>NPHX01000293.1:39700-61348 GCA_002271815.1 Eimeria falciformis
TTTTAGGGGTCCCGCAGGGGCCCCCCGGGGGTCCCCATGGGGCAGCAGAAGGGTTTTATAGACCCCCAGTGCCGCACCCAATGCCGGGCTATCCGCAGGATGGCGAGCTCTACCCTTTTTTGTGGCATTTGCCTCCTCACGCCCTACCGCAGCAGCAGCAGCAGCTCTTGGGTTGTTGGTGGGTGCCGCCGCCGCATCCGCCGCCTGCTGCTGCAGCAGGCCCTCACCTCAACTATCACAGAGACAGAGGTGCAGCAGCAGCTGCTG
Source organism: Eimeria falciformis (assembly GCA_002271815.1). Classification (NCBI taxonomy): domain Eukaryota; phylum Apicomplexa; class Conoidasida; order Eucoccidiorida; family Eimeriidae; genus Eimeria; species Eimeria falciformis. The sequence continues at coordinate 39,968 of NPHX01000293.1, forward strand.
CTGCGCCATCAGGAGAGCCAGAGACTTTCCGCAGGGGCCAGCAGCAGCAGCAGCAGGTGTATTACTCACCTCCTGGTTTTGTGGGCCCACAGCCGTTTGTCCCTGCCCCTTACGGGCCCGGCCGGTCGCAGCAGCAGCAGCAATTTACTTCGCAGCAGCAGCAGCAAGGCATGCGCGGCCGGTCAGCCTACGGCGCAAGAGGCCGTGGGGGCCGCTGGTGGGCCCCTGCCAGAGGAGGGGCAGCGAGGAGCAACAACATCCACCAACAAGCAGGTGCGTTGCTTCTTTGCTTTCTGCTGTCTCTTCTGCCCACTCTGTCACTTCTGTCGCTTCTCTCTCTTCTGTCTCTTCCGACTCTCTCCATCTGCTCCCCTGCTGTCTCCTCAGGTTTGCATCGTGGAGGCAGCAACAGACGCAGAGGCCATGGGGGCCCTTGGAGTGGCCGGGGCCCTGCAGCAGCAGCAGCAGCTGAACAGCAGCAGCTGCAGCGGCAAGAATTCGCAGACTCTAGCAGAGCCGCCCCTGCTGCCGAGTCCGGCAGCAGCAGCGATGCAGCAGCAACAGTAACAGCAGCAGCATCCTCGTCTGATACTTCTCGCAGCAGGCAGCAGCAGCATCCTTTAGAAGCCTCGGATTTTCCTCCTTTGACAGCCGCTGCAGCACCAAAGGTTCCGAGGTTGCAAACGCAACGCAAACGTGAGCTGCTGCTGGGGTGGGGGAGACAGGCAGACGGCTTGCTGACTGCCACTACATTTCCTCCTTTTTTATTTTACGGTGGTTGCTCTTGTTGCTGTTTGTGCATAGTTTAGCTGCTGCTGCTGCTGGCGCTGTGTGCTGCAGAGGCAAATGGGCCGCCCCCAGCGGAGACGGCCGAACCCACAGAGACTAGCAGGTCGTCCAATGTAAGAAGCCATGCCCAATTAGGGTTTACCTGTTTAGAGTTTAGGGTTTAGGGTTTCAAGCGGGGAGGTTATTTAGGAGTTGGCATTTGTGGTGCTGTTTTCAGGTTGAGTGCGGCTCTATATGAGGGGTAGCAAGAGACCTTTTCTAAGCAGGCCTTTGTTGCTGCAGGTGCTGCTGCTGCATAAAATGTTGCTGCGGTGATGAGAAGGAAATGTGGTTTGTTGGCGGGAGGCATTTAATGCCCCATGGGTTTGTCTCCTTCTCTTATCGCGGTGTTCACAGAGGGGTGTCTTTGCTGCTATCGTATGTACAGCAACAGCAGCAATGCCGCTGCAGCAGCAGGCAGTTTGTTTGCTGCTGCTGGAGACAGACGCGCGCTGTGTGGCCAGAGAGTCTGCGGTTTATTAATTGTTTGGGTGTTGCGTGTATCTCTATTCTTGGCTCTGGTGTCTGCTGACCGGCTCGTATAAGAAAGAGGGGCCTCTCCTGCCCCTCGTCACTCCGCCTTTCTCCAACATCCGACAACACCCCACTAGAGGGGCCCCCAGGAGGGGGCCCCCTCCTTTCGCGCAGAAGCCGTTTTTTGCTGGGGTCCAGTTGCTAGGGCGTTGTGTACAACACCGCTTGCGTCTCTAGATAGAAGAGCACTTAGTGCTCGGAGACACAACTGCCTTTTTTCAAAGGGCCAGCTGCAGCGGCGTGGGCTCTTTTCCTCTGGTTCTGTGGGTGCTGCTGCACCTTCTCCCTTTTCTGTTCCGAGGGGAGGAGGGCGTGCAATGCCCCTGTTTGGTTATGGGGCTGTTGAGAATAGCCAGCGCCCTTTCTTGGGGTGTACATACACCTAAAGCTGCACCATTGTCTCGCTGCAGTAGGCAAGGGCGGCTTCGTTTATGTTTGTTAGCGTATATTTGTATATGTGTTTATATATTAGCTGTGTCGGCGTATACTAATATGCGTATAGATGCCTCCCGCTAAACAGCTGCAAAGCTTGTGAAAGGCAAATGTGTGGTTTGTTGGGGGTCCCACGGAGGTTACCTATTTGTGCGGTATCTTCTTTGGGTGTTTTTGGTGGCGCATGCGTCTGCCAAGCAAATTGCTGCTCAGCCGCTCCCGGCAGCCCCACTGAGTGCCAGGGGTTTGCATTAGCAGCTCCCCCTCGTGGGCCTCAAGGCCAAACTAACTGCTTTTTCAACCTAGGCGCATGCAGCAAACGAAGGAAGCGCTGAATTTCACTCTTCATTTAATAATGGCAGAGACTGTTAAAGATGCGGAGACTATTAGAGACAGAGGGAAAAAGGTCCTTGCCGCCGAGTGACAGAGAGGGTCACAGGGAGAGACAGGGGCGAATATGGGCACGCTTTAAACTAGGAAATGCGGTGATGGGGGACAGACGCCGGCTGCAAGACAGAGCGGGGAAGAACAAGGAAAGAAACACAGACAAGAAGGCAGACACAGAAAGAGGTAGAGGAAACAAGGAGAGAGGAACACAGACAAGGAGGCAGACACAGACAGAGAAAGAAAACAAGTAGAGAGAGACCCAGACACAGGTACATACCGACAAATCCAACAGCCGGGAGGTGCGCTAAGATTGAAAGGCTCAAGGGTCGTTTGTGCAATTAAGCAATCCCATCCTCTCCCGTCTCGCAGCATAAGAAGAGCCATCAAACGCCTCTTCAATGTATTAACCGGCATGTCGGTTCGATGGCACTTGCATTCGTGTTTTCTGCTAGATAGTGGCCCGTCATTTTTTCTCCCCGCTCGCAAAGGGAAGCAGCTCCAATTCGTTGCTACGATCCCCATGCACCGCATACGGCACTTTTCTGTGGGTCCGCCAGCCTCTCCTCCAGTTGTTTGCTTTTGTCTGCCACGCGCTCTCTCTAAATGGCAGAAAGCTTCTTAACCTTCTATGCAAACCTTAAACCCTAAACCCTAAACCCTCGTTGACCCTGCTGTGCCTTTCACGCTCTCTGCACTTTTTCAGGAAAGAGCCTGCGCAGTACTCTCTGGCTTTCTTCTCCCTATTGGGGTCTCTTAATTTGTGTCGGTCTCCTCTTTTGTCTGTTTGTCTCGCTCTCTGCGCATCTTGTCTCTGTCGGTTTCTCTCATATCCCCTGATTGTTTCTCATAAGCTTCAAAAACTTGCCAATTAACTTTCCAGAATTTCACAGGTCTCGGCTGAAATGTTTTTTTTTTCTCGCCATCAAAAGGCAGAAAAAGCACAAGACAAAAAAAGAGATTGAGAGAGAGAAACTTTCGATCTCTCAGAGCCTTCTTAAACTTCCTTAAACTCATTCCCTTTTTATGCTCAAGCGTCCATACACCTCAAAGACGTACGTCACGCCGTCTATTTCACACACTTATACTTAACACAATTTCGCTGCTTCCCTTAAAGAATGCGTCGCAATCTACAAACATGTTTATCTCCGCCCCTTTAGACCAGCAAGCCATAAGGACGCACCTCGTGCCGGTTAAGAGGTGCTGTGCTGCTGCTGCTGAATGTGAGGTGTATAGACACCTGAAGCAGCACCATCGGCGAAGCCAGCTGTGCCTACTTCTCTGGATTAGGCGGGAGATCAAACCACTGTATTAATGCGTCTCTCAGCTTTCCCCACGCAGCCTCAACGGAATCGTTGACAAGCCGGAGGTCCCACTCCAAGTGATTCGCCCTTTCAAGTTCGTTCTTTGCATGCTCAAGCCGCCTCTGCAACTGCATATACACCCCAATACAGCACTGCTGCTACATTCCTTTGAAAACACACCAACCAACTCTCAACAACCAACATACTGAGGACTTCGGGTTTACCCTATACCGGCTTAAGGTTAGTGTTACGAGGGTTTAGGGTTTGTGGAATGAGAGTTTAGGGTTTGTGGAATGAGCGTTTAGGGTTTGTGGAATGAGGGTCTAGGATTAATCTGACACTTTCTGGGGTTTCGGTGTTTCTGAGTCTCAGCCTTTTTTCCAATTCCGCAAAAGACGGCGGCTCAATGAAAACGAACTTGGCGAAAGAAAAAGCGTGCTCGCGAACACTCAAAACTCCACATAAATCTATTTCTAGCAAACAGATTTTCCCCATATCACTGAGGGGCAGACAGAGGAACGCACACACACACACACACACGCATATGGTGTTGGTGCTGCTGCTACGGCTGTTGCTGCTGCTGTTGCTGTTGCTGCTGCTACTGTTGCTGTTGCTGCTGTTGCTGTTGCTGCTGTTGCTGTTGCTGCTGTTGCTGCTGCTGCTGCTGCCAAGCAAAGGGCAGATAATGAAAGGGGAAAGCTAGAGCCTACGAGATGCGTTTGATCTCTCCAAAGGAGGTCGCATAGGCGTTGCCTGAGAACTCTGCGTATTCAAGCAGCTCGCCGTTGTCCCGCATTTGCTCGATTTCCTCCCGGGAAACAAAATGATATTCTCTGGTGTGCGCCTCTCCAGGCCGAGGCTGGCGAGATGTGTGACTTACGGAGAAGCCAAAGGCCTGATGGTAGCGCGCGCGCGCACACACACACACACACACACACACACACACACACACACACACACACAGAGGCAACCTAAACCCTAAACCCTAAACCCCTGTAATACGCTCTCGCCTCTGAGCCGAGCGCTCTGAGGGGGCAAACGCAATCAGATGGGGTGGAGCTGAGCAAATTCGAGATGCTTCAGATGCGTGGGAGAGTGCAGCTCTCCGCGTTCTCAGTGGGATAAACTTACCGAAGGCCAATAGGCCCTCAACTGCTTCACTATTGTGCCCTTGCCAACCCCACTAGGTCCCGCTACTATCAGCAAGCGGGGCTCTGATGAATACCGCTGCAATGCCCTGGAAACATCTTTGGGCTGTTTTTTGGGGGAAGAATGAAAAGCGTCTAGCTCCGATGCTGCCATCGAGGCTGGAACAAGCACGTCGGAAGAGCCTGCTTCTGTTCCCATCTTTGCTAGATGCTCCTCTTTAATTTTATTTCGCAAATAAAATGAACACAGCCGAGAGCGAACAGGCAATGACCCATGGCGTGACGCTGGACAGAGAGCTGCACAAATCAGGCCCTGTGGCTGACGCAGCACAGGTTTGTACCCCCTCACAATGCGGGGATAAACTGATAAACCCCCAAAAATGAAATTCATTGACTTTTTTTTGAGAAAAGGCAATTCCAGTTCCTTCACGCGAGGCCCCCGAGATGCGACGCTCTAGGGGACAGAGCTAATCCTGCTAGACAACTCTTGGCGCGTGGGCCATTTCTTGTGTATTCATAAACCAGCCCTTCTCCTTGTTAATAAACTTTATTTTTTTAAAAACACTTTGTTGATTGCCAAGAGTTTTAAAAGATTTGCTCAGTCTCTCAATATCCAGGCGACAGCCAGAGCCTTCTTCCCCCACAACGTGAGATGTGTCTTTCCTTAAGGTGTCTATCCTCCCTTTCCAGCGGGAAACACCCACAGTTCTGAACGGGCAAACAACGGAGACAGCGGGTTGCGCAGACCTTGCTGAGTTGTGTCCTGCACATTCGATTGGAGCCCTAATTAGCAAGCAATGACTTGCTATGAAGGTTGCTGCGCTGCTCCTCTCGGTGCTTCTCGGGTGTGCGGCCGTAGCACCGCCCTGTGTCTGCATCTGCTTGGCTTCTCTTCGGAGACAGCCACGGGGAGAGGCCATTCCCGCCTTTAACCTGGGGCCTCTCTTCCTCCTGCGGCCTCATCTGTCGCTCCCAAGCAGCGGCAGTAGGGGAGGCCAGGCACAGGGCGCTCATCACAGAGGCGAAGAGATGGGGAGGTACTTTGCATTGCGCTGGGGCCCAAAGGGCAGAACGATCCTCCGCTCCCTCAACGCTCTGCATGCAATCTTACAAGACTTAGAAGGCAGCAGCAGCAGCAGCGGCGGCAGCAGCAGCACCACCAGCAGCGGCAGCAGTGATGGTCCGTTGTCAGACTGCTGGCAGGTTGCGGCTTACCCTTCCCTTGAAGAGGCTGAGGCGTGGCTAGACCAGGAAGAAGTGCAGCAGCAAAACGCCAGAGCGAAGCGCCGTTTAGTAGGGGCAGACGGGGGAGACATGGCTGCAGTGTCTGTACAGCCGAGCGAGGGAGAGAAGCCGACGGGGGGTAAATTAAAGACGGAGATCGTCACAGTGTTTGCAGATGGAGCATGTTCTGCCAATGGCAAGGCGGAGGCCAGAGCAGGAATTGGTGTGTATTTCGGTCCTGGAGACCCACGGAACGTCAGCCTCCCCCTCAGTGAGGGGCCTCAGACGAACCAAAGGGCAGAGCTTGCGGCTATCCTTGCTGCACTCCTCAGCTTCGCTTACGCAGAGGACACAGCAGCAGCAGCAGCAGAAGCAGCAAGAGACCGGCATTCCTCTGTGTGTCCGAAGCAGCAGGGAGAGACAGGGAAGAGACAGAGACAGGAGGAGGGAGAGGAGACAGAGGTAGAACTGCACTTGCATTGCGACAGTAACTACGCCGTGCAATGCGTGGGGCCTTGGGCAGATCGATGGGAGGCCAACGGGTGGAAGACGGCGGCAGGGACAAGTGTCTCCAACGCGGATTTAATAAAAACCATTCGCCGGCTGATGCGCCAAAGGCGGGAGACACCTCCCTCAGGGGCGAGGTGGAGAGGAAGGGTGCGCTTCTTCCTTGTCAGAGGACACTCGGGAGTGCAAGGCAATGAAGCAGCCGACGCCCTTGCCGTTAGAGGCGCTCAGATGCACGCAGCTCTTAAAGAACAGGAGACAGGCAAGCAGCAGGACACCAAGGGGACTCTGCTGCAACACGTTTTACAGGCGCTCCGCGCCGCATGCACTGGAACGCACCGGGCTGCGTAATGCGTTCATCGCTGGTAACAAACTCTACCTGCACGCAGCAGGTATCGAACCCTCCACCTCTTTTTGTACGCCAAATGCACTTGCCATCATAGGCGGGAAACGGCCGCTTTGGCGGCTTTTAATAACAACAAACAGACCGAAAACGAGACAGTGACAGGGACAGAAAAGAGGACAGACAAGCGACAGGGACAGAAAAGAGGACAGACAAGCGACAGGGACAGGAGATGTGATCGAGAAGAGAGACAGAAAAGAGACACAGAGACAGGGACAGAGAGACAAAGACACCCCCCCGGCTCTTTATTTTGGGGTCGAGGTGCTGAGAAAAAAATAGAGGAGGGTCTTGTGGTCTGCAATTTTCTAGGCCGAAAAATCGGCGAGTTCAACACTTAATGTAGTAGAATGCAGCATGGAATGTGGCATAGCGCTTCCTGCCTCGTCTCCGAAGGAGACAATTCAACTCTGAGATTCGGGTAAAATGCAGGGCAACTACTGATGTTACAAGGAGCTCAGAATAACTGTTAGCTGCACGCCGCACCACGAGAAACTTTCACAAGGTTTTATACTGTCTGTATTCATTTATCCCTCACCTGTCTGCTACCCCTAATCTGTCTGCTATCCCTAATCTATCTGGTATCCCTCGTGCATGCCACACAACCAGAAGTGGCGTGGAGTTGGGCCTCAGATGGGCCAACGAACGCTGAGCAGGCACTGCAATAGACACACTCTAATAGGCACACCCTAGTAAGGAGACAATCCAATAAGAAGAGACTCCAACAAGGAGACACTCTAATAAGAAAACACTCCGATAAGGAGACATGTTGATAAGGAGACACTCCAATAGACATTTTAGTAAGGAGGCACTCTAATAAGAAAACACTCTAATAAGAAAACACTCCAATGAAAAGAAAGTCTATTTACGATGCACACTGCGAGACACCCTAAATAAAAAAGGGGAAGTTTTCCACCCAAAGGAAAAAGCGGTAAGTTATTACAACGCCTCAGTTTCTCGGATTGGTATTAAAGGAGAAGATGGAGTGGCGCAGAGAGACGCTTCTCTCATTCAACGCCATATTTCGCCTGCGGCCTGAAGTCTGCCTCTTTCTCCCAAGCATGGGCGTACAGGCATTTGCCTACTCCCCGTCCTCAATGCAAAATGTCTGCAGCAACAGGCGCTCTCTGAGAGTTGCGGGGATCTGCCCCTGCTGCACTGCTGGCCTTGCCGTGCAGGCCGAGGATGCACGTCATTAGCCTGCATCACAGCTTCTCTAGCCTCTCTTGCCACTCCTTCCCACAAAACAAAACAGTAAGGTAGCTCCCAGAGCGAGGTGTATAGACACCAGATACTGCCCATCATGAAAGCGTCCACCAAAGGTTAGGACACGGCGCTCAGGCGGCAGAAAGGGGAATCTCGGAAACTAATCAGGGAATCGCCTAGGCACTTTGGCCGATGCCATTTCTGGTGTGCATCTCTGAGCTTATGAAGCTGCTGCACCTTTTTCGGGACGCTTTCAAAACCTCGAGGGAAGAGCAGCCTTTCCACCTCGCACCTTTGTGCGATGGAGAGTAATTACAACTCCACTAATCGGCTCTGCCCTGTTCTTTTGATTACCCTCGATGGCGTTGTTGCTTCCGAACTTTTCCTCCTTACTGCTGCACCCTGCGGCCCCCAGGCTGCACGTGGTGTGCAGCTCAAGGAGCCGACTGCCTTTTTTGCTGCTGCTGAGGTGTTCGTGGTGGCGGTCCCTTCTTGTCTGCGGCGTACATACACCTGTCTCGAGAACAGACCCATGCAGCAGACACCGTGATATCGTCCTCCTTGCCGCCGTTAAGCAGCCCTGCAAGGAACAAGGCGTGCGCTGGAGACGCTTCTTCAGTCCCTTTGCCGTCCCCAGTAGCCTCATCCATCTGCACCGGCAGCGTTTGTCTGTGGCAGCAGCGCCGGGCCTCCTTTGAAAACGGCGTTTGGGCCTCTTTATCCAAAGAGCGCCAGTAGGCCGCTAGGGCCAAGGCACGCGCCACGTCCTCAGGAGGGGTCGCCAAGGACGCGTCCCCGAACAGCGTATAAGCGTCAAGAGGAGACAGCGCCAGCCCTGCGACACGCAAGAGAAGCACATTATATTGTCTCCTTTTATCTCATGCACATGCGTCAAAGAGAAAACGGAGACCGGTGCGCTGAGGCCAGCTGGCTCTGTGCAGGCCGCCTAGGCAGAGAGACTGCAGGCCTAAGAGAGCCCGCACGGCAAGAGGACACACGAGGACAACAACACAGTCAGAGAGTAGGTCATGCAAGGAAACGCTGAAAAGGGCTCCCAGCATATGACCTCGTTCTCTTCTTTGCAGTAGGCAAAGAACCTTTTCCACATCCCTCCTCGCCCCCGCCATACGCAGTAGCAGCAAGAGACACCTAAATCCCAAGTTCTAAGCCCTAAACCCTAAACCCTTGGGCTCTGAATCCCCTCATCATTGGCAGAGGGGCAACTTGCCTGTGAGTGCGAGGACCTCGAAATCGAAAACGTTATCAAAAAACCCGTCAGTCCCAAGCAGCACTAAATCTCCGTCCTGCACAGGCACATTCAGCGCCTGTATGGCCGACGGCTGGTCTCCTATCCTCGTCGTGTCTCCTTGCACGAGCTCTTGTTTCGCTATTCCCACCAAACGCGTCAACCCCTGAAAAGCAACAAGAGGAGACAGAAAAGACAGCCGCAGCAAGCACTATTTAGCCAAAACAAAATCGCACACTTCGAAACGGCAGAGACAGAACCGCTCAAAAACCCTTCCTACTGGTGTTTTTGAGTCTCTAGAACAAGCTACACAAATGTTGATGGAGATCAAATGAGTATTGCTAATCTTATCTAGTAGGGAAAGAGGCAAACAATATAACTTTCAAGAACAGCTTATGTTCTCCTTCATTTCTGTTATATACAAAAAGCACTTTCCTAGAAGTAGAAATCTGCACTTCTAAATATATTTTAATTATCATGCGGAGACACACGCCTGGTACAGTAACACACCTTCTCTAAGAGGACATCCCACTCGTCTGGGGAGGGGAGGTGAGCGAATTGGTAGGGGATGTTAAACCCATGCTGCATTTCCTTTACTTTCTTCACAACGCTCAGCTGGCCACGCACTCCTTTTCTCCTTGGTCTTCGCAGAATCATGCTGCTGCTGTCTCCGAGGTTCGCTAAACCTACAGGTAGGCAGCACTACCAACAGATCCACAGAACCCTGAGCTCTAAACCCTAAATCCTATGCGCAGCATCCAGGCAGCAACCTTGTCAGTCTACAGCATTGTCAGGGTTTAGAGTTAGGGTTTATGGTTAGAGTTTATGGTTAGGGTTTAGTGTTGGGGCTTAGGGTTAAGGTTTAGGGTTTAGAATTTGAGTTTAGGGTTCAAGTTTAGGGTAAGGGGTTGAGGTTTACCAAACACCCCAGTTGGCCCGTCGAGGACTCCAACAATGGCTGTGCTGCTGCCAAAGTTGCTAGCTCTATGATAAGACCTTGTGAGGGCCTCCTTGGCAATATCTGCTGGGGTCGTTCCAGCAGCATCCCCTCCCTCGTCCCTCTCTTTTTGTATTCTTGCTATCTCCTCCTGCGCTCCCTGCATCAAGTCTTGTGCGTATTCTTGTGGGTTGATGCCGGCAAGATCCTCCCACTCCGAGACTCCATCAGCAACACCAAAAGAGTTTCTCTTTGCGTCGAAAAACCACGCATCCTCTCCTCCTCTGTACCTCTTGTCATCCCGAGGGATCCCAAATGCTCCTATCCAGAGACACAAATCCGTCCGTGCTGCAGAAAAGAAACATACGCATTTACACACTTTCAGAGGGACAGATAGGCCCAGATTATCTGCTTCTAGGCTCACAAAGGCCACTTGGAGACAGACGCAACAAGAGACACAACACATGCTGCTAGGAGGCACTAGAGAGGCAATTAGTGACAGGCTGAAAGAGGCAGAGCCAGAAACAGGGAGAGAAAGACCGAGAGAGAAAAAAAGGCACAAAAACAGAAAGAGAGCCAGAGAGAGATAGAGACACACACAGAGAGAGGCACACAGAGAGATAGAAAGGTAGAAAGCGAGCGAGCTTGAGACACACGAGAGCACCAGGTGGGGAGAGAGCCGAGGAGACCGTGAGACAGAAACAGAGAGGCAGCACGCCGTGTTAAAACCCACCAACCGTTTGTGTGTCTGTTGCGGTGCGTTGTCGGTTTTGAATGCCCTCAAGATCTGCATCGGGGAATCTCTTTGCAAAGGGACCTCTGAGGAGCTGCACAAGAATTTGGGGATAGTCGAGGAGACAGTCTCCCATTGACTGGTTCCTTGCGGCTGACTGCGAATTCTTGTCCGCGTTTCTGTTGTGTCTGTGATCAACTTGACACCGCTCAGGGGAGACACCCCCTGGATCCGACCCCACGTCGCTCCTGCAGCCGGAGAGGCAGCGCACGAGGCGCTCCTCTTCAGCCTCTGCTGCGCTTGCTGCTGGGCCCAGGCACAAGGCACCCAAGTCTCTGCAAACACACCAAACAGAGACAAATTTGATTGCTACATAAATGTGTACAGATATAGAAGCATGTGTATGCCGATGTTGAAGTGTATATACAGATATATAGCCAGACGTGCATGCTCATGTCCAAACTGATATTCCGAGATACACGCACTTACACATTTACCCACACAGTTGCATATACACTTGAAACAATGGCCGTGTGAAAGAGACAATCCAACAGCAGAAGCAACAGCAGCAGAAAGCCCACTTACCTTTTCTGCGTGTGCGCTAGATACTTTTGAATAGGGCAGGCTCTGAGTGTTGGCGGGTCTGCCCAGCTGCACGCGGAGACAGTTGAAACTAGCACTTTCCCTGCTGTGTCTCCTTGGAAGGCAAGATGTGCTGCTAGCGCTGAGGATCCCGCTTCTGCTGTCTCTACACCCTCCCCGGCTATTCTCGCTCTGTTGCTGCTTTGGGGTTCTGTACATCTTGTTGCTGCTGCAGATGCGGATAGCTGCTTCTCTGCCGCCGTTTGTTGTAACGCAGCAGAGGAAAGCGACTTTCCGTTGCCTTTGGAGGGCTCAGCAGCAACAGCAGCAGGAGGAGCCCGAGAAAGTTGTTGTTCTGAGGTGAGCAGCTCTTGTCTCGGGGGACATTGGTGATGGGGTTGTCTGAGGTGGCACTGCGGGAACTTGAAGGTTCTCTCTTTTGATTCTCTCTTCCCAAAACATTCCTTAAAACCCATCCGAAAACTTGCCTTTCCCTCGTCTGCATCCACATGGCCGAAATGTGCTGGCAACTGCCGCTCCCCCTCACGTTTTCTGGGAGACAGCACCGGCAACAGCTGCAGCAGACAAGGCAAACCACAGCAACCCCTACATTCAAGTACGTATATGTGAGCAGAGACGCAATAACAGAGACAGACACACGAATTGAAAACAAAACCCTTCTCTTGCTGTTAAGTCTCTGAATGAGACAGAACGTTTCCCCACCTTTATGCCTGAGGGCTCGTGTGTTTGCGTGCTGCGTCCTCGATGTGCGCCTCTGACCGACGGGCCTGAGGGGAAAATGCAGCTGGAAAGGCGGCCGACCTTTGAGGGTTTGGTGACGACCATGGCGTGGTCAGGCACCGAGCCCAAAGTCCAGAGTTTGTTTTTTAAAAGTGCTTCGCTTTTCTTTCCATGGTATCTCTCCCGTCTCTCGTGCTGCTGCTGCTTTTTGCCTGCACCCCGCAGCGGCAAGTCATGCGGCAGCACCTCCTTAGGGAAGCCCATAAATCGAGGCTTTCCTCCTCCGCTAAAACCCCAGCCTGCTGCTGTCTCTGCTGCTGCTGTCTCTGTTGCTGCTTCGTTGCGCTGCAGTCTCCCGTGGCAAGAGGCTGAGCGCCACGAGTACGTAGGCCGTGGGGATAAGACCTCGCACAGCCCTGTGTCCCCAGGCCTGAAACCCTCTGAGGGTGCTGCTGCTGCAAAAGGATGCAGGACGCTAGGAGGATCTGCTAGCATATCAAAGGGAGACTGAACGTCTGGAAACAAACCCGCCTTCTCTCCTGGCGCTCCGCTGTCCCCTCGAGAGCAACACATTACCGAAGGACAGCGGCTAGATGCCATACCGCATGCAACGGGAACTGCATGGAAGCCCCTAGGGTCCCCCCCTTCTTCCTCAAGGAGAAGCGGCCCCGGCATCCGAGACCTCACCTGGGCCCACCAACGCCGCCTTAAAAAAGAGATAAGGTGCCTTGCGTAGGCCCCGTGAGGCCCCGGGACTTCTTGAACCTCGTTGAGGAGGCGCATTGAATGCAAAGAGCCAAACGGCGCATCCTGCCCTCCTCCCCCCTCTTGCTGACTGGTGCCGCCCTGACAAGACACCGAATGACCGATACCATGCGGAGGCGACCCATCGCGCTCTGTTGAGCTGCTGTGGCACGTAGAGAGAGACATCCTTGTGGGGCGCACCCCAATACCATGCGTGTCCTCAATGCCTGTCCCCTCTTCCCCATGGCCGCTCAAGGCTCCCCAGCCCTCAGCCTTCGCCTCCTTAGAGGCCTCCTTAGAGGCCACCGTACACTGCGCTGTCTCAGACGGCATCCTTCTCCTTCCTCATCGTAGGCGGGAGCAACACGGAAAGCAGCACGCTTCGAGGAAAGAATATAGCCCCAAATGCGTGCACGCGGAGGCAACCACAAAAATTAAAAACACCGATCAGATACAATAGCCACAGGGATGTAGGCACCTCTAGCGGGCGAGGCGCAGCAGTCAATCCCGTGGTGGGCCTTCCTCTGTACTGGAGAGACAAAGATAAGCAGTTAAATATATCAAAGTGCATAAAATTCACTAAGAGCTCAAGACTCCCGCCGACTGTTTGTGGAATCCAAGCGAAACTGACAAGCGGTAGTCTACTCCCTTACCCACTTTTCTCTTCTCCTGGCAAGCTAAGCCGCAAGTCGTCAAACGAGGAAAAGACGAAGAAACAACAGAAGCAAATAAGCGGGCTATACCTGCGAACAACCAACGACTGGGAGTACTGCTGCAGTACGTAGAGCAGGAAATGCCCACGGAAAAACTAGAATTTACAACGCTAAGAATAATTAATCGGTAAAAAGCAAGAAAGATGTGGCTGGTTGGATGGAAATGCATTGAAATCCAAACAACTATGAGTGCTCCGAGCTCAGCTGGTGGCGTTTTCTCACTACCACCTGAGACCGGCGCTCGCCACCCCTTGAGTAAACAATAATATCCTTTTAATAGAAAAAAAACGGAAAAACATAGATTGGAAGTGCCAGAGAGAGGCAGAAGCCAACAGGTATTGCACACACAATGCCCGCCCCCCAACCGCTCGAATTTCGGGCGCGTGAGCTTCCGCTGGCCAGCTATGCATGCAATCTAATTAACTCGCCGTGTGTCTTTGCATAAAAGAGGCTTTTCAATGTAAAACAGCCCACAAGTTCCAAATATCGCAGCAAACTCTTACCGAACACCTACGCACGCGTCGAGTGGTGCTGGATCACCGCCTTCGACGGGATGGGCAGGCTGAGCGGATAATGGTCCTTTCCCCTTTAAAGGCGCCAAATAAATACAAACTTATTGTAGTTGAGAATATGAGAAGATGTTGGTTTGCAGAATCTCCCTGTAGTACGAGCACAAAGGTGCATATGTAACCATCGCTCTACAGAACCATCACGAGGACTATCTTCTACTTTTTCTCGTTTTTGTTTCTAAAAAAACTCTCAAAACTTACCTCTAAACACGAGATAAGAGGGTAAAGAAGTAGACGAAAGGAACTGGAAAAACGATTTTTTTAAGCTACCCACGTGTATCGATTGTGTGCTTGCTGGCGTAAGAAGGCGACAAAGGGTAAAGTAGCAATATACCAAGTAAAAGGACGATCGCTGCAGACAGACACAGTTTATAAACTGTTTTGAAGAACTGGAATTTGTTTACTTTTTATCTAGCTGTGCTTCCCCTTACACCTTCCCCCGATCCATACCCTGACTTGCATCTTGAGCCATTTAGTGGGAGTTATGAAGCCAAATTTGCCTCTTCTCATCCATAATGCACTTGCGTTCGAACACGACAGCAGCCGAGTACCCTAAGCTTAGCAGCGCTAGAGTCAGATCCGCAAATCCACACTATACACTTCCGTGTAGTTAAATCTGAAGGTTCATACTGCTGATCCCCTGTGGCTATTCTACTGCTAACTCCAGCCTGCTACATGCAAATGTTTTCTGTTTTGGAGTGGCGTTCTCGCTGGCTCACTCGAAGGTAGCGCTGAAATCGCCTTACTTCCGCCAATAAAGCAAGACGTCAGTGCTCGAGCCCGATTGCTCAAGAGCTGGGGCAGCCATGTGCTCCATAAACTTTTATATGGGTCTTTGTTTCTGTTGCTCACAGCTGCTGTCCTGTCATGTCGCCTTAGCTGTACGTTTTACGCAGAGGATAGAAACTGCAAGAAGCGGTATTGTCTATAAAGTCCGCCACGGTTATCTTGCGCTTTTTCTCGAGAAACTGTTTAGAGCAACACTCTCTCCACCACAGCAAATGTCAACGAATGCGGAAGAACCGACGGCTATTCTATACTCCAGGATCCTTCGATCGACTAGTTAAGACATACCATCCTTTGAGAACCACTAAGAGAAGCTGCTGCTGCTGCGAAGTGTTGCTGTTCGCTGTTGCCATAGAGCGATTGGCGACAAGGCAGCCAGTTCCTCCAGAAAACCTTTTCGGTGATAAAACATCGCGAAGTACATTTGTAGCTATTTCTAAACTTTCTAGCGTTAGGGTAGGTGTCAAAGTAATGCGGCTTGTATGGCCTCTATTTAGATAAGCTAAGAACTGTTTTGTCGTGCCTCAAAAGCATCGTCACATTCCTATTCGGCAAGCGCCTCTCTCTTCCTTGATTGCGAAATGTCTGGTACAAAAACACATGGATTAACAGATCTCTCTCAATGTAGATGGGATGAGCATGAAGGGCCGATACTTGAAATCCAAGGCAAACTGGCAAGCATCGCTCTGCGCTCCACCCATTGCTCTTCTCCAGATAAAGGTATAGCTACACAAATATATATATATATATTCGTCAGCAGACGCGTTCCGCGTGGGTAGTGCGCCATCAAACTGCTGAGTTTGATATGTAAAGGCCGTGCTGCTCCCACAGTTCTCTCCCGGTTGACCAGAGGCAGCGCTGGGGATAGCGCTTAGTGAAACGAGCATGCAGTCATCAGCACTACTACATATGGAGTGCCCCGTAAATTGCGAAACGACAGCAAATCGATTTTCGTGCTGCCACAGGGATTGACAATCGCTACATACCACCAGAAATCGGAAATGGAAACGTTGTATTTTTCCTGCACTGTGCACTTCCATGCAACAGCCGCGAGGCTACCGTTCACAAACAGGAAGAGTCAGCGGGTGTATGATAGTTTAAGTAGATGCATCCTCACTATCCTCATTAGAGTCTGTCTTCATATGGCTACTCGATATCCTCATTCGAGTCTTCAGATTGCCCCCCGTCACCATCACCCAAGTCATCAACTGTCTCCTCGCCATCCTCAGGCGACCCTTCCAATTCCTCCTCCTCACAGTCTTCCTCATTGGAATCCTTACCCGAAACTTTAGATTCCTCCTTGTCACCTCCCTCTGAGGCCATAGTTGCCTCTTCTATTTTCTCTTGCAGTTCTTCATTTGCCTCCTCCATAGCCTCATACGAGAGGAATAGAGAACAGCGACAAATTTCCTCCGGTGGTCTTCTATTTCGTTCCTCTAAATCTGCCTTCACAGCATCAACTGAGCCCAGAACTCGCTCTTTGCTGTTTGGTGGCGTGCCTACGAGTGCCGACAGCAACGGCCCCATCAGAGGAGCATCCGCGTAGACGAGTGCGGTGAACTTGTGAGTCCCCGTGTCCGGTTTGGGCTGGATATTCGCATAATCCCCTTCAGATTCACCAGATGTGGATCCTAATATGAACGTTGACGGAACCTTCACATTTCCCTCAACGCCATACACAGTGAACTGATCAGTTTCGTCCACAAATACAACAGTCACCATGATTGGGAAATCCTGAGAAGAACTAATTGTCAATGAGGGAGCCACGTCGTAGCGGGAAGGATACGCAATTTCGCAAGACACAGAACTCTTCATTCTGTTGATCAGGGATTTATTGGTGGATTGATGCTTTCTTGAAGAGAAACTCGACGACACAAAATCATCTTCATTATTCATCCTGGACTCATCTAAAACCGCTTCTAATGCTTTGTCGTCAGCTCCTGCCAGCTCGGCCTCTGATATAGGTGCAGCATCTCCAGCCGCCGCATTTTCTTCCATTACATGCGAAGCACTTGCAAATTCGTTGAGGGAATCAGAATCTTGCAAATGATGGCTAATACTCCTGAGGTTAGCTTGAGTTGCTTCAATCATGCTCAGGGGAGGACCATTGCCGATAACCAGTGCCAATGCGGTCCACGCCACCGCCAGACACGCCTTCTTCAGAATGGAAATAGTCATATTAGGGGGAAGACGAACTATTGGCAACCTTTTGGCAAGAACTGGTGTATAAGCACCGCTGTAGGGTGCCGTTAGCTGAGACCCACCTGTCCAGAGGCTCGAAGTGTGAACCACAGTAAAAGATGCTGTTTTGATGAGAACCAATTTAATATTGAAGGAAAGCAACGGAAAGCAAAGAAGTAATTGGGTTTGTGACCTCGTGTGGAATGGGAAGCTAGGATTGTGCAAAGCAGGATTCCGTTCAGCCAGTGTAGCTTTGCGTTACAAGCACTTAATAATTTGTTCCTCTGCGTCCCCTATGAAAAAACATGCTAAAATTAAAACTACAAGCTAAACAAAATAAATATAACGATCAAAGATAGCGCGAACGAATGCTCACAACAGTGCAACAAGTGACACCATACAAAGAGTAGCTAGGCGTGCCTACCTCTGCTCAGACTGCACCTTTTTACCGACACCGAGAGACTTTCAGACTTATGAATGAGTAGATTTTGATATGGGATTTTAAGTCCCCTAAGGCGCTTTTATGTAAGCTATATAGCTAGTTTCGAAGTTGTTCTCATTTGGGGTATGGCTCCTGTTTGTAATGGTCGTCCTTTTACCTCTGATTGAAGGCCGTGAATACAAACAAGAAACAATAACGTGAAAATAGATAATCCCTAATGAAGTTTTCTTTTTTCCGGCTTGCCTCTCTGAAGCCATGCCGACGTGAGCTCAGCTAACCAAGCGGATGCAGGCCAGCTGCACTTTGGGAACGTACGCATCCCAACAAACAATCCGAGGAGCTGGGTTACTGCTCCTCACATCGGTAGGCTTAACCCATACACTCATAGATAACTTAGGACGAAAAGACAGACAAATGGAGAGAAACAGATGGAGACAGATAGGGGCAGACAGATAGAGGCAGACAGATGGAGACCGACGGGTAGAGACAGACAGATGAAAACAGACAGAATGGAAACGGACAGATGGAAACAGATAGGTGGAGACAGATAGATGGAGGCAGATAGATGGAGACAGATAGATCGAGACAGGCTGAGAGAAATCAGCGCTCGACGGGGCTTCAAATTCCAAACCCAAATTTAGACGGGAAAAAGCCTAAAAGTCTCTCGGTCTCCCTGAATGTCAGTTCAGCGTCAGTTGAGGAGAGGCTGTAAGCTTCTCCATAGCGATTTGGGGGACCGTCTTGAATGGTGTCATCGGGGTTCCTCGTTGCAGTGTAATGAGCCTTCGTTCGCCCTCATTCTAACCGTTAATATTCCTTATTTTTGTTTTTATGTGGTTCTGACATTAGTTGGCCTTAAGGCATGCGGCACAATACAAAATTAAGTCTCTGCAGAGAAAAGCACTTCTGGTCAGTCAGACGTCCTCCGTTCAACCGAAGTCCAGTCAAGTACGGACATGTACACTGCATTCCGCTGAAAATATTTTTTTGCATGTTCTCCTTTATATTACTTTTTAACGCTGCGACAGCATGGGGCTCGCTTTATGCCACGGTGCTGTGGTAATTTCTCGCCTGCTTTCTCTTCCACGCTGCAAGGCTGAACATGCCATAAGCGCTTGTTCTCCATTTTAGTGATAATCTTCTGGCGCGTGACGCCTGAAGATGAGGGTACAAGCGTTTCACGAGCTTTTGGGGCTGGGCGTGTTGTTAGCAGTGAGATATACCGAGTGCCGCTCCGAGGGGTCCGGAGAATTCCATCCCTATTCTTTCACTAGTGAGGATTGGCAATCATCAACGGACACTGTAAGCAACGATTTGGGGTATATGCAGGATGCAATGAACGCTACAATGTCGAACTCCTACGACGTGTTTGAGCCTGCGAATCCGAGCATATATGCAGCATCGAGAAGCGGCGAAGGAAATGAGGAAGGCACACACGTTTTCCCTGACCCTTTACCATCGAGGCGCGTACGCCTGCTGACCTCCCGGAGAAGTGGGAGCCTTTCCCAAGCTATAATGTTGTGTGTGAGCCTCGTAGTTCTTGGCGTGCTGCTAGTGTATGTAGCTAAAGCTGAACGGGTTTCAAAGGAACCAACGGAAGAGGCCGTTGCTCAAGAAGAGCCAAAAGAAATAAGTGCAGAGGAAGCACGAGCGAAATTAGGGAAAGTGCGAGAACTGCTGCCGGTCGCAAGGAGATTGGCCAAGGTAGTGGGCACAGCCGAAGCCGCGAGGTTGTACAAGAAAGTGAAAAAGAGTGTGTCGATGGAGAAAGAAGAGGAGGGAGCAGAAGATGATACGAGAAGACTCCAGTTGTCTCTGACCGCAGCTTTAAATTCTTTAAGCAGGCTGCAGGAAGCAGCCTGTGAAGAAGCTGAAACTATTGTACACAATGTGCCAGTCCCTCGTGTTGCCGTTTCACAAGGCCATTGGGGACGTGCCGTAATGTCTACTTTCAATCAATCAGGTAACGAGTCTATAAAACCCTTTCTGACTTCTGTGACCTCGTTTGTAAATAGCCAAACATGGTTTTCGCGTCTTATGGATACGTTACATCTCCAAATAAAAAACCAGAAACGGTTTAAAAATGAAAAAGACGGGGACCTACTGAAGTTATCCGCTGATGAGCTCCTTCGGCTACGGACAGCGCAAAGTGGCTGGCAACGCGCAGTTCATGTCACCGACGAGCTAGACGAACTAAGTTGCTATGCTCTAAAGTCACTGACCAGAAAGAAATGGATGTTTCTGCATATGAAATTTGAGGGGACTCCAGAATTTTTAGAACTGCTCTCTGACTTCGTTAGAGAAGCTAGCGAAAAGGAGGGAAAAGATTCTGTTGCAAATTACGCTGAGGTTATTGACAAAATAAATGAGGCTGTGAAAGAGGCCAAGCACTTGACGTCTGAGTTTTCGACGCGCATCAGGGAGATCGAAGAAAGCACTACTTCGGAGGGGTTTCATAAAGCCTACATGGAGGCAGAAAAAGCTGAAGAGAAACTGGAGTCCTTATTACCAAAATGGCGGGACTTAATAAACGGTTTGGCGTTTCCACAGTTTCTCACGCCAGACAATAAACAGCAGCTCAAGCATTTATTGCTGAACTTCTATGGCAGAGCCGTCAATGAAAGTGGATTAATACAGGCCATGCTTAAGGATGTAGAAGACAGCAAGAATATACTTTCCGCCGACAGTCCTTCGGAAGTCTACATCAACAGCACCGTGCTGGATCGTCAGACTCAGACACTTAAACTACATTCACAGAATGTCGCTTCGTGGACTTCCGACATGTATGAGCCTATACGGGTATTCGATCAAAATTTGTCCGTAAGTAGTGGGTTGACCGCAGCAAAAACGATATCACTAATAGCGGAACAAATATTCAGAACAAGAGAATGCGTAGCATGGGTGTCGATGGAGTTCAACCTTTTACAGTTTCTGCAAGAAGACATATCACACTCGACGTCTGTGTTTACCGCTGTCGACTTGGACACTCTCAAACTCCCCGCCAAAGAAGTCAACACAGTGCGCTGGCTGAAGACGCAGTTTGAGGAAGCGCGAAAGGACGTCAAGGAGGCGGTGACACTTGAGGGTGTCTCAGCTGCAGCGTCCAGAATGCGGTCGCTTTCTCAAGCACTACAACGCGTTGTTTTCACAGATGTCGAAACATAACGCTACCTGTGTAAGGTTTTGTTTGTGACTGTTTTAAAAAAAAGACATCCAAAGGTATTTTCCTGCTGGAGTTGGCGGTGCCCCCCAACAACAAACGACAATGAGGTTTACGGATATTTTTTTTCTTACCTTGAAAACAGGAGGGCCACTTGATCCTTTCGGGCGGATGAGACAAGCGAGACGACGCGGCGCCACAGAGGGTCCTCGTCTTTCGTGAATGTGTGCTTGCTGGCGGTTTTGTCCGCATGGTATTCTCTCAAACATTATAAGTGTACAAGCCATTCTGGCGCTCATTGAAGAGCGAGATGGGACTTAACAAGCCAGGGCCTGTTGTGAAGGTTCAGGGCATAGCGCTTCATCTTGGCATTGAAGTAAATTTTCATTTGCACGATACTGTTGGAAAAGAAGAGATCAAATGGGGAGAGGTACTAAAGCGATATAGGAGTTATTGGGTTTGTAGTTTGTGCAGGGGTGGATCGACAGGTGTATTCCCGGGCACTAGCGAGTAGGACGCCAACCCAGTGCGATTAAGGGCTCTTATATATACTTGTGTATTTATATATATATATATATAT
>NPHX01000293.1:61514-73421 GCA_002271815.1 Eimeria falciformis
AGCCCAACCTTGATAATCAAATGGGTACTTAAGATATTGCAAGTTCAGACCTTCTGAGGCATAAGTTTCGCAATGGGATGAACTTACCCGCTGCAGTGCGGCTTTATTTGGCAACTAAACTCGGTTCCAAAGTTTGAGATAATTTCGAACGTTTTCATTCGGGGTTCCAATTGGGACATAGTCAAGTTTCGAAATTGCAAAGAAAAATCGGTTTTCTTTCAGTCCTTAAGGACTAACCTTAAGGCCCTAGCTCAAGAGGCGCGTTGAGCTTAAGGCAAGCCCCGTTGCTAGCTTCCTTGCACACACATTTACCAAAAGATCAAAGACCTGTTTCTTTTGGTCTTCGACCATTTCCCAACTGGTCCAACACTAACACATATATGGTGCTTAGCCACTTTCTCAAATCGGTCACCCTTACTAAAGATCCAATAATTAGGCGGTCGTCAACACTCACTCGCGCATATTAACTGAAGTAGAAGTGCTTAATATAATAGCAAAACGGTTTTAAAACATAGACACGCTGAAGTTTTACTACAGCAAGGGCTGCTGCTACAAATATGTTCAGAGTGTAAGAAACCCACTATCGTCATACAATACACAAAACATCACAAACAAGGGCGGTTGCGTCCCATAATGAGTTCAGGTTCTGGGGGGTCCTCAAGCGCTGCATGAAACGGGGCCTTTTCTTACAGTAGACGGGGCTGGGCTAGCAGAAAACCTTAAGAGCTTCCAACGCTTACAAATGGAAAGCTGGGGTTTACAAATAGACCTACACTCCTCAAACGCACCATGCAGCAATGACGTTAAATTAAACAGCGTGTGCAGACGCTCTCGGGGTAGCAAGGCTTATACGACGTTCCGCTGGCGCCTCTTTCCCGTCAAAAACTGCAAAGGACCCGCAAACCCTGAAAATTTGAAAAACAGAAACTGTTCAATGCAGTAAATCCACTTGCGAAAGTTGGTGTGTGTCCAAGCACGCGCATAGAAAAGACAGACGATAAAGACACTGAACGAGAGGGAGATTCTTCATTCGAAAACAAACCCTTCAATTCAGCCATCTAAGCACTGGGCAGGACATGAAGTGACCCGCTCTGCACATCTATCTCAACCAAAGGCAGCTTTACAAGGTTCTGGAACGCCTGTGGGTCCTGGCTGTCCTTGATTAGCTAGCATGAAACCTTAGGTAAACACATAACACAACCGTTATCGTTTTAAATATAAATCAAGTTTCTTCCTAAGGGTCTTGGGGAACTTCAGAACAGAAATATACTTCTCTTGAGAATGAAGTAGCATCGCTATCTGTAACAGAAAGCAACTCTTTCATAAGTGCCCATATGTCTCTTTCCGACAAAAAGTCTATCGATTGCATGGACTGGACTTGTGCTGCTCTATCTACACTATCAATTTGACTTTACATACAGCGGTACTTCCTACTTTCGTTGATACGTTAATATCGATTAGTCAAAATAAGTTAAGTATCAGATGCATTGATACCAACGAGAAATGCCATCAGCACAGGAACACAGCATGCAGGTCTTCCAGTCCCGTAACCTTTCAGTATTCCTACTGACTGGAGAAGAGAAATAGATTGCTACAGGGGCAGCAGAAGCTTGCACGAGGGTGTTAAGTTTGTTCTAGTATGGGAAAACGACCAAGAATACATTTTCTCAGCTGTGCAAAGACTGCTTAATCTGGCGTCTCCCGAAACGCTTAATAACGACTCCCTATAGGACAGACGTAGATATGTAATTATACGTACTATACATATACTCAATACTCCATTAGCACATGTGGCGGCCCTTCTGCTTCTCCATGCTTGCTATTCCCAATTGGCTCTTAGTAAGGATTGTCATACTTGAAGGATCAGCACTAGTTAATATTCTCCTTGTAATGACGCTGGAACAGAATTAGCAGTGGTAGCAACAAATCCACCTACACTGCTGTTCACGTGCATTTATAGAAAACTGCTCGTATCGCATGTTGGTTCCATTTTCTTGTTAGTACAAGCACCAACCACATAATTCATCATTCAGAATGAAGCGAAAATCGTTGGTGAGGTTTCCTCTGGAGATCTTCCTACGAAAGCCACTTTGTTCAGAAAGCTCCCAAAAACAGAATGTGGCAAAGCGTGCGAGTGTGCAGCTGAAGTTCTGTAAAACACTTGATTACTGAAGCCGTTACTTGCATCTTTGCATACACAGAAGCGACGTGATCGGCAGGGGAATTAACTGATTATGTTGCGGATACAAACCGGTGGAAATGGAGACCTGTACACCTTTGGCGCCGTATATAAACCCTCCACACTACATCACTTCCAAGTTGAATAGCTTTCAAGATGAATTGCAAAAGCTCGAGAGTGAGTTCCCCCTATGAAAAGAGCAATATCCCACAAAGCGTGGCCCCAAGAGTCCTTGAGGTGTGTTATGACATCCCAACAGTCTCCGTAGTTGACCTCCCGCAGAAAAGCAGGATTGTCCAACCCTGACTTTTGGGGCAACAAAAACTCTTCTGAGCAGGCGTCAGTTTCAGCATGGGTATCTAAGAAAGCAAACTGCGTCTGCTTCCAATCTCCACAGCAGGCCATCTAAGCGCTACCCCTCGAAAAAAAGCGTACTCAACACAAGGTCTGCGAAAATTCTTAAGCAACAGGCAATCGGTATTCCTGCCCTGGAGCTGCCAGGGCTCTCATTGTGACCTCCCCTTTGCTCAGTATGCGGCCTTGGCCGCATAGTTTACGGCTGGCTGCCTGCGCTGCGCAGTGCCCATAAAACGTATGTGATATTTGTCGGCAGCTAGTCAACTTAGCTAGTTGCTAGCTGAACAGAGAATGCACTAACCCCACCAAGCAACACCGATGAGAAATCCAACCGATCATGAATGAGCGAATGCAGCGTTAGGATATAAATGCGAAGGAATAAAACAAACATTTCTTAACCAAGGGACGTCGACTTTTCTAATTCTTTCCCCGTATCTAGTCAAAAACAAGGCCGCCCCCGATGGTCGCATCCAGTGGTAGACAGCGAAAATCCAAGGAGAGGCCGAACACCCATTAAACGTCACAGCTCTTCCAAGTGGCTCTCATCATCATTGTTAGTACACAAAGAGGGGAAGAAAGCCCTCACTTGCCCTCTCAAACCAATGTTAACAGGGATTTCCTCGCGGCTTCCACTCGCCCGCTTTATCAAAGCAAAAATATGAATTCTGCGGCAGGACGGCTGTCTTCTTGTCTTAACCTCCCCTTCTTCGCCTCGTCTCCCTTCGAGAGCTACCGCTTCAATACAATAATAGGCAAGCGGAAGGCGACAGCCGACTCTTGAATCCGCTCTTGCAGAATTTGCTTGGCATCCTTCCTCTTCTCCAGAATATATCAGCTCACGCTTTTAGCAATTTCAAACGATTCGGGGCTGGTTGCAGCCCAGAACACGAATGGGCTCAAAATTTGCCCCTCCTCCCTGTCAACGGGGGACAACATAGCCCTAGCTACCAGCTATCTTGGCAAGCTGGCTAGCCAGTTCAGCTAGCCATTCCTAACGCCGTTCTCCCCGCATGCGAGACAAATGCTGCCTGGTGCTTCTTGCCTGCCAGGAAAACTGCAGGGGCAGGCGGTGCTGACCAAAGAAATACAGCGAGATAAACTGCCGATCTTGGAACAAAATTATCACTCCAATACATTCCGAATAGTGCACAAGCTCCAGCTCGCACTAGAAACACGAATGCTCTCTTCAACAACTCCCGTCACCATCCATGAGAGAAGCTGGGATAGTGCAGCTGTAGTATTGCCAGAAAGCCTAGCTAGATACCCTTCTGGTGTGTCCCCTCCCTGAAGTCCGAAGAAGCAACGGAATCTCAAAACGAATACGGTCGCACCCATAAAAGCGCACCAAGACGCTACACGTCGGTAATCGAGTTCATCAATCGAAGTTCTCGCTTGCAGCAAGACGATCTAGGTCCAACACAGCGTGTTGTTGTTGCTGCGGCTGATGTCGGGATGTCCCCTCAAAGCCTGGGGGTGGTTCAGCGAAGCAATGACGCCTAAGGGCGTCGTCGGTAAGGCAAAGTCTGGCTAGGCTGGATTGGAGAGCACCCAATCCTGTGTTTGTAGTGTCCGAATCTTTTTCTGCCAGAACGCTTGCAACCGGAGAGTCAGCTGCAGCGACTCTTTCGGGAACCAGCAGCTCCTGGTGTCTCTCAGACTGCCTAGACCCTTTCGTCGGGTCCCCCTCCTGCGCCAACATCTTGAGCAACATCGTCCGGTCGACATCAAGAGACAAATCACTCTTGCTGCTGCTGCTACACGACGCACCGCTGCTGGGAGCGGCAAGAGATGGCCGCACAGACTCGAGCTCAGCCGGATGCAGGGGCCCTCCATATGAGGCGGCAGTAGAGGCAGCGGATCGCAGTGCGTCAGAAAGGGTGCTAGATGAGAATGATGAGAAATCGGAGCACTCGTCCATCGCACTTGTGCTGTCATCTTGGAAAGGGGTCCCCAAAGCCCCAACCGTCCCTTGCATGTCCCCCCTGGCTCTACATCTCAGCAGCTCCTCACAGAGTGCAAGAGCGGCATTAACAGAGGTGGAGTTGTTCCCTCTTTCTTGGTTTGCAGCAGAGGAGATGCGAACCAGCAAAGACAACTGATCCTCACAACTGGAACTATCCGCAGGGACGAAAGAGTCTGTCCACTGTCTCTGCTGCTGGGCTGCATACAGGATCTCCGCCAGACCGGCTAATGAAGGGGCCGCGGCCGCCGCTGCCACATTCTGCTTCCTTCTACGAGAAAGCGTTGCTTCGCTTTCTCGTGCGAAGTCGCGAGAGCCGCTGGCCATAGCCAGAGACCTATAGAACTTCAATTCCTGATGCCCGTGGGCGTGATTGCACTGCAACTCTTTCTGAACAGAAAGCAAACCGTACCAGGATACAATGAAGTAATTAGATAAACAAGCACGTAGAACAAACGAATATACGGTGAAAAACAATGGAACCAAATATACGGAAGATAACGTTGTACAACAAGGAGAACAAGGCTCACCTTGCACTTTCCACGAATCCACTTCAAGCACATGTTCGTTTTAAACATGTTAGGGGTATGTCTCATCTCCGACCTGCTGTGGGCAAATCTGCACTCTTCGCCCCTGTATGTGCCAGGACAGACCGTGCCCGGGTGAAGGACAGACGGACACAACTTGGTTCTATCGAGATTCGGAGGAGGACGTAGCTCCTCTAAAGAGTGTGCGAAGTTGCACTTGCTCCCTAAATGGCAGGCCCCCACGGCGAGCCGGGGGCAGACGCGTGTCTTATGGAATATTGTCTTCCGGTTGGCAAGAATCACCCCTTTCATTGGGACCTCGCCCAGTGGGAGAGGAGGAGGAAGAACACCAGCAAGTCCTCCTTGGAGTTGCTGCCACATCTGGGGTTCCATTTTGCCCGGAAAAATATATATAACCACCTATGGAATGACCAAATGATCGGAATCGACAAACAAGAAGAAGAACAGTTTAATATGATCTTGCTTCACTTGTGGCCGAAAATAAACGCCTAACTCCCGTCCAAGGTCGCGTGGCCAAGGTGTGAGCGTGGACAGGTAAAAATAACAAGTGGGAAAATCAAATCGTTCCAAAACAAATTACAGATAAGGCCGAAGAAAACAAAGAAACAAAAATGCGGGAAATGAAACTTGCCTCCTCCCCGTACCCTGTGCAAGACGCGGAGAGATGGAGAGACAGCGGAGCCCTCAAAAGGGAGGAAGCAAAACACCTTGCCATAAGTGGCTTATTGCATGCGATTACATTTCAAGACTCAAGCAAAACGGAAAGAGAAAGTGACGAAAAGTGCTGAGATAACGTGCCCCCTACATCCCCATCTCTCGCACGGCATCGGTGGGAACTCGTGGGTACGTGATGAAGCCACTTTAATGCAAGTAAATCTTATTTTCCTCCAATGACCCGCGAATTTCAGGGTCCCTCCGCCGAAATAAACCGAAAGCACCTGGAACGCTGTGTCGGAAAGCACAACGAAAAATCTTCCTGAGAGTTGAGTGTGTACGCTACTCCTTCCTCAGGACTGGGTTAGCCCTACCGTCTACTCCGCACTAGGATACTCTCAAGCTTCAGGTAGTTCCAAAAAAGGCACATTTCCAAAAACTAAAACGATTTCATGAACAGTTCAAAATAGTTCATCAAATATGCATAAAGGCACCAACGAAGATATTTCAGTTGCTGAGGCTAAATAGGGAATGGGGGGTGGGGTATACCGTTCCCCTACAGCCTTATACGCAGTTCAGGCTTGCCCACGCCACCAAGCTATTAGTACAGGTCTGTTTCCTCAAGGTACCAATAAACGAGCACTACATAGGCAACATTACGACACAATATGTGAACCGATCAAGGTCAGTGCTCTTAAGCAGGCCTTATCGATACGTGCCAACGTACATCTGGAAGCAACTTTCCCCCAAGACCTGTTGTAATGTTATAGCATCAGAATGCATGTGTTCGATATTACAGTGTTTGTCGATTTGTTATCACTTTGAATTCTCCAAATTAATGTCCTAAGTGATCTATAAGTGGAGCGGTTAAGCCTGTTTATATGAGGCCCAGTAGCCCAGCTCCTTCGATTGTATAAATGCGTGTGTGGCCAAACTGCAGCTGGCCTGCACTTTTACCTCATCCCCTCGCCACTTGGCTATGGCTATGCTTAGCTTCGCATGGTCGTAGAGAGGCAAGCAGGAGAGGGGTAGAGCTCTTTGGGGACTAACTATCCTGAAGTTGTTGCTTTGTTTTAGTACTGATGACCTTTACGCAGAAGCCGAAGTGCGACTGTTACACTTGGTAGCACCGCATAGTTTTAGCCCTCAGACCTTCAACCCCACACCGCCGGGGGCGTGTTATATTGACGTCCCCAGTTGACTACCGATCCTAAACAAATACCGCTCTTTTCCTTTGAGCTTGATATTAATCACTCGATAATAAAATAATCCACACACTCCCTCTTAAAAATAAGATTCATCTTGTTAATTTTTCACTTTAGTTTCACAACAGTTTAATATAATTGCCTTACAAACCCAAACATCACACAAAACTCGAGCACGGCACAGGCTCAGTAGTTAAGTTTAGGACGCCTGAGCCGTGATTGTCGTGCTGTCCATTACACTCAGAATCACAACCTCTCAAAATCTCAAAATTTTTAAAAACAGTTTTACGTAGCATTTGTAAATATCTCAAAGTTCAGATTTAAGTGATATCAGAACCTAGACGTCTTCAAAGTCTAGTTGAAAAGTTCTGTCGGATCCCTTTAAGGCAAGTCCCCACAGGTCACCTCAATCCCGCATCCAGGCCTTAAGGCTTTAGGACTTGTCTTGGCATTAAAGCCTTGACTTTCAGGTATTGTCCTCAACTTCCGATCCTTAAGTGTCGATCTCAAAGTCCTCGAAGTGTCCCTTAAGAAATTTGCTTAATAATATCTTTGTGCTAGTATCGCACAGAAAACAATTTCATTTACGTTGATGTTAATTAAGTGTTAACTTAGCTTACCTACGCCCTTTGGCTTAATTTAGGCACAAACTAGAAAGAGCACTGCATAGGTTAGGGCTTCGACTCCGCGGAAGCCGCGAGTGAAGTGAAGTTCACTAAAAATACTGTGTGGTTCTCACACATTTGTTACTACATCTCCTGCTCTGGCTCTACCTGTGTCTGCAGCTCTCTCTAGCCCGAGGACAGGAGCAGGATTATTAGCAAGACAGAAGTGACAGTTGTTTTTTATGTTGCCACAGGGAGGCTTTCGGTGGCTCTAACGAGCACCTAATTCCACAACATAAAGCAGCGGCAACCACGGCCAGAGAAATAGAACTACCGCCGCTGCAGTCGTGCTTATGCCTTTTTTAATGCCAGTACTAAGCAAGAAATTGTATTCAAGAATAGTGTGACGCTTGCACTTGGGCCTGTACTTGAAAACCGTGTGTACAGGAAGCAATAGCTTATGAATAGTTAGTCTTTCTAAAATTCTGCTCTTTGAGAAAATGCCGACTTTAACATAGTCAAGCGGTAAGGGGATGCGGCGAAGGTGCAGGGCAGGTGCACCTTGGTCGTACACTCATCCTAACAAAAAATCAGAGGGGCTGGATTACCGCTCCTCACCTAGACCGACGTAACCGTCACATTCGTAGATCCCGTATGGCACTACTTAGGCCATGTTAGAGTCATAGCAGACGTACTAATGCAGCAATACCGAACAGACGTGTTAAGATACTATATTATCCGTCAAGGGACTGCAGGCCCCCCCAAGCGTGGCCGAGCTTACATTAACGTCGAAACAGAAACTTGAGACTACACAGTCCAACAAATACAAGTTTAAACAAAAGTTAATAAAAGAACTAGGAACTACCATACAGGACGTAGACTGCGCTTGACATCAGGCTCAACTAAAAGTACTAACAGAACGACGCAGATAGCACCAAGCGATCTTCTTGGCATATGGTTATACATACAACTTCATCTCATGTGGTTCATGAGCTGAGATTCCGTGAAGAAGTAGTAAGGAAGAAATGTCAGTCTGCTTTCACAACTGCACAATTAGTACATGCAGTAGGGGGGCGCTAGATCACAGGCACAGTGAGACTTCCACTGGTGGCGGAAATTTTGAAATTACAACAAGCAAATTCATTTATGGACGTTTTACATTTATAAAGTAAGGAAAAATATGCTTTTTCTTCCTGCGAACTTGTGGGCAGCTAGGGTTAATCGGAAGGGGTTTTTGAAAATGAAGATACCATATTTGTTGTTATCTCTTTTCTTCAGCTTTCTGCTTAATGGAATGGGGAATTGCAATGTTAATTTAGCCCTCTGCTTTGAGGAACTCGATTTTATGTTCCAAGATTACACTAAAACTACCGAGCAAAGTGTTTCGAGCACACGCGTTAAAGGGCCTTATGAGGAAGGTCATGCAGAAGAAAGATTGCAAGATGATGATTACACTGAAACTACCGAGCAAAGTGTTTTGAGCACACACGTTGGAGGGCCTTATGAGGAAGGTCATGCAGAAGAAAGGTTGCAAGATGATGTGAACCTCTCTAGATTACACAGTCCTTTATGGAACTGCAGGAAAGCTGTGTTTTATGTCGCTATCCTTGCAGTGCTATTCGCCTGCATCTTCAACAGAGTGTACCACGAAAAACTAGTGAGTTGCATGAAGCACAAAGTGCACCTGCAGCGGCCTGACCGTTTTTGTATGCCCATTTTCGTAGCTATGACCGACGGGGAATAAATTGTTGCTTTCTACAAAGCAGCCGAAATAATCAAAAAGTCCAACTCTGCAGAAGTGCATTCCGACCACAACTGCAGTTAAGCTTATTTGCCTGAAGTGTTGGCGGTAATTTGCCACGTAAAGCGCTGTTAAACAATGGACAGGTAGGGGTTACGGTGGTCGTATTTTGAGGCTCTTTGTTACTGTGCTTCTGTCATTGTTGAAGGCAGTTGCATACCTTATTTCGTTGTATTGAGACGACATACGTGTTGGGACTTAAGAGAATACAATAGAGCAAGGCAAGGTGCTACAATGATGATGGTTGTTGTGTGGGCAGCCCTGCTGCCACACGCGAAGACTGCGTTAATAGACATGTTTGCAGATGTGTACCTATCACTGTGTTGGAGACAGGATGCGTGGAGGAGGCATGTGTGTAGTAAGTTAATGATGTGTGCGCGACAGACACATGCTGGATGCGTAGGGGGTCCATATCTACAGTTTATGAGTGCATTATGTCTTATGTTCTATACAGTGGAAGGTTGGGTGGCCATGGTTGTATTTCGAAGCGTTTCTTTGTTCCTGTGTGTGTGCTACTGTTGGGACGAAAGGGTTGCATGGCGTTTTATGGCGGTGTTGGTGGTATTGAGTTGCCATCTGTGTTGAGGGTTGGGGGACTGCGATAGAGAAAGGCAGGGTGTTAGAATGACTATTAGTGCCGTATGGCAGCACTGGTGTCATAAGGCAAGTGCGTTATTAGACGTGCCTCATCAATAATCTCGAGGAGTGCTTCAGCAAGTGAGCTCCACACTTCATTTAACTCATGATCACTTACTTCAGGCATTAAAGATGCGGTTCCTGCAGGAGTCCATTCTCTGAGACTGCTAAATACAGATGCCCTGCAGTACCACTGTTTGTTGTTATCGTTGCAGCAAGGTTTTTGTTTTGAGCACAGGCTGCTTGTTCCCACCGTTTCTAGTCTGCGGCCGAGTTACGTTTACCACACTCCCAGGGCCAAGCCTACCAAGCTGAGTCAGCATCCCCGTAGCTCGAGTCACCTGTTACTGGGCACCTTGAGGGAGCCATGATTGTTATAATGTTGGCAGTTTTGAACATTTTGTGACCTGGGTGAGCCTTGAGCCACATCACAGAGATATTTCTCTAGCTGAGCGATTGTTTACTCCTTTCCCGAAGTGGATATGACGTGTTGTCCAGCACACAGCTCTCATGTAAGATATAACAATGAGGGTGTTGCCGACATTTGTGAAAAGCTGCTACATAGTCTGCATGACTCTTTTATGCTTGCCTGTGTTGGGTCTGGAAATGTAAGCTATTTGGTCATTTGCGGAGCGTACAAGGGAGGAGGATAACAATGCGATGTGGGTGGAATCTTGATGGCTATAGTGTGCGCAGAACGGAGTTGTCATAGATAGTGCGTGGCTGGTGTTATTATGTGTGGCTTAGCGGTCCGAGCTAGCTTGGCTAGCATTGCCCTTCAATGCCAAACTTGTAGGTAAGAAATATGTAGTATCGGCTTGATATGTCAGCACTTGGTAGGTAGAGATCCGGACTGGACGTAGCAGACCGACAGGTAGCTGCGGGTAATGCGGACTAAAGAGCGCTGTTGACTGTTTGTCGTTTTTGCATCATTATAGTGGACGTTGTTGGCGAGCGGTTACTGGGGTTTTGCTGCCTAGCAATATCAGTCTGCATTCCGTAGTCGAGTCTTCCCACAGCCTGTGATTCTGCTTGCCCAACGTTCTTGTCTTCTGCAACGCTGTGTATACATAGGAAGTACGTTCCAGGCGTTGAAAGTTCGAGTATATGCGAACAGGGCACTTTTACCGTGTAACTGATTCAAATAGTCCGTTTCTTGTCTCTGGCCACAAGCGGGACACGCGAGGTGATGGGTAACGGTCGGCGCCGTACATGGAATATCATTTTTGGCGACTTTTGTGGTTGAAACCACAAGCACTGCCGTTTCATTCAGTGTGCCAACTTCAGCAAGTTCGTTTGCTGTAAAAGCCCTAGGAGGATTTTGAGACTGGGGTACCTGAAGAGCTCCTTCGTGGCACTGACTGTAGGACGCAAACGAGTACCCTAGTAGACGGAGTGTTTATTTTGACGGTATGATGATGGAATATTTTACCTCGGAGACACGGACTGGCGAGGCTTGTGTCTGATGAATCCGCCTCCGCGGGGCTTCTCAAAGATCTTTAGTTTTTAGTTGTTGATTCGGAGGTCGACGACGTAAAATAAGGAGGGGTAGTTGGCGTAGAGATGGTGGTTGTTAATGTTGGTGAGCGTTTTGTTGGCGGATGGGAAGGACTTTCTCTGCCGTGGAGAGGCACAGCGAGCGGTGGAGTTGCATGCGGAAAGTGAGTTATTGAGGTAAGCTGTGCAGACTGGTGTGAGTTGGTTTAGTGTTGGATTCGTTTGCTAGGTGTGGTGGTGGCCTGGATGGGGTCCGTCCCAGGCAGTTGGAACTATGTGAATGTATTTTTCCTGCAACTGCAGGAAGTGCGTTTGGTGCTGGAGGTCTGGGGTGATTTTGTGTTTGGTTGTTTTGAAGAGCTGCAGCAGAGCAGTGAGTGGTGAGGCAAAAACTAAAAAACTTAGTAGTCGGGTGTCTGTTATGAGGGTATGATGTTGGAATGTTTTCGCTTGGAGACATGGAGT
>NPHX01000296.1:18677-47905 GCA_002271815.1 Eimeria falciformis
AGACGAGGGCCGCAGCAGGAATCGCGGTTTTCCACTTGGTTTTTGCTTGTCTCTTGCTGCTTACGGTGGTTTGCTGTTTTGCTGTTTCTTTCATCTCCTCTCTTTTTGGTGCTTTTGCTCCTCCCCATCGATTTCGTGGGATGGCTGCAAGTGCCAGCGTCTCTCTGCCTTTTTGGAGCACATGTACCCAGACTGGTAAACCCCTAAACCCTAAACCCTAAACCCCAGCTTTAAAAGCGGGGGTGTCGTGTGAAAAGGTGGATTTGCGTTTTTCCTGTCGCCGTCCGGTTTTTTGCGTCTCTCGTTCATTGGCTCGATTTGTGTATGGCCTGGAGATGTCTTAGGGATGCACAATAACTCAATATTAAAAACATGAAATGTGATGTATCCTCAGAGGTGTCTGTACTGCTTTCGCTGCTTTCTCTTTGCGTCTGTCTGTTGCGCATCTCTGGGTTTTAGCGTTTGATGATTCACGCCAAGTCTCACGAGTTTATGCCGATTCCTCTCGTCTTCATGGGAATTCTCTGCAACGGGTGTTGGGCGCTGCTTGGCTTTGTGTCAGACTTAGCAGCAGTTTGTTGCGTTGGGGTTGTAGGTGAGTTGCTGCTGGCTGAATATTTAGGGAAATTAAGTGCCCGCTTGAATAAACTTAAACAGAAAAAGAAAATTATTTTGAACTTGTTTTGCTTTGGGAGAAAAAGCATAACCACATGCAGCAGGCATACAGTGTATGCACTGCGGGAGAAGTGCCTTTGTATTTTGGTGACGTTCGTCTATTTTCCTTGTGCCTCTTGCGTTATCAGGGTACATCTTCAGCGCGCTTCAGATGCACGTTATCTGGTGGTCTAAGGGGTATCTTCCTTGTATTGATTTTGGTTTTCTCACGGAGCGAAATTGCCCCCGAGGCACCAGAGGCAACCAAAAGCCGATGCTACCGTCGCGTTCATCTCCAAGGCGATGACTTTATAGATCTATACAACATTGTTACGAGTACTTTTTCTCTGGTTTTGCGGACCGAGATCATAAGACAAGACGGGGTAGGGTTGTTGTGCTTGCAACTAGAAATGCACATCTCCCAGCCTCTGGCTGTGGCTGGCTCAAAACAGTTTTTTTCTTTGGCGTCTCCAGAGGTTTCTCGGTGCCTCTGTTCTTGTCTCACACTTTCACAGTTAAAAGCGTATATACACCGCAGAAGCCTCATGGAACGGCCTAAGAATGAGGACTGGTTGGTTCAACAGCCACCACATAGACTGCAACGTGTTTATTAGCAACTCTTTTATTAGCGGCTTTCCCACTTTGCTTTATGATTAGAATAAGGGTTTTCAATAAAAAGAAATAGAGTATTCCAGTTGTCAACCAGTTAAAACCGAGAAGAGCATGCAAGTGCGCATTTCACTTTCACACAGCACCTCCATCTTCCTCAAAACAATTTTTGCATTTAAGTTAAGTTACATAGATGCAGGTTCTATTGAATTATATTTACTTATTAGCTCGCGTCCGTATATGGCAAGGGAAGTAACCCAAAATTATTTCATAAGGAAGTATCTCGACCGCTGCCCCCTGTCTGTGTAACGTGTGAAGTTTTGCGAGTGTTTTAAATTGGGATTTTAAATCTGATGTGTGTCTGGATGCAAGTTTTGAACAAGTCCCAAAAAGGACCATTGGTCTTTCACCTTGTTACGTCAAAAGCTTGCCACTATTCGTTCACTCGAGTTCTCCGCTGTCTCCAGGCTGCAATCAGTGTTTCAATTCCACCAACTTTTTCTATACGTTTTATGTCCACATGATACTTGCATCTGGCACCTAGGCGTTACTTTATACTTGTGTTTGGAGGTTATTTGGGTTGAGGAAAACTCCTGCATACTGTGAAGTGGCATTCGATATTGTGAACCACCTGCCAGGAGAACCTTGTTCAATTAAAATGACCCAACAGCTGTATAGATAGCAAACTTTTAATGAACTTTTTATGGATGTTTTATGCCCACAGCCGGCTTACGGGTGGCACCTACCTCACCTGAGCAGACCCGTGGGATCAACACATTCCAACTTGAGGCAGCGCAACACCTCCTATAAAACAAAGCGTCCGTTTGATTATCCTGTCTATTGGCACGTTGCCTTGTGCTGTCGCGGAACCAGGGACAACCCGTCTGTATTCTGTGTAGCACGACCTCCCTCTACCTAGAGTCCGTAGTTACCCAACATGCCACATTAGTAGTAAAGAGCAATGAACCCCAAAATATTTAATTCTTTTACGGTCGACTTGCCTGAGGCCACAGTGGCTTTGGAACAGACAAGGAAACGAGAAACTGCGGCTCAGGTGCCGCTCGGTTGCACCCTAAGCACCCGTCTGTTCAGACAGTAAACCAGCTCCCCACATACATAGGTACATACGTTCTACTCAAAAAATTTTAAAGTCTTAATTAAGACAATTATTAGTTATAGCAAGCAGATACGCCCTGGAATAACGAACAAGCGCATTAACATCTTACACCTATACTAGCCAGAACTGTGACACCTAGTCAGAAAACTTGCATGTTCACGTACAACAGTCAAATATAAAATGTCTTTTTTGTTATAACCGTTTTTAGCCACGTTTATACCCGCAATTTATATAAGTGTGTCCCGAATTGTACTCTATCTGCGCCAGGCTGTGATCTGAATTAGTTGACAATCAAACACGCACATCAATTTTTCCAACAGAAAAATGCGAACAACAGCGCTGCCAATTAAAAATCAAAAATGGTTTTAAAATATACAAATAGGCTGGCCATGAAGGCTCCGACAGGCTCTGCCTATTCGCATCGGCAGCCGCCGACACCGTTGGTCACCAAAGTGTGGTGTGGGGAGGAGGGGTTTTCAGAGTCCCAGTTAAGTGGCGTCTTTCTATCGGTATCTAGATAATAACTATATTTAAGAAACAAAGAAAATAAACGACATTTTCCTGAACCCGCATGGAACGCTGCCGTATGTTTCCTTGTGTGGTCGCGTTCACCAGGTGTCAGGTGACCCTAGAGCTGCACAGCCAATGCTGATCGCCAAGCCATGTAGCCTCTTTCCCCCCACTTTATAAAACTTTTAATGCTTTCTATTGAATGTCGATTGTTTCGGGGAGATTTGCATGTCAAAAGGTCGGCTGGCATGGCCCTGGGGCAGAGGCAGAATTTTGCTTCGGTCATTGTAAGGTAACCCGTTCCTGTTTCTTCTCTACTGACTGTGCTCTGAAAAGCAGGTCCTAATTCCTTTTTTACTGAAGTCCTTGTTATTATTCACGTTTCAAGGCCTCGCCACTCCTTCAGGCAGTGGCGGCCATATTCACAATGTTGAACCAGGAATCCCTCGCCGCGCAACCGCCGGCAGAGGGTTCCTTTCCCAACCCTCCCCCTCCTGCCTTAGGAGGAACTTCTCCAACTCAGCTTTCCCGTCGTCAGCAGTCGGCTGGTGAAAATGCGCCTGAGTCCAAGGAGGGCGAGTCCTCCCCGGCGCCAGCACCGCCAAAGCAACGCAAGCGATTTACACGCATGAAACAGAAAGGATCCGCCATGCTCGATGCAACGTTTGCTCGCCATGGAATGATTGTGTATGACCACGCGTGGAAGTTCATTTTGGGGTTTGGACTTTTCAGCGCGATTATGGCCCTTGGGATTTTCTTCCGGAAGAACGAATATGATATGTTCCGGTTGTACAGCTACCCAGGGGCTCCCAGCCATAATGTTCGCCAACTCTTGGAGGAAACATTTAGTCCGCGACGCTTCAACTACTTCATCTTATCACGCGACGACAACATTATGACGAAAGCAGGCATGGAACATGTTAACAACCTCTTAACTGCTGTGAAGAAACTCACAGTGAAGCGAGATGACGTGGTGACCGACGAATACGGCAACGAGCTTGACCCCTCTGTTCATACAGCTGACGGTCTTCCGGAAGTTTTGACATACGAGGATTTGTGCGTCCGCGACTCTTGGGATGACTGCAGTGTGCTATCTGTGCTGGAGTTGTACGGGTCAGAGCGTCAGTGGGGCCGGCCCATCACAACACGAGAATGGCCGCTTGCAGTAAACATACACACGCGAAAGGCGTTCCATCTCGATGGTCTGTTGGGAGACATGCGGGTTTCTGAGTTTGCTCAAGGACAGCACACGATACACAAAGTAACGGGGGCTTCGGCGTGTCTCTTGCGCTTTGACCTCCAAGGAGATGTAACAGTAGCACCTTACACTGCAGCTCTCGAAAAGAAAATTGAAGAAGTGGCAAGAGCATTCAACGTTCCGGGTTTTACTCTTAACTACAAACTAGAGAGATCAATCTCCGACGAGCTGATGCGCTCATCGCTCATGGGTCCTGCTGAAACGCTTGCTCTGGTTCTCGCCACGCTGACGGTGCTTGGCTACACTGTCGTAGTAAACACGACAACAAGTTACAGAACAAAAACCATTCCTGCAATTGTTTCGGTGGCCTCTACGCTGTTGGGATATGCCGGGGGTGCGGGTTTCATTTATTTCTGCGGAGTTGAACACACGCCTCCTGCAGACGCTACGCCGTTCCTTGTTCTTGGTATCGGTGTTGACAACGCATTTGTGCTACTGAATTCGTACTGTCTAACATTCTTGCACGAAAGCCCCCGGCAGCGAATCATCAGCACCGCCAGAGACGCAGGAGTGTCCATCACCATCACCACCATGACGAGTGTCGCGGCTCTGATCATCGGCGCAGTCTGCCCCTTCTTCAGCATCAGCAAGTTTTCCATAGTAACGGCTTTCTGTCTGTTTTGGTCTTACGTGCTAGCACAAACGATCTTCCTGGGATGCCTCTCTCTTGATGCGAGGCGAGAAGCCGCGCAGACGAGAAGGGTAAATGAGGCCGCTGCTGCTTCCTCCAACAAAGAATACCACCGGCAAGTAGCCATGGAGCGCCTGCCCTCCCCGGTTAACAGCAACGTCAAGTCTCCCCAAAGCCTCGAGAGTAACCACGGATCCGACTCCCTCGGTAGCCCTGCAAGCTTCCAAGACCGCTCCAGTGCGGAAGGCAAACAGTATTTATTTGGGGTCTCCGGCGACCCAGATGATCAGATGCAGGTTGGCCAACAGCCACAAGATGCACCCGCTGCAGCTTCCCTGTCACCGCATTCTGTTGGGGCCTCTGGAGGGCATTCTGTTGAGATCCACGGAAACAACAACCTCCAGCGGGACTCCCGGGAAGCAGAGCTTGTGGTGGCTTTGAGGAAACTGTCAACATATGAGCTGGCTTCTCTCATCACATTCCGCATGCAGCATATCTGGCATAGACACCGCAAAATTGTGACCCAATACTGCCACTCCACAGCAGCCTTCTCTGATCAAAAAGAAAAGCAGGACGAAGGCCGCAGCATCACCAACCTCTACGGCCTATTGGGCAGAAGAAAAAAGGTAGCAGCCACGCAGCAGCCACAACAAGTCGCAGCTGAACAGCCACCACTTCGTGGTCCCTCGCTCGAATCTGGGACACCTCAGCGTGACACAAACAATGGAAAGGGAGATCAAATCAGAGCTGAGGTGGAGAGATCCATAGCAGCGGATCCGGTTGCTCCAGGTGATGCCCATCCAAGGTATGAATTTTGCACTAACTAGCCAGATGTTTATGAATACTGGTTACCCACTTACGGGGGATTTCTAAATATAAATAAAGCTTGCAAGTAGCTTGCTCGTTGTGTGGAGTGTCGCCGATGCACAGAAATGAGGCACGTGACGGTACACCCCAAGTGGAACCACGAGA
This sequence comes from Eimeria falciformis, assembly GCA_002271815.1. NCBI lineage: Eukaryota > Apicomplexa > Conoidasida > Eucoccidiorida > Eimeriidae > Eimeria > Eimeria falciformis. Next base: position 24,429 of record NPHX01000296.1, read on the forward strand.
TTGGCAAAAGGATCCTTTGGACGAATCTGGACCTAGCTTTGTTCGCATGCGAATGGGACAACCAGCGGATGGCTACATGCTCATGGAAGAAAAGAAGTTCCTTGTCATGCTCGACAAACATATTACCGAACCAAAGGGCAACGTGGGAAAGATTTACAGAAGAATTCTTGGAAAATATTACTGCAGGTCAGAGCGCCTTGATCAAGGGATTGCTTGTGCTTGTGGAATCTGAATACAGTCTGCTTCGTGTAGCTCAGACACTGGCATGACCAAACAAAAACCGGTCAGCAGCACTTCTTGAGGCCAGAAAGATTGCACGGTACGAAAGTTCAAAAATAAAGTTCCTGTGTTTCTTGGCTATTTGCACCTCAACAGGCTCATGGGGAACAAGTGGGTGCGGCACCTCATTTTTGTTGGATTTGCTGCACTCGTGGCCATAGCCATCTACGGCGTTACCAATATAACGACAGGCATTACGGCCAACGAAATCACCCCTACAGACTCCCACCTTATTGTGAGTTGTCGCTTTTTATTCGGCCCTCCGCTAGCATGCGCTTTTCCAGAGCTTTGGCTGCCGAAACCTGAGCAATACCAGCGTTTCCCAAAGGTTCTCTTTATTCATACTCAATGACACCCGAGCAACTGCTCTACGTCGTTCAGAGTGAATCTGTATCCCTTTACTTTTCGTTCCATGTGATGTCCATAAACTTCTTTTTCCCTTCTGCCTCAGCCGTTTTTTGACGACCGCGCCAAGTATTTCAGCTCGCTTGGAGAAGAAGTGACTGTCTTCTTTCCCAGAAAAGAGGAATGGTGGAGTCGGAAGGTTCAGCAACGGATCCTAACCATTAACAAAGAACTGGAGGCGTCTGGGCACGCCCTTGCGCTCTACAATGGCATGGCGATCTTCCTTGAGGAGAAGGGGGATTCCATTCCAGATGGAAACGAGCTTATATTCAACAGAGAGTACGCTGCCGTATGCAAGTGCCTTTAAGTACCTCCTGTGCCAATTCTACAGCATATGCCACAAACTGCACCGATTCACTTCATGGTGGTGAATGTTCTTGGTGGTGGCAGGCGTCATTCCCAGCACCCCTTAAAGCAACCATAGCTGTAGCATGAACTTTCTTTGGTGCTCTCCGCATGTGTAAAAGTTCACTTTGTGCAAAACATATCTATGGGATTTTAGGAGATACTGTGGATACCTTATGCTGAAATGAAATTGTCTATTTTTATGGGCGGTCTCAGGCTGCATAATTGGCTGCAGACTGACCCTGTCGGGCGTCAGTTCCGCGTTTCATTTCTGTGGGATACCCAGCCGTCAGGTGCCCGGGGGCCTCGCCTTGCTGCATGGAAGTTCACGTTCTGGTTACCGCACAGTCTCAATTCGGATTTGCTGTTGGGGTGGTTCAAGGAAACACAGACACTACTCAAGGACTCCGCTGAACTCTTTGAAGGCCAAGCCCTGACCCCACTAGCACTGATGTGGGAAAGCGATCCTTTTACAGTAAAAAGTACAGTCAACAGCCTTCTTTCCGCTCTTCTCGCCATCATATGTGTGAGTATTGATTCCAACCAGCATAGCATGCAAGGCGCTTTGATGGTGACAGACGTTGTATTCGTCAAAGTCTCCCTTATCTTGTTCCTAATGCACAAGATAACTGCTAAACTAGCACCTAAGGCCTTTAGTTGCCTTGCTCAGATAGACTGACATTGATCATTTTTTACAGGCCATTCGAATATTTTATGTGCTGCCGAGAAGTTCCGTCGTATTCATTGCTTTTCCTTTTCTTTCGGTGCGGCAGCCGGTGCTCTTTGTTTCTGTCTAATTTGTTCCGCTGGCAGGTTTAAGTTTTTTGTGGTTGCAGATGACAGTGCTGCTCATCCCTGACTTCCTATCGGTGCTTATCGTAGCATTCACAGTGCTGCTTATAGACCTATGCCTCTTCGGCTTTATGACCCTGTGGGGTTTGCGTCTCAACTTGATTACCATGGTGAACCTTCTCTTAGCCATTGGTAAGCCAAACCGAAAATGGCCATCTGCAAGTGGCGAAAAAGTCTCTATACTAGCAAATGGCCCTCCCAGGAAACTTTCGTCAACATGACGGCGTCCTCTGTCACTTAATCCTTCGGTTTTTGTTATTTATCACGTTTATAGACCGAAATGTTCTCTATTGGCAGGTTACTCGGTGGACAGCACACTCTTCCTGCTCCATGCGTTCACACACGGCTGTGGAGCGACGCGAGAGGCACGCATGACGGAGGGCATGCTGATGATGGGCTGTCCAGTGGCAAACGGAATGCTCAGTACTCTCCTTGCGGTGTTTTTCCTTGTTGGCACCACCAAGTTTGTGCTGATCGCCTTTTTCAGGATGATGGTTCTGGTAAACCATCCTGTGCACAATAGTGGCCAGACTAATAGTATATAATTGAGCCTTCGCGCTAGCGTGTAAAAGCAACATTGTTAGTAATTTCTACTAGGTTGAAGGAAACGCATACGCTTCTTGCCTCCTTTGTTGCTGGACGTCACAGGTTCTGGTGTTGTCTTTTGGGTTCGGCATGGTTCTTCTCCCCGCGGTGCTGTGCATCATCGGGCCGCTGCCTCCGAACCCGCCAGTTGTATCCTACAGCCTCTTAAAATCGACTGTAATAAGGGCCACCAGCTCACCCCAGAGCAACGCCGATCAGCGTCCCATAGAAGGAACACGAAACGGACCAGCCGCAGCTGACACAGCTCCTGCATATGATTCCCCGATTCTTAAAAAGAGCGACTGATGCGATCACCGCACAGACGGAACGCATCGCCCCAAAGAACGGTTCTGTTTTATCTAAAAGTCCACAGGAAAAAGAATCGGCTTCCGGATGTGTGCCGATTGGAGCTTGCTTGGTAGCCCTGCACCGGGGTGCAGGGAGCTTGCAGCCTACCAGCGTTGGCACGAAACGCATTGAGGTTTGCTCTGTCTTTATCCCAGGTGCATCCAGGTGAATAGGTGGCACATCGCATGCTGTGCAGTGCCTACGCAATTAGTGTTAACCCCAAGAGGGGTCTCGTTCGGCTGGGGATATGTTTAAACGGGCATACTGCAGGTGAGCCATTGACAGCGCAGGGCCGTGCACTGAACGGCATGTGCTTACGGGTATATCTAGCTGCCGGCGCCATGCGCTGGTGTTAAGAATATGTTCCATACAAATTCCAATTTCCCCTTTCATGCGCTGCTGTACGCCTCGGCCTGCCGGTAATCACCTAACACGGCGCTGTAAGTGGCAGGGGAGCTAAACACATTGTACTCCAACTGTTTCTGTTACAGCTCTTGCTGCTGCAACTCTTGCTGCTGCGGCTTCTCCTGCTGCAGTTCCTCTTGATGCAACTCCTCTTGCTGCAGTTCCTCTTGCTGTAGTTCCCGCTGCTGCTTTTCCTGCTGCTGCAACTATTGCTGCTAGATTAGAAAAGTACGTTGAGGCCTCCCTTAAAGTTCTTGCACTTTCTCCAGACGATAGGAATTCCGGTGGGGGCAACGTACATGGTGATAATAAAGCGGAAAAAACAAGCAATTACCGGACTTTTCAAAACGAAAGGAAATCCGCAGGCAAAATAAAAACCATTCAGACTTCTGCAACGCCAATTTCTCGTTTTCTTTTGTGAAAATGGCGGTGCTAGTCGTCTCCGAGCTGCTGAGGACGGTAATTTCACCAAAATTGCAATAGTATTCAGAACGCTGAGAAGATGTTTGCAAGCATGCACAGACTCTGCTCCTGACAGCGCTGTCATGGAAAGTCACGTGAAATGAATCAGAAAGCGGCAAACCCTTCCTCCTCTCAACCCGCAGTATGCAGCTAGGCGTGTTCCCACTTGCAAAACCAGCTATTGTTGCCTGCTGCTCATCGTCAGGGCTCCTGTGCAAATTCAATCTTTATTGACCCTCATCCACAGATGTGTGAGGCGCTGAGTAGTGCTACTGTTAGGCGCTGTAGTTTGCACCGAAATCGGCGGGGTATCTTAATAAAGTACAAGAGCTGTTTTATTCTTTCCTTGCACCTGCTGGATTTCTGCCAGGCAAACAACGAAATGCTCCTATCGCCTGCGTTTTTTCTTCTTTGTGGACGTCACAAGCCACACGATGAGGCATATGAGGCCTACAATAAGGATACTACCGCTGATAATGAGGATGATCTCCATTATGGAAGGACCTGCAGAAGCTGTGGGAGCGTAAACGGGGGTTGCTTCAACGGGCGAAACCGGCTGTATGGTTGCTGGCTGGGGACCTGTGTTTAGCAAATTCAGTCCTGTTCCTACAAAGCCTGTCAGAAGCTGGTCGAAAATCTGAGTTGCCCCGAGCTGAAGATGTGAGAAGGTCTCAGGTTCAGCTGATGGAGGCGTCTCCCTGGCCAGCGGCTTCCTCTCTTCACCAATTCCTGCCTCCTGCTGATCAGAGGCATAGTCAGTAGGAGTAAGGCTTCCATAGTCTATTTTACTACTCCGACGCGGCGCCCTCAGGTGCCCACCATGTCTGGTGTTTTTGCCAGAGTTATAACCAGCCATGCTGATGGCTTCAGAATATCCAGCTGCATTCGACTTGCGCGAAGTTGCCGTTTTTTCTGCATCATCCTCTGAGGGCTGGGATTCTGAATTTAACAAAGATCTGTGCAGGTTCTCCACCGCCAGGTTGCTCTCTGTCTCGGGCTCCGAGGAAGCATCGGAGACTGCAGGCTGCATGGTGGGTTCGTCCTTATCAGCATCAGCCAAGCTGCTGAGAATGGCATTCGCCGCTGGTGCTGCTTTTAATGTAATCGAGCGCCAAGCAACGGCCAGCAGCAACCACCGTGCCTTGGAAGTCCAACGCATATCCACTGTCTTCAAAGCAACAGCATGCAGCTAGAAAACTGAAGCACTGCACAGTAGTGTTTGGCGGCTTCTGTTTTGATCCTCCCTGGTTGTTGTCCAACCCTCATGTATTTCGTCTTCTGAGGCACAGGCTGGCCCATCGGCACACCAGGCCTCATGCTCTTCTCTCAGCCCAAGCAAAAACGTAAATCCTACAGCTTTTAGAACAATGGAAATCACGTTTCTTGGACACCGCAGTTTCGCCACTGAACCAAGAGGCCATCACAATGAAGACCTCCTCTTCCCAGGGCCACGGCTGTCATCACTTCAGGCCAAAGCCTCCTGATTCAACTCTCTTTCAATAAAATCAGAATATAAAATAACTCGGAATAAGCTCCGAGCAACATGTATCCCTACTTCGGAACTTTTCCTCCCAACAGGCTCCAGTTTACAGTCGCGGCGACGCAGTAAGTCGATGGCGGCGTATGTCCGAATGCTAACAGGTCTGGCCACAATATCCCTGAAATTCTCTTAATACTATATAATGAAACAACTACATGTAAGTTTTGTTAGACGGAAGTACTATTTGTTTTTTCCACATGCAAGGTTCGAGTATCGGCGGTGATCAAACAGGGACCACCGCAGTTGGGTGGAAGTGGCAAGAGAGCGGAAAGGGAAGCCTTCATCAACAGCAACAAATTCATAAATGGTTAAAGCTTAAAAGGCGTTTTGCCGCAATGCAGAGGAACAACGACTTCCTGGAACCAGAATAGTTGGAAAGAAGCGTGGAATGTCCCACACAGTAGAGAGCATACTGAACAGATACACCCGAGTCTCCATCTATACCTTGTGAAAAACAAAAGAATATATATGCTGTGCTAGCCGGAAATTATTCAGTTGCAAAAGACCTGTCAAGTCAGACGGACTTTGTGTCGCCCGTTTAATGAGAACAATTCAGAATTAAAATGTTTCATGATGAGCATAAGTTTTTTAATCTATACACTGAGCACTGGAGACCAGCAATGCGCCAGTCAACCTGGACAACGTTGAGTTGCCCTGTCTGACTTATCTCCCTCTTTTTACCGTACGTTTAAGGACCAAGAGTTTAGGATTCTTTTGGGTATGGAGTTGCCCCTGGAGTACCAAAGCTATGCTAATCAAGTTGCAGCAGATCGAGAAGTCGGCGCATGCCAGAAACGTTTGTGAGCCTGCTATCGCGGCTCAGGGCGGGCTGGACTGTTCTTTGGTTGTACGGGTTTGGACAGCTTTTGGCTGTGGTACCCCACCTAGTCACTTTGTCGCTCCCTCCACAACTCCGTACAGCAAAAATCCTAAACTCCTTGTAAGGCAGGTCAAAGTTGACCAGATCTTCTGATGCAGCTCGGGGTCCCATTCCTGAGTGAGTAGCTCAGCACAAACCTACAGTTCCTGATGAAACAAAATCTTTAATTTTAGTTGTCACTAGAAGGCTTAACCGAGGTCCGCCAGCTTACTAAAGGGCGGTTACTGCCGGATCCCCAGAAGCTGCGTCTGTGCATTCCCATGATATTAAACAGATTTATTTCTTGTTTGGACCTCTCCGGCATTCCATTAATCCACTGCGTTTTATACATTTAACTACCTCCAAACCGTTGTGTCAACCTTGAGGTCGATGCTGAAACTTGCATCTAGATTAGCAGAGTAAAACACAGCCCAGGCTGATCCCAGGCCAACCTTCCAATTGCTAGCGGACTAGAGTCTATTTGTGGGCATTCCACCTCTCCCCCTTCTTGGCATATGCGCATAAATCCTATAGCTCGATTTCATTATTTCAATGCAAACATAAAATCTTTCAGTCTGAAAATTTTGACCGCAATTAACATGTGGAACGCCGTCTGCTCACAGTCTTAGGCGCTCCCAGCCTATACAACAAAGCAGGCTGCTGGTCTGCAAATTCCACCGACATTTGCCAGCTTACCAAAATATGCCTAAATACTTGAAAGATAAATTAAAATTGTTCTATAGGCTTTATAAGACAAATCAGAGGACAGAAAGACAGAAAGCTCCTTAGGTAACTTTTCCCACTTTAATTTACATTCTTTTCTTAAGAGTTAACGTATTTATTTAAGCATACTAAAGGCTTTAAACTTTATTTATTTAACTTTAATAGCGAACTGCCGAAATGTGATTTGGGCAACTTGTAGGTTTAGATGTGGCCCCAAACGGGTATCTCCGCTATTAGGCCAGATGAAGCTTTGCAAGCTTGCCCATCTGAAAACGCATTTAAGATAATGCTATATAATTAATTTATTAAGTGCCTAACACTGCTACATGCTTAGATGCGCATTACTGGTATGGGCCTCAAAGACCGCCCGTAGTTAAACCTATGGGGCCCACTACTTACATGGCATTCAATTCGAGGGCAGCCATTATAAATACAATTGTGTTCCAGGTTTTCTACAAGCCCAAGACAAATATAAAGCTCAATCAAATATTCCAAGACCCTAATAACACCAATACAATAAGGGCATTACACGTAAGAGGTCGTTTCACAAATTCGTTTGTAAGGCCGTTAGCTTGCTTGTCAAGATGGGCGTCGACTTTGTCCGGTGAGACATTGAAATGTTTTTAAAATAGCAGATTTTTCCCCGGCGCTGTCTATCTTAATGAATTTATCTTTTCAAAGTTTTTCCGATATTTGTTTCCTCCTGCGCAGATAAAACGAGTCGCCCGACGGCGTAGGTATGGGTCGCTGTAGCTCATGGAACACTCAGTTTTGGAAAGGTGGAAACAATATCCGCTGTCTGAAATGCCTGAGAGGCGGTGGATCGCGCTGAAGAGTTATTGCCAACCTCAAAGTGGTGTTGAGAGGGACCGACATATCACCACTTACACCCTTCATTCCAATGGTGATGCATACATGCAGATCACTTGCAGTCACTTAAAACTTGTGTCTCCATTCATCTGTCATTAGCTTTACATGCCTCAGCATGACTAACGGGTCCTCCCATAGCAGTTTTTCTTAGTTTCAATCCCAGTGAAGCATATGGGCCTCTTCGAAGATTTCGTGGCCTGGTGAATAGGGAGTAAGGTTGTCGGAGGCCAGCAGAAGGTGCGAGTACGCAGCATTCGTTTTATTGTGGTATTCCTGAGTATTCAGTGGCCTAGTAAGCATGTACTAGCCTAACTAACTTGGGCTAATTGACAACGATACTTTTACGGGAGCATCACTGCAAAGCTCTACATCCAGGCTCGTCAAACGATACAACGAAAGCGGCTTGCCGGCCGAATCATGCAATTCCGTTTATGGCAAACTATCTATCACATAGAGCATGGTCACTCCAAGGTTTTGTTCGTTGAAGCAGTGATGTTAGCATATGAAGTCTAGTTTTAGAGAAGCGAAAAATCGTAGGATGCACCTGGCAAAAACGGCTCATTTAACGGCTTATCAAAAATATGTCCGTAGGCTTCATTCCGGAATTGACAAGGGCACAAAGATGCACGCGATAATATCTATTGAGGCAGTGGTCGCCGAGATACTAATCTGGTGCCTACCACCTATTGATCTACATGCCATGAGTTTACAAAAGAAACTCTCACATTTGGTAGGACCGCAGATGCCCGCCTGCTTTCTATCAACCCTGTTTATTGTAGATAAAAAATTTCATGTTCTTTTCACTTCCCTTTCGGGGATCTTTTCACCTTTCCCTTACGGTAGGCTGTCGCTTAACGAATAAAAGTTACTCTAGGGATAACAGGCTGATCTCCCCCGAAAGTTCCTATTGACGGGGAGGGTTGGCACCTCGATGTCGGCTCGTCGCATCTTTCCACCATATTAATGCAAGGAGTGGCAGAGATAGCTCTCAGGAAGCAACTGCGCACTTTAGCTTCCCAACAATCCCACATGAACTCTTTACCGCCTCGCTAAGTCAACCTGCGGTTTAGGGCGCCTTTACCACCTGCTGCAAGTTTGAAACCTGGTTGAAGAGGCACCGGACACTCTATTCACTGATTTACTGGAATGCTGAATGCATACTTTAAAGCCGGATATTGCAGGTGCTGTAAACAGAGGCCGCCGTACTAAATTTGGAAGACTCTTGAACTACCCTGCAAAACATTTCCTGTGAATGGAGGGAGTACGACCTCCCTCTCAGACAAGCATCTCCTCAGACAAGCACTAAGGGGAGCGGAGTCTCCAGCACAGTGAATGATTGCATATGGCTTTAGCCAACAGCAATAAATGCTCACACTTTTCAGGCCTCCATGATCCGCACTATTCCCCCTGCGGTTCCTGTAATTATTTCCTTCGGACCGACTTGTGTGGCTGCGTAAACAGAATTGCTCATGGGCCCCGCCCCAATATTGTAGTGGAACTTACTGGCCCCAGTCCACCAGTCAAGTGCCTCGAGTGTCCACATACCTCTTAGCGGGGCTGCTTCCTGTCCGAAGGGGCAGCGTTTGCCAACGCCGTACATGAGATTCGACTTTGCACTCATTGTGGGAATGCCATTGGGAATGGAAACATCCTTATTGACCCAAGTTCTGCGAATCGTCTTGGTATCTGGGTCAAACTCGAATTGTTCAACACCCTTTGGCGCATCCCCCACAATCACTGGAAGAGCACTTAAAATTGTCTCGCTGACGCGGCTCCATGCACTTCCCGGTGCATGCAAACCAGCAAGGAAAGACTTGGGGCTTCCCAAGTACTGCAGAAAATGTGTAGACATCTTTGCCTCATCTGTTGGTTCATTATTTACAACAGCCATGCGCCATCCATGAACAAGGACGGACTGCTCGCTGGAGGTTTCTTTGGCCGCCGGGTCCCCAAAGGTAATGGGATGTCTCGCCTCAACCTTACCCGTCCTTGCGTTCATCACTACCAGGTTCATCAGCTTTGCGCTATCTGTGATGACTACGTAACGACGCTCAGCAGTGCCCATTATGGTAGGTGTACTGCCTGATCCTGCACCGAGCCTCACTGGAGCTGTGCCACCGAGAGCTGGTTCAAGGTCATAGGGCTCTTCCCAAGCAATAGACAACCTTTCTCCATTCCACTCTACCTTGTGCATGAATTTGGAAGACACAACAAAGATCCCACCACGATCATCGCATGCGATGTTGTTCGATATTTCCAGATCTTCTTCCGAAGCATCAGGGGGGACGGCAGGGCCTGAAACTCCTTCTGGCGTTAGAGTCTTATTCGTTGTTGCTGGTGATCCCTTGCGTTTGCCTGCCCCAAGCATAAGAGTGGCTATAGCCTTGCGGAAACCATTATTCTTCACGTCACGGCTTACTATGCCCAGGCGACCGACGTCAGTGACCTGCGTACAAGCCCTCGCAATACGGACATCGGAATGCAGTGCATCTCTGATGTGTCTATGTAGCCACAGAACGGGAAAAACAATCTATATAAAAAGAAATAAATTTATGTGCGTATACACATGCGGTTCTATGCAAACCATACAGTCCTAAACAGCTCAGTCACCTCGACAAAACTGGGTAAAAGGTGTTTCCTCTGCGTGTATTAGTACTCTTTGGTTTGTAATGAGACCCTTTGCAAGGAATTTACAATGAAAGCCCAGGGAACTACAGGCCGTAGTGGGCTCGAGTAACACATTGACACAACAATAATATTGTAGGAACATTTGTGCTGGTATCCCTCGAACTCAACGCAGCTTGCTTACCCAAGCAATGTGGCCGTCATGGGTCATGCAAAGGGCACGAAAGACTTCTTTAGGGCGAACCGCTCCCGCCTGAAGGCCCTCAAGGCCTGCAGTCAGGTCAAAGGTTTCGGGATGCATCATTATCTTTTCCCCGTTCGAGCCAGGCACATCGTAGTACGCCTCCAGTCGCTTTCCAGTCGAAACGACAAACACCTCCTGTAGAGCCAAACCGCAGAATTACTTACGCCTTTCGCAGGGAACTCTGACTCCCGCGGCATCAACAGTGTAAAACAGCTCAACGCTTCTTCTTTGTAATACTGTTCTCTTAATTGCTGCTTCTAGGCTCAGAGCTTGAGGTATTCTCACCTCTTCAGTGAGGAGGGCATAAGCCCCGTGAAATTTGTCTTCCATGATCGTATCTACTGTTTTCCGCACATAGTCAACAACTGACAAAGCCGTCTTTGTGCGTAAGACTTTAAAAATTGTAGTCCAGCTACTGCCCCACAGGTACTTCTCGTTTTCTGTGTAGAAAAGAGTAATGGGATTCGAGACGACCATTGCCCGATTCAAAAAATTGTGGGTCAGCCGATGGCTCCCATCGGGACCCTCCAACGCAGTACTCGCCTGTTCAAGTATCAGAGCCATCGTATAGCACGCAGTGGCCGATTAATGCGTAAGCTTCCCAAACCAGCATCTGCACGGAGGCTTTTTCTCCTATGTGTATAATATGCTTCACTAAAACGCCTTCTTTGACGTACCTGTGCGAAGCTATTTCTGTGTGGAGTTGGCCAAGGACTTTTACATAGCCCTTTGTTGATGGAAGGCATATTTGTGGAAGGAAGACGCCAGGTGGTGCGGAACGAGCTGAGCTCCTCAGAGGAGAATTCGTTTATCACGGTTGCAGGAAGGCCTTGCCCGCTGTTGATATGTTCGAGCAGCTGCTCTACGGCGTCCGTTCCATGCGACCCATCAATACTATCCTTAAGAAAAGGGGGCATATATGGTAAAGGAGGGAAGCCATGAAGAGCCAAGGCATCGTTCACACTACGCAAGCGACGGTCCGTTCCATTCGAACCAGCCATGCGCTCCTCTAAGCTGGGTGGTTCCGTTTGATCGAGGTGGATGGATCCCGGCTGAAAACACAAAGATAGCAACTTTGTTTCCACATGCAATTTATTGAGGGGAACGGATGGGATTGAGGAAACTCATGTGCATTAGCTTCATGCTTATCGAATGGATTGAGCCACATTCAGTGTTGGCTTACGGGCCCCAATTTCTCCCTCAGCTGTTGGTCCGCAATATCGTCTCCAAAGAGAGCGGAAACAATAGTAAATCTTCTAGCGGAGAACCCCGTTGTCTTCCCATTAGCATTCGGGGGGACCCCATTAGATAATGCAGAGTTTTTTTGTCGATTAGAAGAGAGCATTTCCAAAGTGCGGGCAGAGTCGAGAAGACTCATGTCGCCAGGTTTAGGGAAAAAGTTTCGCGGCTCTGTTCCAGTTACCAACCGGTCACCACTCAGCAAGCTCGAAGGATTTCTTGTGGACTGCAGGTTCAGCGCGTCAAGGGGGCGCAGCAAAGTACCCAACAGCGCGTTTCCAGTAGCAGCTTCCACGCATTTCAGTGCAAACACCCATGAGACGGCAATGTAAAAAATGCACTTGAATTCCCCCATTTTAGAGAGGCTAAGAAGGCGTGTAAATTCACGGGAATGGAATTGGGGCAGGAGTTGTACCTGTCAACGGAGGGGTCAGCCTAAAATTGGAACCAGGCCTATGATAGAGCGCGCAATAAACTATGCACATAAATAGACTGTTAAAGAAACAAAGTATACTTGGACACACACCCAGGGTCCGCTGCACTGCTGCAGAGTGACCCAATGGCGCTTCAAGATCAGATGCCACAGGCAACTAATTTTTGTTATTTCTGCAGCATTACCTTAAAGCATTATAACAAGATGTGGTCAGTTTACAACACATCACAATCCCTAAAGTGGCAAGCTCGTAGGGCGGTCAAGGGAGCCGAGCTAGAGAGAGCATGCTAACCAGCGGACAGGCAGATAGGCAAGTTACTTACGTGAAATACTCTGCAATTTCAAAACAAATAATTTTGTTTAATGTGCATTTGCAGATTGGCTGTGCATCAAAGGAGTTGGCCGCTGGTCCATTATTGCGGTTAACCTTCCGCTTTATGGACTCGATCTCTCGTCGCACAGACGTATGTAGCGTGCCTGCATGCCTTATTCGTCAATTCAAAAAAAAGTTATCTGGCTATTTAGTGAATGAAAGAACAGTACTTGTGCTACTTACTGCGGGTCGTAGATTCGTTTTCACAAGAAGTGCGGCTTTATAAGAAATGCACAGTTTCACATTCGGTCATCATGCGAGATCCCTTTCGTGCGTTAATTGTTTTAGATTTGTGTCCATGATGCGTTTGGGTCAGACAGTGGGTTAGGTCCCGTTCAATCCCTGAAGGGTGCAAACGCTACCACCCTCAGTTATGCGCTGCTATACATCGACTCCAGTCCAGCACTAACCCCCCAAAAAAGCATAAAATTAACTTTCATTAACAGCTATGACCAGGTGTACCGAGCCGACGGAATGCGAAGCGCCAAGCAAATTGCTGGTAGCAGAACGCTATATCTTGTCATTTGGCTGTGCTCAGGTCGGCATGGGCTCAGAGAGGCAAGCCTGGAAGGGCAGACTACTTTGGGGACTAACTATTCTTAAGTTGTTGTTTCGTGTTAGTATGTAAGTTCTTCAAGAAGAGGCTTAAATACGACCGTTACTCAGCAAAAACGAGCACACACATTAATATGCCATATGGGGTGTAACATACTAAACTGATTGTTAGTGATATGCAATTGGCACCTTAGTAATTAGTCCATCTGCATACACGCATTACGCAAAATTGCATATGGCAGCACGAGCCAGTCATGGCTAGCTACAGGCTGCCGGATTGGTGGAGGCGCACCCCACACACCAATAGCATAAATGTGAGCCACCGCTCAGGCTTAGTTGTGGCAAGCAGAGGGATCACTTTACCTATCCAAAGACCCAAAACTACTGTTTTAAAGACGTATTTAAATGACGGATTCTAGTACATTGTGCCTTCAGACCATGCGAAACTGCCCTGCACACCGCAGGAGTTGCGGTGTTACTTATACTCTCGAGTAACCTAGGCATCTATCTGAAAACCTAAACTGGGATGAATATTCAAATGCACAGGCGTGCCCTTTCCACTCAGAATGCATGTAAAATATTTTTTTTAGACTATTCGAATTTTCCCCAATCAGACACATACCGCAATGTTGAGCAAGCACATAAACATGCTACAGTAAAGGTACGGCTTTGCCTAAGGGAAGGACTACTGGTAGCCTCTGCGCTTAAGTAGCATCATATTGAGTGGATTTTTGTAAATGTTTTGCATTACTTTAATTTACACTCACTCTTGGCACCTATCGAATGCACGGCTACTGGCAGCAGCTGTCCTCCGAACACAAGTCTACACGCAGTGGCGTCTTTTCCTGGCGCTTTTCCCGCATCCCTCGTGCCGGTTTCATGTGTGTAGAAATTAGTTTAGTTTCTAACGGCTTTTAAGCTGGGGAAGGACATTATCGGTGTCTACGACTTCAGCCATGCTGCCTGCCTGGCGGTGCAGAGCTGTTGTTGGATTGGTATGGACTCTGGTGTTCGGTGTGTACATTCTCTTGTGGCTTTCCCTGGCTCCATTTTATGGTGGACTTCCAGCATTTGCTTTTTTGTTTCCCCGCCCGCTCGTTGCCATCGTTGCAGCTTCCTTCGCGTTCGTCTTGTTCATGGCTGGTTCCCTTGCGACTGCTGGGGCTCTTATGACAGCTTCGGGTCTTCATAAGCAAAAAGAGCAAAAGTGTTCCTGCCATTTGTTCTTGGTGCAGAGGAGCCACCAACACCTAAACTGCAACCACTAGCCTATTGTGAGGTTACGGGCACGCTACGTAGCCATGTGTATTTACTGCGCTGTTCCCCAACACCCAGGGAACAACAGCAGAGTACCTGCCTTCATTTAAACATCTGAACCCGGAGTGGAGGGACGGCGAATAACGCTATTGGCATGGCTCCCTCTACGGGGCAAGCCCCAGCAGACGGCATGAACGCTGGGTCCGAAATGCACTGTCGTCATCTAACTCATGGGACCGTTTATTCTGAAACCTCTGGAACGTCCACCTCTTCCGTCGAAGGTTCACCTAGCAAGGGAAATAAATGCAGCCCAAGAAACGTGAAATACCGTTCTATTTCTTCATCAGAGTCACGAGACGCCGATGCCGTCATCACGAGTACCGAAGAGGATGATGTGATTCTTGTTCGGCCGAAACTGCGGGGGAAAATACACTTGGGACTGTTGGTCCTTGCCCCAGTGTGGGTGGCGTTGCTGCTTAGTGCATGCAAGAGCTTCAGCAGCCTGTTAGCTGCCACGGTTAGCTCTTTCTCTTTTGTTGCTAACTTCGCTGCCAGTGCACTTCTGCATTGTGGCAGATGGGGCCCGGAGTGGCGGTCTCTTGTCGTCAAGTTGGACCACGCAGGTGATTTGGCTTTCGCGTTTAATATATATGCTGAACGCGTTAGAATCGACGGCAATGAATGGAGCTCTGGCAAATGAATGATTTTGATAGTGAAATGGTACTAGTGGGTGTAGTCCAGTTTTGTTCTGTCGGGTTTCTCGCCAGGGTTACATGGGATTTGCAAAGGGCTTTGCAATATAACAGAGGATCCAGTCATGAACCCACGCCTCCTTGCTGTGCCTGTGGTCACTCTTAGGTATATTTGTTGTTATAAGTAGCTGCACCACTCCGATCCCCGTACTTCTGTTTGATTTCTGGCCATCCGTCATCCTGTTATCGGTTCAGGGGCTGGCAACGCTTTACGGTCAGTCACTTAGGGTTAGGGGCTGCAGTCCTTGTCAAAGATGTACAAAGCGCTTGCCGCCTATTTAAGCAATTTGTTATGGCGTAGGTGGAATTTGCATCGATTGTATCTGAATCATGGATCTTCATTAGCAGAAAGTTACTATGGAATGTTTGTTTCTGCTCTACAGGGTTTTGGATTATCCTCTTTGGTGACCTTTCGTCAGGCGCTAGGCAGCGGCGGGCATATACGTACATAGCTATAGGCTTGCTGCATGCCGTGTTTCTCAAGGCGTATCTTAATGTCTTAACAATGAAGGAGACAGTGCTTGTTCTATCACTGGCTGCATTGTACATTGTAGGAGCACTAGTGTATGGTAGTCGCTGGCCTGACCCCTGCCCCACGCACTTCGGCTTCCACGAGCTCTTCCACCTTTTCTGCGGCTTCAGCTTCTTGCTTACTCTGTGGCTCAACTACGAGGTTATCATTCGTGCAGAGGCGGGGAGCGACAGGTTCAAGCAGGTGACGGCAACGTGATACCTCATCACTTTCTGGCAAGCGTCCATTCATTACCAGTTGAGCTTCAAACAGCAAAACAAATGTTTGAGCAGTGATTATTTTTATAACGGGCTGCTGTGTTCCACCTTGCTCTGCGGCATCACAATTTATTGGTTTCCAAAGTGACTTGCCAACAGTCTCGGATCCTCGTGCCTGCATTCCTCCCCCAGCTACATGTTGTTTCGCGGCACAACTGTTCCTTAAGACGAACTGCGGCGTTCGACAAGAAGCCACTCGATTTTACCACATGAAGAATAGCCGGGGAATGAGAGGACGTTTTCGATGGTCTCAGTAAGGAAGAGGCAGTTAGAGGCAGTTTAAAAAAAACGCAGAACAAATGGCAAGTATTTATAGTGGGGGAAACGTCTCGACACATCATTGAACATACGGTTAATGTAGATATTTAACCGTATAACTTGAACATTCAGTCGCGTGGTGTGGGTGTACAGCCATGGTGATGTTCTGTCACTATTGGATAGTACTTCGAAATCGCATTTTCCTTCATCATTGCTGATACAAAACACTCACTTTAGTGCATGCCAAGAGGCCGCTAGAGTTGTTAATCTATTGACATTACTGTACTGACCTCGGCTGTGGTGTCTCAAACATGTCTCCCTTTCATTACAAAGCAACAACAGTGCTGAAATCAGCAGTGAAAGAGTTACTAATGGAAATATGCACACAGTTTTCCAGTGTATATCTTACGATTCCATGATGTCGGGTGGTTGCAACTCATTTCCCCTGTCCGTTCTACACAAAGAAATGTAAGTGGGGGAGGAATGCTGACAAAAGGATCCAAAGGTGACAGCAAGTCGTTCTGGGAATCACTGAATCGCAGTGCTGTCTACCCTCAGCGCTATGACGTGCATGGCCTAGCATGAACTAAATTCCTTTTCTGAAGGGTTGCAGAACCCTCCGTGCTGTGTTGGTCACAAGAGGCTCCGGTGCAGCTGGTGTTGTCGCTTCCTTGATGGCCTACTTGTAGCATGATAAACTGAGTGTTGGTGATAAGCAGCAAACACCTTGGTGATTAGTCCATCTGCACCTAATATACGCACATTACAGAAGATTGAATGGAGCAGTACCAGCTAGCCAGCCATTGCTAGATGGAGGCTTCCCTAGTGCAGGTGGCGCAGCCCAGCACCCCCACATTCCAATAGTTGCGGCCATCGGGTATTCACAACGTCGACACTTTATGCTGTACGAAACCAAGCCGTTTCCACGACCATAGAGGGACAGAAATGGACAGCAAGATGCGTCATGTCAACAATACCGCAGCGTATACGTTGTCACATCCATATCGCACACGTAACCGCAGCTCCCCGTATACATCTTTGAGGGTGGAATGCATGACTGTGAACACACCGACTACACCTCAGACCCAGTTACGCCCCAAGGCCAAAACGTCATCACACCCTTCACACTCAGCGACCTCATCACATGGATACAAGGGGACTCCCTGATCGTTGGACAACGCTACATGCGGAGGTCTGCACACACATGGTTGCGACACACTATTACCAAGAACGGCCACTGGATACCCACACAAGCTCCACAGGTGGCTCTTTCGCGTTAAATGAAACATTGTTAGTACACACAGAAAATACTTCCGGACAGTCAGACGCAGGCGGTCCCTCTGTCTGCTGCCGCCGGCACCATATGACTACTGCCGCAACACTCCGGTACCCACAAACGCACAGACGGATTCAACGCCCCTTTTATTTACTCAGCAAGACGCTTCCACATACACAGCAAGACTTTACTCAAACTCGTTGCGAAACGGACTTTATAACCGCAAGCCATAAGTGGGACTCGCAACAAAGCCCCTGCAAAGCAACCTCGGTACAAAGGAAGCTGCGGAAGTAATAAGGCGGAGTTGAAGTTTTCATGTGGGTATAGTGATTCTGCCATCCAACATGCCAACAAACGGTGTAGGCGCCACGGGTGACAGAAAAATGAAGACAAAAAAGACAGAAAAAGAAATAGAGCGACAAATAGAGACAGAGAAATAAAGACAAATAAAGACAAATAAAGACAGAAACCCATAGCTTGCGTCAGCTGTAGTAATCTCACTGATTATTCCCACCACGTAATACTGGTCCTTTTCGCTATCCCAGGCTCACACCTCGCTTTATCAGCTCAGCATCGCTCATCAATACAATCCTTCAATCCCCGTTGAAACTTTAGGAAAAACGGAGAGCGAATGCTTTATTAATGTTAAGAGCCAGTCCTACATATTCACAAACTTTGGTGCTAGTGAAGCATTTTGAGACTAGCGTTGGACCCAAACTCAACAAAATTTTGGGTTTTTTGTCTATTAGCCAGTTACGGCTATTGAGGGTGTGGATCCGATTCGATCCCTGAAATACACGCCATAGTGTCTTTAAAGAAATGACTTCTATGAAGAAACGATATTTCTAACTTTGCTAGTTTAATCTTTCGCACTCCATGCTGCATTAGACAGCTTCAACTTGTTACAAGTGGTGTGCTTAGCCATCACCGCGTGAGTAAATCCCTGAGGTGTCCATTAGGCTCTAGCTAGTTGCTAGCGGACCCGTCTCTTGCCATAGATTGCGCTTTTAAGCCGAAACTCCTACAAACCTATTTCTACCTATGAAAGCAAGTTCCGCCTTCTTAGGCTGTAGATATGGCGAGCTGGCCCGTGCTAGTTTGTTAGCAGCCAGCACAAAACCTGTGGGAACTGTCAATTGCACCCTTTCTCCCTGCCTGGGCCACTTTTGCTCCCTTGTTATCTCTCTCAAGCTAGGCGCTATCCAAAATGCGGACACAAACAAAAGGATCAAGTCGAAAACCCTAGAAGCTAATAGGCGTGCATGGACATACCAGCACAAGCTAAGACAACATGTGCGTGCCTGTCTGTCAACAAAAACCCACACGTCAACTCCCCTAAAGAAACCAGTAGGAAGGGAAAGCCAACTCCGCATGGCAGGAATGATGCGATGCAATTCACGACAAGGCAGCATCTGAAACAGCAGCACCTGTCGTGTTTCCCCCTTGCGGTTGAACGCCGGAGCTGCTCCATGTGTGAACTCGCTGGTTAAGCAACGGGGTCAAGCAGTCCCAATGCCGCAACCTACCCCAAGTCGTTCAAGTCCAGTACTTCGACGCTTCCCCTCCCTGCTGCTGCTGCGGCTGTGTCCGCTGCCCTTGCTGCTTCTGCTTCTAGTGTCCCTGCTGCTGCTGTTGCTGTCTGTGCCCCCGCTGCTAATCGAGTACTCCACCGCTAGTCAGAAACAAAAAGAACTAGAAAAAGTGGATCTCAATCGTCGTCTGAGCTGCTGGAACTGGAGTCTGTGTCGGTGTCACTGCTGCTGCTGCTGCTGCTGCTACTGCTACTGCTGCTACTGCTCGATGACGAGGATGAGGCCTGTGCAAGCTGCTGCTGCTGCTGCTGCAGATGCGCCTGGTGCTGCATCTCCGCAAGCAGCTGGCGCTGGTGGTCCGTGAGGCCGCCAAGACCAATAGCAGTGAAGAAGTTGATGCAGAAGCGAACATTCCGCGGGTGATCCTCCGGGAAGAGCCCCTGCAAACACAAGAAACGACCTGGGGAGGGTGCAAATCAATGAGCTTTCTTCCTTTTTTTACACAGAGAAAGAAGCAGCATAAAGCTGATAAACTTTCGTAGGTTGAGCTGGTAGATGGGGGCACAGACAGGCACAGAAATTCTTCTTGTCGGTGGCAGAAGACTTGCCTTGATGTACGGCTTCATCTCTGGATGTGTGAGGCGTTCGTTCAGCGTCTTCAGTCCGAGCGTTTCGCTCATATCCTGCAGTAAAACTTTCAAGAAGATACGCCCTGAGGAGGTCGTGGCTTCTTCCGTCAGCTCAAAGGTGGCAAGTATACTCCATGGGATCGCGTCTGCGCAACACCACAAACAGCTTAAATTCAGATAATTCATCATAATATAATAAGGGTAAAAACACCACAATATAATAAGGGAAAAGAGCGCGAAAGCTGCACGAGACATCGCCTGTCTAAGGAGCCTACCAGACGTCAACAGATGCGCAAAAAACTTGGCGGTGTTCCTGAGTTTTGCGGTTTCCAGGCGATGCGCCTACGATGCAAGCCAATAAATGATCGGATACTAGTCTATAAACGCCCTAGAGGAAGTAAAGGCGTAATAGGAACTCTATACTAATAAGGTAACAGCCAAAAAAATAGAAAAAACAAGCGGTTGGAACACTAAAATGCACGTTTAGCTGTTGAAATGTTCTGCATGGACTGAGAGTCAAGAAACAAATCTAATAATCAGCGAGCCTCTTTCTCCCCGATCTACCTACTACTCGCCATATATACTATTTGTAAGACATCTCCAGGGCTTTGAACGTGAGAGGACAAAACAAGTGTATTGAAGACAAAATCGCTTACAAGCGCATACTGACGCCTAAATGCTTCCTGAAAACACTCGCAATAGGCCGGCTTGAGTTTGGCGAGACGTTCCGCTTGAAGTGCGAAGAAACGCTGAAAGGTGCGTTCCATGGCGCAGCAATCGATCAGCATCACAGCCACCTCCATTTCCAGATCCTCCTGAGAAATAAAATGAATGCACAAAGACTCATTTCTCTCCATTTGAACAATAACCCAAATTCGCGAGAAAAGAAGTAGGAAGGGATAGAGGCACATAACAAATAGACAAGCTACATTCGACGAAGGCGCACTTGGATGTTCATTTTTAGGATCTTGTGGACGCATTCTTCCGCGTTGAGAGACGACATAATGCACAAGTAAATTGTCTTTCTCAGATTTACAATGTCCTGGTCAGTCATGTCTTTGATCTGCACCTTTTTCTGCTCGCCCTCCTTCACCAGACAGATGGCAAAAAACCGTAATGTAACATGTCAAGAAAAGTATAAAAGAAAGCATCGTGCAATTTCAAAACAGCAAAGAGGAAGCTGAGTGAATGGAAGACAAGATCGGCACTACGCAGCGCTTTACCTGCTGTTCTGGTTCTTCGTCGCTCGAGGTCTCTGCCTCTGAATCTTCCGATGATGCATTTGAATCTGCACATCCAGCCCAGCGCATGCAGCCCCAAAACAGCTGGAACATAAAAACGAGCATCAAGAACGTTGAAGGCGAAATAGAACGACATCTAGTGTTTACAATGAACAAAGAGCAAGGCCCCTAAATCACCTGTAGACGCTTCCCCTAGGATTTCCTTTGACAGCGCATTCCACCTTTTCTCGTCTGCTTCGTATTGCTGAATCCCCGAGCAGAAGCCGCAGAATCCGAAACACAAATAAAAATATGTCACTTTTCACATCTTTTGCTTCACGTGCAGTTTCTCGTATTCTTACTACCAGTACACTTCATGCGTCTGCAGCAATATGCAAGAACCTGTAAAAGGTATAAGGCGGGAAAAGTCGAGTGGATAACCTACATCAGGTTCCTGCGGTTTGAATATGTTGAGCATTTCCTCTCCCTTAATCGTTGAATCCAAGATGTCAACTTCGTGTGTTATTTTATCGTCCACTTCCACTAAATCCAAATCTTCTACCACCTGCAGCACAAAACATATACTTTGAAAAGTTTGAATAAATACAAAGAAAATACACCAAAAAGCAGAAACAGAACCAGAAATCTGAGGGGCAACATTCAATTGAAAATCTAAAGTGAATACTCCGGGGAAATCTTTGAATCCGTTCCGACGAATATCCCAAAGTGCTTCGATGGAATATTGGGTTTTCTTGTCTGTTTCCCCCTGCTGTAAAATCGCTCGCAGGCGCTCGAAAGCTGCATCAAACCCAGGCTTGCAAACGTCTTCAAGAACTTGGCCGACAGCCTGCAGCGACAGAACAAGCAGAAAAAAGAACATACATTTGTGTAGTAGATAAACGAGAAGGAAATACAACAAAAATCAGTTGGATGGAAAATAGGCATATAAAAGGCATTTCACCTTCAGGAAGCCAATGCAGACTTCCACTGAATCGTTGGTTGGCTCTTGTAACAAAAGCTCGCAGAGCTGCAGAGCCAGGAGCTCATGGGCAACTCGCTGATTCACGAGATGTGCGAAGAACTCAACACAGGCGAGACAAACCACCTTGTCGTTGCGGCGGTAGGCCCGTCTGTGGAAACAATAGAAAAGAAAACAAGACAGAAACAAGCATTAAAAAAGAAAGAAGGCACATAACAAGGTAGACAAAAGGGTGATGTCCGAGAGAAACAACCATTAGCTTCGAGTTTCTGCTTTGTGGTGGACGGTACAGAAAACACCCTTTACCTGAACTGCAAAATAACTCTTTTGATAACAAGTTCCCCTATGTCTGGAAGCTTGCTGTTGACGATGCAGAGAAGAGCTGCATACACCGCAGTAAACCCTGGGCTCGCGAGCTGCGCTCTGATCAGCGCACGACAGAACAGCCCTCGGCCTCGCACCAAGTTCTCTCTAAACAACTCCTGTAACAAAATTAACAAACATGAAGAGCAACAAAGAAGACATAAAACAAAAGAAACACAAACCGGAACAACCCGGGAGGCAGCACCATCAACAGACACACAACTGCAAAGCGTGAACCCTAAACTTATATACATTAGGGTGGCAAGCTGGCCAGTCTACAGCATCGTCAGGGGTTAGGGTTTAATATAAACCCGCCAAATCCCTTCATGCCCAAATTACCTGCACGAGCTGGGTTATGTTCGAAACGTTCACTTTGTTGACAAGCCCATTAATACTCTTTCTCAGGGCTTCCCACATTTGCCGCTGATACGCGGCGCTCTTCGTGTCATCCGTCTTCTGCTGCAGCCGCGCGAGCTTGAATGGTGGCACGTACACTCCGCCTGCATTGGCAAAACACGATAGCAATAGAAGCACATGCAGCGAAGGCTCACTAGGGAAAACAATGTAGTAAGCAATAGGCATATATATCATATATATGTGGGAAGCTTTCGATATATACGCCAAAAAAACCCTCGATCTGACTCAATCTTTCTCTACATATACGTAGTAATCTCAATCTCTCAATCTATAAAGTTCGCTACCTGTTTATCTCTCCATCTTTGTATCTATTTGTTTATTTCGCTATCTGTCGACCTCTCTATCTCTCCATCTTCCCTCTCTCCGTACAAATCTCCGTACGCTCCGAGGCCGTACGCACGTGAATCCGACACGGCCCAAGACAGACGCATCAACAAAGAAACTCACCCGCTCTGCCAATATCTTCAGCAGTAACCTTTTTGATTTTTTTTGCTGCATACGCCTCGACGTCTTTATCAACGGGTGGTGCCGGCCCCTCTGTATCTGCTTCATTTCCCTCTGTCTTCACTGGTCTCTGCCGATCGAGCGGCATCTCTTCACTGACTCTGTCCCTATCTCTCCTCTTGCTCCCTTCCCACCTGCTGTTGCTGCCGCTGCTGCTGCGCCGCTGCTGCTGCCGCGCTGCTGCCCTTCGGGAGCGGGTCTCTCGTGTTGCGTCGAGTGTCTTCTGAAAAGCCCTGCGAGCCGCTTGCCGGGAATCGCCGTCCCCTCGTCTCCTCCTCCCGCCGCTCCTGCGGCTGATCGTGCTCTCAGATCCGCTGCTGCTGCTGCCGCTGCTGCTGCTGCCGCTGCTGCTGCTGCTG
>NPHX01000296.1:55957-82861 GCA_002271815.1 Eimeria falciformis
AGTTATCAGTAGCAAGTCAGCATGCGATCTGCATCTCACCTTTTTCGAGAATTCGCATTGGTGCTGGAAAGACACACAGCACAGCACAGCACAAATGGGGAGAATTCGGCCGATTTCCAAAGCAAAACGTAACACAGGAAAAAGCGTTACAAATTACAAATTGGGTAAATGCAGAACAACATTAAATGCTCAAGCGAGCGGGCACAAGGAGGAAAGGGAAGGAAGTTAGCAGTTGAATATGCATTGTTTTTCGAGGTAACTAGCAAGCTTGGCTAGGTGAATCAACTAGATAGCTAGATGCTGTGCAACTAGACTTTTTAAAGGGCTTTGCCTTCCGTAGCGGAAACTCACTAGCAGTCTTTTCAGGCGCCGGCGTCTCGAACTCCTCTGCAAGAGGTGAAACCCACAAAAACAAAAAGCTCGTAGAGAAACGCTACAGGTGTCTGTATTTTTAAAAATGTTCTGCCTCATGAAAAATTAGCTGCGTCTGCTACATATGCTTGCTAATGAAGGAATACGAATAAATGTGTTAAACTTGTGTCTTGTTACTCTTCGCAAGCTCTCCTGTCACATCGAGACCGAGATCTTCCCAGCGTTTCAACTGTTGCTCAGACCATTTAAGCTCAGACGCTTGACGACTCAAGCAACAAAGAAATACAATAACGTCAATAAGCTTTCGCTTAAAGTTCTCAGAAAGGTCCGGATGATCGAAACCCGATTTGACCATTGCGGCTTTGTGGGCAGCCAAATCCAAAGACGGAGGAGCTAGCACCTCAAGATGCTTCAAAATTCTTTCACGAGGCCCCATGCTGCCGAATCCACGCGAAGCGATTTCTTGTTCAAATGTGCTGTAGCGTTCGGACTCATCTTCTGTCCTAGAAAAAGACCAACAAGCCGGGCTCTTCTTATCGCCAAATGCCTGGCAGAAGCCCAAGAAAAGAAAAAAAAGAACATTTTAGACAGATGCAACTGGAGGGTGGCTTTGGGGTCTGCTTGTGTTTTTTGTTGGTGTTTTTGGATAGTAGTAAGGAAGGACAAACTCACAGCGATGTTCAGATAATTCCTCCGGCAGACTTCGTATTTGTAGAATGAAAACAGCTGTCCACGCATATTTGCTTGAACTCCATTTAGAAAGAGGTATACAGCAATGATCAAACTTGAAACTTTTCTCATTTTGTTTGTATTTGTTCGCAAGCCAGTTCGTTTCAAGACACTCTGGAATCCCTCCGCTGCCGTCCAACACAGACCGGCATAACAGTTCTTTTTTCCTTCTGTATTTTTTAAATTAGCCAGCTGGTTGTTTATTTCGGCAGCCGCAAAAAACCTCTCAAATGGAAGTGGTTAATAACAGTTCCACACCACCAGCAAGACAAAGTTCAGCAGCAGGAGGTGCCACTGAAGCATTACGCTCTAAACCTCAAAACTCAAATTAAAAAAACAAACTACTTTTTTTAAAAAGAAGCGTATTTTTTGGAAAGACACTCAACATGCTCACGAGCCTCAAGGTCGAAGTGACCTGCGAGTGAACGAGCCAGTAGGCTCATTGAGGCTCTTTTGTCTCATAATCAAAATTGTTTTTCACCGTTTTTTGCCGCGCCCAAGCATTTTAAATGTAAATTATTTAAATATTTTTGTATATTTCTTTTAATAAAGAGATTATGCACTGAAAATGGCACTTTTAACTCGATTAGGAAAGATAGATGTTTAGTCTTGCCAACAAAACCAGCAAAACGCTTGCGGTCAGTACAGGCTGGAACAACCCTCCTAAGCTTTCCACTAATCTTTGGTAAATTAAGCACGGGATTTTGTGTTACATGGCAGACCTGTAGCGTCAAACAGGCGAACAAATTATCAACAAACTCTCCAGTGCAAGGCAGTATACCCACAGGTCTGAGGTTGTTCATTCGTTTTCGGACGCAGATCCAAGTGAATTTTCTTGGTAACCCCTAAAATACAATAAAACACTTTTGTCGTGTTTCTTTATTTCAAGGTGTCTCAGGTCCCATGAGTATGAGCTCGATCACTGCTGGGATTTAAAATCAATACCATCCATCCATCTGCCGGGAAGAAAGATCTCTTGCTCTAAACATAAATAACCTCTTTATGCAACAAATTTAAATAAATTAGTTATAGATAGAATTTTTAAACAACGGTATTATATAGAGTAAACGCATTAAGGAGCCTCCAGGCTGCTTTATTGCTGAGGATCAGGCTGAGACAATCAGTGGTACCCCAGCCCACCAGAGAGCCCGAAATGGCTTTAATATCAAACCTTTTCACTTTACCTTTAACCTTTATTATACCATACGTGCTTTTAGCCATAAAAGAACAAACCAGACCATCTAAACACTCCAGTGCTCGCTCACTACTCAGCCGGATCACGATAGGTCGACGAACAGGCTGAGACACTCCTTACAGATGAACAGGCCAAGACACTGCTCTGTCGGACAGCCACTTGGCTTGTCAATTTTGCTCTTTTTCCTATCCTTAAGAGCACTCAAACATTTCCACTGCAAACACAAAACTGATGCGCTGCTTCACTTATAAGGAAGCAAACAAATTCAATCTTATTGCTTCTCCTCGAGCTTTTCGATCCTTCAAGATGCAAATGCACGGCAGCAAGTGACCTTTCCAAAAACGTTCAGAAGCACCCAGGTGACCCTCGAGATTTAATTTCGACCTTTTAATTACGTTTATTAAATTGGTAAGCTGCACACCACAACTTCCATACCACACCTAACAGGCAAATATCCCTTTACCCTAATAGCTTAGCAACGCATGCATCTAAAAAAAAACTTTAATCTGAGCCAGGCGCAAGAGATCGCCGCTTCCCTCCAAGTTTCTTGGAATTCGAAGAGAGTCCTGCCGGTGGACGCTGGAGCTGCGGTGACCCCCAGGACTTTCGAGCAAAGGCCACCAGAAGATACGTGATAACTTGCATTGTTTGTCTCTTTGTTTTAGCTTGCAGTATTTGTGTTATAGCCAACACTTAAGGGTCTGTTGTGTCTTGCATCCTTTGCCTGGCTAAGCTGATCTTTGCTTCTACTAGCAAGTTTGCTTTGAGAATAGGCCAAAGACCGCTCTCTTTGAGCTGGAGGGAAAGTATTGAGGCGTGCAACTACACACTCAAAACGAGAAAGGAAATTGTGACACATTTGAACCTTGTGCAAGCATGAAGAGGTCCTTGTGCGGCTTGAGGCTTGGCCTTGTGCCTTTCTTTCTATAAAGAGGCTATGAGCACTAATAAAGAAATAAACATTTATTAAAAATAAGTAGTATAAGTGGAAACGCTTTTTCAAGACCTGCCTTCTTGAGATTATGCCGATCTCAGAGCAACCAGATGGCGAGGGAGTGCAGCCAGCAAACGATCATCTGAGGAGCCTGGCTGTTGCTGCTGCTCACATGCACAAAACTGAGCCTTTCTTCCCCGCAGAGCTAAATTCGGGTAATGCAACTGCCAATTTTCTTTTTCAGAGAAGAGGGAAACACTCCATTTTTTAGTACGCAAATATTCAGGTGCTACACGTAGCAGGTTTATGACTTATTGGGTAAACTTCGTGCTGTTTATGTGCAGCTAATCGCACCCTAGAAGCTAGCCTACCTGCACTTTTACACACAGCTAGCCATAGAAAGCAATAGCTAGCCACACGCTTGCGGAGAGGGAGAGAGAAGCACCTGTGCACTTCTTCCCACATACGAAGGACCATAAGCCTGGGGTCACCTCTCAGGCTGAGCTGAGGAAAAGAGAGTAGAGAAATCAATGGAGAGATCCATGAAACAATACCTATTCTCTTTGAAATGTCGTCAAGTGTTTTACTGTACTCTATTGTTACTAAAGCCGCGTGGCAAATGCTCTTGAATAAGGCAGGAAGTGGTGGGATGCCACAGCCACTTACAAACCGATTCATCGAGAGATCTATACACCAGAAGCTTCCTTGTTTATCATGTTGTCCACTGGTCATTTCTCTAATTTATTGTGGCTTTCAGCCACAGCAATTAATGCTAGATAAGGCAGGATTTGAACTGTAGGATGTCAATGCGTGTATTCGGCATTCCACTATTTGTCTGTTTGCTATTGGCTATAAATCACTATCTCCCTGATTAATGCCCCAAGTGATCTATAATTGAGATAAGCAACTTTGTGTGTGTGAAGAGCAATAGTCCCCAGTTTCTCATATTGGCTGTTAAAACACTGCATGCCCACCAGTAGGTACCTACACATTGACACAATTTGTTTGAGTGTGCTGAGGCAGGCATGGCCTCAAAGAGGCAAGCCAGAAAAAAGCAAACTCTTTAAACGTTAACTACTTCTATGTTTTTGTTTCGTTTTAGCACTTCTGAGTTGTAAGCAAGCGTACAAGTATGAACGCTTCATGAATCCTAGCCATAGTGCGAACTACAGAAATCAGAAATCCTTACCGAAAAGATAAGTTCATCGCAAATAAATTCATTAAATACCATTAAAAATAATTAAAATACGCGAAATAATAAAAAACAAAAGGCGGAGAATGCAGATCTGTCCAGCCCTCACACTGGAAAGCCGTACTTGACCATCGCCACAAATTCAACAAACAGACCAGGCTGCTCGCTGGAGCCGTTTTGTTCATGCAGATCCTGCTAAAAAAATAAACATTACGAAATTAGTTTATTTAGTTTTTTAAAAAAATAAAATCATGGATAAATGGCAGAGAGCTTGCACAGACTCAGGCCCCACATGCAGTGGCCTGGGGACCCCTACCACTCAGAGTTTTCTCTCCACAAGCAAAAGGCTCATTTTCTCTTATGCTTGCGAAAATTGAAAGGAAAAACTGACATTTGTTCCTAAGAATGTGGGTTGTTCCTTTTCTACTTTGTTTCCCTCCATGGTGTCGATACACTGCGTTCCAAAAGTGAGCGCCGTGTAGGATGGGCAAGGTCAAGCACTAGCATTACAGGTAATCCGAAATACAATTTTAAAAATAAAATTGGCAACGCAAAGTCGTAAGCCAATGACAATTCCAACCTGCACGAATATTTCAGGAAGGGGGAGGCCCTTGCCTTGTGGGCGTGGCGGGGGCCCGAGAGGCGGCGGCCCTTCAGCCAGAGGGAATTTGGCACATCGAGCGGGATGGAGGAATAATGGACGGTTTTCGAGGGGCCCCCTTCTTTACGGGGTCACCTCTGGACTCCGGGGGTCGCTGAAAGGGGCGTTAGCCCCTTCCAAGGACACAACTCTCTGCGCGATCTGTGCAGTTGGGGAGGGACGTTACAAATTCAAATGCTGCAGCCGCCGTTTCTGCAGCACTTCCTGTTACAAAAAGCACGTGGAAAATCCGTGCAGCGGGGGGGACCCTACAGAGTCTCGACCCCAGCATTTGCAGCCTGCATCGCCACCAGCTTCCCTCGGCGTATCTGACACTGCCATTCAAGATCCATCTGAGACAGCCAAAAATGCAATTGGTGGATCTTTTCCGTCTGTTATTACGGAAACTTCTATGGGTTTCTGTGAAAAGGGAGAATTTTCTGCGGATTCGCACTCCGAATCTGGCGAGGCCTCATCAAGCAAATCCGAGGACTCAGAAGACGAGAAAACTTTAAAGTTGAAATTGACACCTCAAAAGCGCGGCAGGGATTGGAAATGGGATTCCCTTTCTTCTTCAGAACAAGAAATTATCAGTAAGAAGGCCAGAAGAATACAACTTTAAATTCATTTTTCGCGTCGTTGCTGCGCAGCTTCGGATTTCGAGCAGTAACAATGAACTTGCACTTTAGTTCTTTACTTGTTCGATATTCAGAGAATATTATTTATGATTGGCATGACAAGCAGAGCCACCAGAAGAGTAGAGAAGCAGCTACTTGTCCTATTGCTTTTGCGTGTGCCTCAGAAACAGTTGCTGCAAGGCCTGAGATGCAGGGGAAAAAGCTACAAGAGACAGTTCGTTCGGTGGTGGCTGCGGCTGCTCAAAGCCCCGAAAATGGATTCGCTGCTCTGTCGTCTTGCATGCAGCAACCCGATTTTGCTGTTTTTGCGGATATAGTCATGGACGCGCTAGAACCGGACAATGCTGCAGATAATACAATTCAACTTTCTAATGATAATAATGCAGTAAAATTGCCTGCACTTGAACAGGCTGCAACGCAGTGCCGTTTAGGCGAGGCGGGATCGAGACTGAACTGAGGTGTCTATACACCTGAAAGTCGTTTTTTTCTTTCTCATCGACTGAACGTAAAAATGCGAAATATTTATTTTGTGAGCCGATCATTTACATGCGAAGATCGGGAGAGAAAAAGGCGACGGAAATGTCCATTTTCTTCTTTTTTTTCCGACTCGATTTATTTTGTATCTTTGGCCGCTGCGCCTCATGAGAAGCGGAGGGATTTTATGAAGTCTCTCAACGCACTAGTAGCACAGTTTGCATGTGGTTTTTCCTTGGCAGTTGTGCCAGTTTATCTACTTTTAAAAACCCCATCTTCAACAGGGAGCGAGATTCTAGAATATCCTGGTTCAGCCCTGTGCAAACGAGCACCGGGGGTTCGGCTGCACAGACAGTGGGAAACTTGTCATTATTAGATTTACCCTGCCGTTCAAGTGTCAGCGCGGCGTACATACACCTGAACTACAGCAAAACTCACGAGTGAAAATCTACTTGGAGGAAGGGAGCTTGACTGTTATTCCTTACACCTCAGAAGTGCTGCTAATAAAAGATATCCTAAAAGCCTTGCTCCCTGCTAAGTTATTTGGTGACACATGAAGAATTAACACTATTCAAGTATTTCACAGCAAATCGCAGACAAAAATTTTGTCTGGGAGGTGTGGAGGTGCGATTTGCACCCGCAAAACACAATTAGCAACTACATGTATATGAGGATAAGGGCTACCTCGAATGAAAGCAAGCGAAAACTACCAGTGGGAATCGAACCCACAACCTTCCGCTTGAAACTCGCCAAGCCACACACCCTTTTAGCTGTCTATACAAGGAAGAATAAGCCTGATGCCCATTGCATCTCTTCGTTTCCAATTTCATTGTCCTTGGCCAAAAACCTAAAACCGTCGGGCAGCAGTCTACTACACTTCTGTGTTGTGCTGAGCCTGGCCCTGCCGACGTATACGCCCCTCTCTCTCTTTGTCCCAAAGCCGCAACTCATATGCTGGGAGGTGCGGGCGCCCGTCCGTCGGAGTGAGAAGCGGATTGGGGAGGGTGTTCTCCATCCTGCAGAGCCAGATGCATGCAGCCAGTGTTGATAATTCATCTTAAATATCTCTTTCATGAATTAAAATACCGCCGTCTTAAGTGTTTATTGATTGCTCCTACTACAGTTCAATGATGTTCGGGTGTACAGACAGCTGAAACGCGACCTGCAACACTTACGTGCCGATGCTGGTGTATCCCTGGTCATAAAGCGAACAATAGGGAAGCCGCAGCTGGCGAAGAAACATCCAAACGTGGCCATAGCCAAACCGAAGCAGCGGATGAACCCGCAGGAAGGGGGGCAGCCATCGACTCGACGGCTGCATGAATTCGAGTGTCTCGCGAGCTCCTTGGGGATCGCTGCGTCGCGTCCCTACAGCAGAAAAAAGCATCAACAGAACTGTTCATCTGAAACGGTACTATTATTTGTCACACACACCCATATATAAGGTCGTGTATTGCAGTGTATGTACACCCTAGAAAAACTCCCCTACAGCCAAACAGGAATGCTGTCTGGAGTTATGAAGCAGTTTCTTCCCTACCCAACAAAAAAGCAAATGGAGTTTGCGAATGACAAGCGAAAAATTGCTGCAGGCCGGTAGCCCAATCGCAATAATAAACTCTAAAAATAAACAAAACAACAGAGAAGAGAAGAGGTCCCCAGAGTGAAGAGGGCGCAGAAAAGCCAACACAATAATAGCAATAACAACGACACCATCAACAACAAAAACAGCAACAATCATAAGAATAATAATAATAATATTATTATTATTAATATTAATACTAATAAAAACTGTAACAATAACAATATTTATATTAGGCGAATTATTAAATGCGAAATATTGAAATAAAAGAAAATAAAAGAAGAAAGCAGAAAACGAAAATAAAAACAAAAAGAATACATTCTTGTCTCCAAGAGAAAAACTAGGGAATAATTAATAAATCAAAACATGAACATGAACATACATAAAAGGATCAGATAATAAACACAGTATGAAATACGCACTCAACAGACACTGCAAATTCTTCAGCCGTTTGTCGAACAAAATTTTCAACTTCAGGAAATTCCTGCGGGCCTGCGTGAAAATAAACAGCACGAGGTTTTGGCAAAAGCCCCGCGCCGCATCGGGCCGCTGCATGCGTTGGCTGCCCACTATTCATTGACCTCCAGAATTCAGGTTCCTCTTGCCACTGCTGCTGCTGATCCACCTGCTCGTGCTGCTGCTGCTGCTCCTGCTGCTGCAGTCGGGTGTATTTGACAAGAGCCGCTCTGTACAAATGAAGAATCGCTACAGCATCTTTTCCTCCGTTGAAGCTCAAAACAACTCTCTCAGGACCGAAGAGTCTGCGAGTGAAAAACAAGCAAAAACACACACACATATCTGAAGTGTATATACACCATGCAAACAACATTTAAAAACAAAAAATGCAAAACAACACAAAATCCACTCTGCCACTGTCTGTATAGACACCTGAGCACGTCGACTATCAACTCGAGGGCCTCCGACACAAGACTCATCACGACAGGGAGACAGCACGAAGCGTCTTGTTGCTGCAGTTGCTGCTGCTGCTGCTGCTGCTGCTGTCTTGGAGTGTATGGCGTAGCCTCGCCTTCTCCTTGTTTGCTCGCACAGATTTCTTCGATTTCAGCCAAGAGGGTAGCGGCTGCCTCACATGCCTCTTTGGGCCAGCAGCAGCTGCACTTCGGGCTCGGGGGGGCCCTTGGGCTGCTGCCCTGCGGGCCCCCGCCATCCATCAGGGGCGGCCTCACTGTCTCCATAGGGGAGAAACTGGAGGCAGAAGCTGCTGCATAATGATAAGCTACCGCTGTTGTGAGGTGTGCCCAGCCGTGCAGCTGGGGCTTCCTAAGCTTTTCGAATGGTGGAGATACACTCGAAAAACCAACTGTACATACACCGCAGTTACGTCGTAGGTGAAGCCTCCGTCTAATCCACCATAATTATTTTAATAAATTTTCTGTCTCCGCACAAGATGGGTCTCTCTCTCTCTCTACTCTGGGATGAAAAAAGTGTTGTATCTACGGAAGCAACTCCACGGACCTCGAGAGATTCCGCAGCCTCACAAGAAGCGCCGTGTCCTCAAAGACCTTTAAAACATCCAGCAGCAAAAAAAAGGTGAGAATGAGCGACAGAGAGGTTTAGTTTTGCTGCTGGTGCACGCTTGGCATTCCGCATTAAAGTGCAACCTGGAGACAGAAGGTGTGAAGAGGAAGCTTGACTAATTTTAAAAAGCAAAAACGGTTTCTTTTAAATCAAAATGGGGGGAAAAGAAAAAAACAAATTGAACGCGAAGAAGAAAGTTTATTCTTGTGCAGCCTAGGGCTGTGTTCCTTCAAATCTCCCCATCGAGCATCTTTATGAGCTAAGAAATAGAAGCTCCTCTTTGCCTTGTGGTTTTTTAAATGCATTGGCTTTCAAATGAACCAAATTTGCGTCTTTACTTCTGGTTTTTTATGCGATTTCGTGCTCCCTCGCCTGCTGCATTTTTCTTCCTCTTAACAGATCATTCGCTCCAGAGCCCCGATGCCTTAACTGCGCTTTGGCGCGTTTTTCGAAACATGGTGGTTGTTTCCACGACGGTTTAAACTTGCGTTTTGCTTCCGAGTGTACGTACATCTGAAACCGCTTCAGCAAATTGGCTGCAAGTGGAGCCTCGGCACTTCCAGCGCTCCCTTGAGCAGAATTTCACACATTTTCTTGGCACAATGCAAATTCTTTAATTAGAATCACCGTTTTATTTATCTTCTCGACTTCCGAAGGCAGTTTGAATACTCAGCAGCGTTTCTCGCGTTGCACTGCTGAGGTGGAGAAGCCAACCCAGCTAGGGTGTACGTACAGCAGCTCCCGCAGGCGCATATTTTGCACGTCTTTCGAGGCGGCGAGTTGGGAGGACTAGCTGAGTGGCAGCAGCTTTTTGGTAGAGCAACATACTGGGATTCGTTACCTGATTATGCTGGCATTCACAAGGCGGGTTTCTGTGAGCCTTCTGGCCGCTTCTTGTTTGTTATTCTCCTTTTCCTTTTCCTTCTCCCTCGCAAATGGCGATCCAGCCTTTAAAGTTCCCGAGTCGCTTTTCTCGGATCTATTTCTTTCCCACCCAATTCCTCCAAGGCTTCCACCTCCAGAGGATGAGTGAGTTTTGTCTCGCCCGTAATGGCAATAGTATCAGTTCCAGCAAAACTTGAATAGTGAATTAAGCGCTTAGCAGTTTCAGCAAAACTTGAATAGTTAATTAAGTGCTTAGTGCAACTTGTGCGGCGCATCCGCTGATAATTTGGAGGCTTCTTTTTGCCATATTACCTGTT
This sequence comes from Eimeria falciformis, assembly GCA_002271815.1. Classification (NCBI taxonomy): domain Eukaryota; phylum Apicomplexa; class Conoidasida; order Eucoccidiorida; family Eimeriidae; genus Eimeria; species Eimeria falciformis. Next base: position 66,452 of record NPHX01000296.1, read on the forward strand.
CTCACGAAACAGAATCTGAAATTATCGAGGGTTTAGGGTTTAGGGTTTGTTGTTGTATTGTGTGATGCAGAGCTGAGGCCGAGCTTCTGGATGGATTGATCCGCGGCCGTGTGGTTCCTTTTCGTGCAACAAAAGGAAGCGCAGGTTTGGACGGCACGACGATTCGTCCAGGAGACACTTTAACTCGACCTCAGTTATTCGCAATGTTCATGGATGATATTTCGAGTGTCATTCGAAAGGCTTGGGTCACTTTGTGGCTCCCCCAGATCCGCAAAACCCTCGCAATAGCAGAAGAGCGCAAGGCCAAGGCTGCCAATACCGAAGAAGGAGCCCAGTTGGCTTTAAAAGAGAAAGCACGCACTTTTGCACGTCTTGCTCAGATGTCAAGATACCTCGTAAATGAGTTGGTTCAGCACTACAAGCCTTTGCAATCGAAGGTGTTTTTCAAGTATTTCACGGAACATGTACATGCGGTTGTCGATTTCTCTCTCGCCTTTACGCTGCAGCTCATGGCAAAGCCCTTGTTCCCCGTGGGGGCCTTGGCGTATTTGGCCTATGAGGAGAAAACTGAACTCGCAGATGGAAACGATACGGAGCCCCAAATTCTCACAACAGACGGAAGGCTCATCCCGATGCCGCCATCAATGATGGAGCGACCTTAACTGCTGACATTCCGACTTGTTATTATTATTGTTATCTCGTATTCATTATGAGGAGGTTTCAAGGAAGAGAGAACTCTTCTGGTTGTTAAAGGAAGCAACCCCTGCTCTACCTATTCGTCTCTTTGGCAAGAGGCATGCAGTTTCCAGGTACTGAATTTGCATATTTGTTGTATATTTCATGGAGTGTTACTTTGATGTTTATTGCATTTTGAACGCTACAACAAAACGGTGCAAACGGAGGGGCCCTGGGAATGGGCAGCCAATGGGGCCCCCGGAATTGATGCCTGCATGCGCTGAAGTTTCGAAATTGACAACTTCTTCAGAAACCAACAATGAAAAGACGTGAGAATAATTTTGCTGCCCATAAGGAGTTTTGGGATTAGGGGTATTTACTTATAATTACACAGACAGCCATTTCTGCTCGTCTCTTTCAAAACAAAGTTGTACTGAAGTGCATTCGGGCAGACAAATGCGGCACATGCATAGAAAGATGTGCAGAAGCTGCCATGAGTGGGATGCAAAACAGTTCAGAGTTTGGCTTTCTGTCTGTTTCGACAAGTATAATAATTCTCCTCTGAAATGTATAATATTTCTCCCCTGGACACATACGCTGAAACAGTTGCACTGCGGTAATTAGAAGCATTCAAGGCGGCACCAAGCGGGAAAGCACAGATCAAAAACCTTCGCAATCGGTTTTTTGCCTGGCGTCTGCACGTAATATTCAACAGTTTAAACACTTGGGCTGCCGGTCTTTTTTCATTATCTATTTCTTGAGGTCTGTAGGAGAAGCACATTTCCAGTTGACTAGCTCCTGCAGGTCGCCATACACCAGACTTCTTAAATATGGCATCTGAAGTCGCGCCTTCGCAAGTCCTAAAGATGCTCGGGCTGCCTCTAGGCTTTCTTCGTCACCGCTTTTGCTGTTTGAAGAAACACGCAAGTGGAATTGCATCACCACAAAATATATATTTTATAATTTATATTTAATTATATAATATGTATTCTTATAATATATATATTCGTATTTAAAAATACATATTTTCATTATATAATACATATTCTCATTATATAATATATATTTTTACTGTATTCTTAATAAGAATATATATTTTAGATCATATATATATCTATTGTATCATACATATGATATATTTTATCTTCTAGCCGAAAAGACTTGCGAAATAGTACATACGATGCACTGCAAAAATATTCTGTTTGATGAAATAGAAAGTGCGACTGTTTTGGCCGTTGACTCTTCCCTGGGTTCAGAATGATTGGTTTCAATGCAAGGCAGATGATCAGGCAGATCCACTTACCTCGCAAAGTCGAAATGCCGCTGACACAACTCAACAGCTTTCTCTTCCTTCCCGTTTTGTTGGTAAAGCACGCTGAGGGCTGCGCAAGTCTGGGACTGCGTCTGCGCATCCCCCTGCAGCATAATGCATGCGTTTTCAAGTGAACATTAAAGCGGGCAGGCAGTGGAGAGAACTCATGGAATTCATGGAGGTCAACTCTATCAGAACGTCTTTTATTGTGAAATATGAAAGCATCTCGTGAGGGTTCCGTGGATATTTTGCGTTTCATTTTCTGAAACGTGCAAAAAAACAATTTTTGTTTTGGTTTGTCCAAACGGATCGTGCCTTTGACTTGCTGTTTGTGTGGCGATTTCGAGAAGGGTTTCCAACTCTTCAACGGCTTCCTGCATGCATCAAATATTCATCAAACAGGAAGAACTTGTAGCATGAATCCTGCCTTTTAAGCATTGGATGCTTAAAAAGCAACTGCTTTTGTCTCTCTTTGCTTGCAGTAGCTAAATCGGTGAAAAAAACAACAAGTTCAGATATGAGATTCACCTTGTCACATTTCATGGTTCTATATGCTGCGGCGAGTGCCGCGCGAGCTTGACATTCTCTTACCCTGTTATTAGATAATCTGAAAACAATGTTATTTCCAAAATCTGCAGATTGTTTGCGCGTCTGCATAAAGTTGAGCGTGTGTTCATTAGCATGAATTCGGGTGTACATGCAAAGTGCGTGTCGAGATGATCCCAATTCAGAATGCGGCTTAGCTCTGCTCCATAAGACATCACACGGTGCGTTTCCTCATGTTCTTCTTCATGCTTTTAGGGCTACACGATGCTGCTCACTTCGCGAGACGAAGACATTCTTTCTGAATATCTGCCGCTTCCACTCCAATTCCTGCACAGTTCTAAAAGCATCATCCAATGAGCTCGATTACCGTGCAGATTCGATCTGGAGAGCATTTATACTCTTGTCTAGCAAATGACATTTGAGTATCAATTTGTAGATCTTTCATGGCAAAATGGTCGGATATGGGAAGCTTACCGTTTTCCTTTAACGTCAGACCAAGGGAGTGCAGAGCTGTCCAATTCAAGTTTTCATCGCCGCTGAGTTTCGCGAATTCCAGACATTTCCGACGAATGGCAACGGCCTCTTCCAGCCTTCCCTCCTGATCCCGACACCGCAGAAAGCATTTAAATCACACAAGCAATAATTAAACCATTTTAATCATACTATATGTTCAAACTGTTCGCCTTGGGGTGCTGAGCTTTCGCAAATGCCAATTGTACACTGCGAAATGTCTGGTGATCCTTTGAAAATGATTCATAAACGTCACATTCCATTTAACCTCCAAAAATCCTTCATGGAAACATCAAGTTTCAGTGTCAACTGGAACCGTTGTTATTCTTCTCACCCTCTCAGCGGCTTCTGCTTCTTTGTCGCCGCATTCCACCAGACGTTTCGCGGATTCTTGGGCAGCTGCTTCTGCACCGCAGGCGCGGGCAGCCTGCGTGGCACCGCAAATCTGCACGCTGGCAATCCAATCACGGTCCAGCTCGGCAGGTGTGTGAAATAAAATTGTTTATTCACTTTACTTATTACTCCTAAAGTTGAACGTGCCTGCAAACTTTCGGAAAAGAAATGATGCGCCGATTCCCACCGGCCAGCTAAACGTTCGGTATCACCTGAAAAGACAACTCAAAATAGTGCATTGATAAGCTTAATAAAAGCTGCTTTTTGCATGTAAGTATTCTGTGTGTGACGGTTTGGCGTAGGGGTACATTTCTGATTCCTCAACCGCTTATTGAAGTGGTGCTGCTTGCCGATATCTCTTAAAAGAGAGGCTACTACCGGAGAAGGCGGCGTTTTCGTGGCGATTTCCAGACAGCTACGTTGGATGTAAGTTGAACTTTTTACTGCGCCATGGGAGGCAAGAAAACTCGCAATTTCCTGCCGAATCCCAAGAGCCTTTTCAAACTCGCCAGCAGCAACGGCTGCCTCAGAAGCAGCACATGCAGCTGAAATCCGCTTCATAGTTGCAGCTTGGTCTGCAACAAATTTGTGCCAACAAAGCAGAAATCCGGGCTGATGACTTTTGTAGATCGGATAAATTCTGGGTCAGTCAGATCGACGACACCGTGAATATCATGTTCGATTATAGCTTGGTTTCTTTCATGAAAAATGGCGTGTTAGTTTGTTTATTTTATAAAAAATATTTGAAATTTTTTATGTGCTTGCCTTCGCCTTCCACTGAAATTGACTCGAGTTCTTCCAAAGGCAGCGAAAAGAAATCAATGAAAGCTTGCGGCCTTCCGCTGACCAGAAGCGACGCGCAGATGGCCCGTTGCAAAGTTCTGAAATTATTGTTGCTTCCAGTTTTTGAAGATGCATGATCTGACAAGCGTTGCTCCACAGCAACTATCACAGACCAGCAGGCAGCAGGACACACCTGGCGATAAATGTTTGTACTTGTTCAATAAAAATGAGTAATACGGATATCTTTTCCTTTCATTCACTTCCACAGCCAGTCCTTATTGCTGACCCATGGCCAAACCCTAATGGTCAGCATACAAATGTTCTCCAGCGTTGGACTGTTATCTCACTGGAATCTGCTTTTGCGGCCAAATCAGCGTCAGTAGCAGTAGCAGGGACGTGGCCAGCTCCCGTTTGCGGGGGTCGCAAGGAAGGTGTCTGGCCGGCATTATTAAGGAAAGAGTGCGTTGTGGTGTACCCTAGCGGTTCGAATGCCTCTTGCTCCATTCTTTTAACCTTTCATGAAAGATGGTTTTTAAGACAAAATGACCAATAATAACCAGTTGAAAGAAACCAAGGCTGATGTTACTTATTAGATATCAGCTTGGCAAGCGAGTGTCGTGTTTGCAGCAGAAAATTCTATTCTGCAGCACGAGGTTGGCTGCAACCCAAAAACAACCACTGTTTTATTAATATTTTTAGAATTACATGGAAAAGTAAAGTAAATTGTTAACCAATCGACGAGCTGCAGAGAATTGGATGGTGGCGGAGAGGCAGGGTTTAAAGAGTATGTCGAATTAAAGATTTGGCGTATGCAGCAGGTTTTATCTATAAATATGTGAAAATATTTTAATTTATATAATTTTAAAAATTCAATTTCCAGCCCCATTTTGCCAAGGAAGATTTCATGCATGCACCAGCAGCTACGAGGTCACTTGATCATACAGCAGCCATATGACATTCCAAGGCAGATCATTTTTGTGTGTGTGAACAGTGCACATTTTAGGTACATCTTTTAAATAAAACTTCCCTTGTTTTAATAATATTAAATTTATGAAATTTGCTTTTATTTCATACCCAGCCAGACATGACATATCGACATCGATTGCGCTGGTCATCCATCCCCAGCGGCAGTTTCTCAAAAGTATTGTTGATTATTTTCATTTGGGCGTCTTTATTCTTTTAAATAATTTGTTATTTTTCAACAATTTAGTATTTTTGTAGGTTTTTGCTGCGCGTTACGCTCCAGATCGCTCACTCCCACAAACGGCGTCTGAGGTAGCTTACAATATAACCCAAACACTCAAATGAGAACTTATACTTCCTCTTAGTATGATAGTATTACTTCAACTTGAAGTATATGCATTACTATACTGGCATTTTGTAGAAGCCATTTGGTTAGTAATTTACTTCATTTTCCATTCACTATAAATAAAAGGGGTATTGTGAACATGCGAACTCACTTGAACTATAAAACATATTTAACTTTTCAAAATAATAATGTACTCTATTACACCACAGCTATTTTCAGAAAATGATGGGTAGTTACGAATCTTATCACTATGGATAGCTGAATCTAGAAAATTTCCGTTACTAAAATCAGCATACAGACACCCCAGTGCACGGCAAAGCCACCGTTCAAATATTGAGAAAGGCTAGGGAGCCGAAGGATGCATCTGGCAAATGCATTTGGCAAATACACCTCGTTTACACACAGGTGCTGCAAGCGGATCTGCACGTCTAATGCTGCCAACATATTTTCTTTTCTAGAAAGCTTCTGGTGGCACGATGCCGCGCGGTGTACGCTCGGCAGTGCGTACAGCCGAAAATACGCATTGATTTATTCATTCCATAGCGCGTTGTTTCAAAACTATGACTGGCCATATACTCGCAGTTTTGTACCGAAAAACAATTTTTTACCAGTGAGAACCGTAAGAATCTCTCTGGCTATCCGAACCCCAAACTTCATCTATTGCTACTCCTAAGGGAGTCTTAGAGAGCTAAGGAAAATTGTTTAAAGATCAATAATGTCCATCGACAACCTTTACAGCTTATGCTTCCCCTCTTCCTCGTACGGGCGAATTACAAAGTTCCGCAGGACCATCGCAACAACCTGAAATTCACATTGCGGATTGAAGGCAATATAAATCTCATTAAGTTTAGAGGCAGCTGCTGATGGCTGCAGACAAAATAAATCATAAACGTGCCTTATAATGAATTTAATTACCTGGAAAAACAGAAGAATAACAACTATCCAGGTCAACCGAAACTCCTGCCCTGATACACAGTTCAGCCAGAAAACAAAAACAAGGCGCAACTATTTTTCAAAGAAAGGAAAACAAACACGAAACTTTCTAATTCAGCTACCCACGCATGTACGTTCAACGGGGCTGCATGCGAGAATGCAAATGGGGGCCCCAAAACACACCTTCTCGCTGCATCCGTTTCAACAAAATTTAACACACGGCTGACGCTGGCGCAGAAAGATGCTTAAGCTTCTAATTAAAACACAAAACTGGTTAAAACAGCATGGTTATGGTTCGGTGTACGTACGGCTTCGACGCTCCTCTCTTACGACCTTCAGCAGCTCGTGAATGCAGAAGTACCGATTGTTCAACAAGTCAATCCGCTTCTGAATCTCCAGGTGTCCGTACAGCTGAGCAGCAAATGCCAAACATCGTCTCTAGAGAGTTACGGCGGTTGCAATAAACAGATATGATGCATGAGCGTATTTGCATGTATTATCACCATGAAGCATCGCTGCAATTTAACACCCTAAAGCCTTGTTAATCTAGCCATCCACTTAAATATTAAAGAAGCAATTGTGGAGGAACATACGTGTAGACTGTTCAACAAACCCATGCTGTTTTAAATACATAAAAGTGTCTGTACAGCTGAGCAGCTACCGAATTTTCCGCACCCGCCGCCAGAAGTGTTGCCAAGTATCATCGTTCCAAAAGTATTCAGGAATATCCCGAAAGTCTGCACGCAGCAAAACAAAAAGAAAACCATTAGAACATTCCACTTAAAAACAGCAAGGCTGCTCACATGTGTTCGAGTGTCTCTGCAGCAGCCTCCTCCTACAACCACCGCAAAATAAATAAAAATAGACAGCAAAACGGTTACAAGGTGCCTTGTGGCTGCTAGTACATACCCTGCACGATATTGACATCGACAACCTTCCCCAGCAAATCGCCGCAGAGGCAGCTCCACGCCAGAGGCTGCACAGGGGCAGCAGGGGGATATGCCCGCACAGCAGGCGGGCACTGCAACCGCGATCGCAAAGACAGCCAAAGACCAGAGTTGAAAGAAGCTGTGCTGCCTTCGTCTGCTGAGCCACAGCGCGCCATCCGCTCGGGGATTGCCCGCACGCGAGCAATTGTGAAATTAATGAGCGACTCTGCACACAAAGCAAACCCGGCAAACACGCGACGCAGCAATTCAAGTGTACGTACACAACAAAACTCCAGAATGTGCAGCAGCAGCAGCAGCTGCTGCTGCTGCTGCTAAACGGACAGCAACTGCTGCTGCTGCTGAGGGAAGAGGTGCTGCAGCTGCTGCTAAACAGTAAAAGCAACTGTTGCTGCTGGTGCAGCAGCAGCAGCAGGTGCTGCAGATGCTGCAGTTGGTGCAGCAGCAGGTGCTGCAGCAGCAGGTGCTGCAGTTGGTGCTGCTGCATGCGGGGAGGTGCTGTTCGCAGCTGACCGTAGACGCTGAGGCGAATGGACTGGGAAAGAGCAAAAGAGGCTGAGAGTTTTTCCGCCACGGATTCTGTCTGTCAGCAAGAAAACAAACCCGAGAACAACCAGAAGAAAACCCGTTGAACAAGTTTATTCAAAACCCTAACAAAATTCATGAAGCATATACATCCCCTACACGACACTCCACCTTTCCCCACCTTGAGATAAATGCAGTCCTGCATTATCCTTGACTTTGGGATCTGCAAACAAAACAAAGAGCTCCCTAGCAACACGCCCTATGCCAAACAACGACCGGCGCAGCAGCAAAGTCAGCTGATGAGGGTTTAGGGTTTAGGGTTTAGGGTTTGGGGTTTGTTGCTGCGGGCAAATTTGGCTGGCGGTGTAAATCGAATTTTGTTTTATGGCAAAGTTTGGCAAATGGAAAGAAAGGTGAAAAGATCAGTAAGGCAGTTTGGTGGTTGTTTGAATGATTAAAAAGAATATTTGATGCCGCAAATTCTCTTGATAAAACCACACCTCATAAGAAGGATACCGCTTCCTAACTTGCCAAATGTAAGCAAACCGCATCACGTCTTCTTGCATCATGTCAGCGCGGACAAAGCGAGCTGCTTATCACCAAACCACAAACCACAAACCCCAAATCCCAAATCCCCACTCAGGTGTACAGACAACACCAACAGAAAGATAAATTTCTTATCTAGACCTTTTAATCAGCAGCAAACCCTTTATAAACCCTTGCATTGTTGAATAAAATGTGTATTTATTACAAAAAGAGCAATAATGCCACTCTGACAGACTTGCAAAATGGCTAAGGAAGAACAACAAACTCGAAAGCAATTCGCGACGCCCCCTTGAGTCTTTGGCTCTAGCATCCGAAGCAGCGATCCAAATGATGACTGGCCCGCGGGCAAAAATGAATGCCAAGGTCACTTGTGCAGTGTCGTAGCGACACCGATTCGACGCCAAGGAACGCATGCCTCTCCGCAGAGAACGCGCTCCAGCAACTGCCGTTGCATCGATCTCAGATGAGGTACCGTTGTGAACAACAAAGCTGCAGGAAGGGGCCTCTGTCCGCTGGCTCGTGGTTGAAGGCGACTGCCAGTTCCAGGGAGTGTCCTTACTCTCATCACCAACCAATACAGCAGACGCACAAGAGCGCCAACCCTCCACGGTTTCGGGCTGGGAACCGCGACTGCCCAACGCATGCAGCCTGCAGGTAGCCTCAAAGGCCTCCTGACTCCTCACCTAAATGGCAACGAAAGAAAACACAAAAAATAAACAAAATTAAACCAGCAAAAATAACAGAGACAAAAACAGAGACAGAGACAGACAGAGACAGAGAGACAGAGAGAGAGACAGAAACAAACAGATAGAGAGAGAAGACAAAGAGAGGCAGATAGATACAGATTAGCAGGTAGAGACAGAGGCTAACAGAGACAGAGGCTAACAGACAGAGACAGACACAGAGAGAAACAAAGACAGAGAGAGACAGATAGAGACAAAGCGAGACAAACAGAGACAGACAAACAGAGACAAACAGAGACAAACAGAGACAGAGACAGACAAATGTTTGGGAAAGTAAGGAGCAGAACAAATCAACAACCACAAACTGTTTTGTCATTTTAACTGATCATCGCCAAGCAGACAAGAGGCACCTTAGGGTCAGCGAGGTGCAGACAGTCAGCAACCTCTAGCATCAAAACACTCCCGTTCTCATCCATGAGACGGCACCGCACGCGCTTCCTGCGAATAAATGAAATAAATAATAAATCAAATAAATAATAAATAAAACAAACAAAGATGCATCAATTCAATTTCATAAAACCCGCACAAAACCCTCAACAGTAAAAGCCAAAGAACAGTTGGCCTTGCTGAGCCTCAGCCCCTTTTGAAGCCATTAGTTAAAAATAATGTTTAATAGTTTGATGATTAAAGGGCATTACCCACTGCAAAGCGTCCTGGTAGACAGCTCGAATGTCGTATCCTTCCACGTGACACAGCGAATAAACAAAACTGGCACAGCCAGGCTGCAAATCAAACCAAAACACATCCGTACAGTCTACGGTGTACAGACACCACACCACCCCTTACCTGCACACTTGTTCCTGAGTGCAGGAAAAGCTAGAAACGCTGCCTCCACTTGTTTTATACAAGCAAATAACAAGAAATATGTCCGCAGCATTCTCACAAGTTCAGCTGGGCGGTGGTCGTCGCTGCCAAGCTCGCGAATAAACTTCCCATTAACCCATGCAACTCGTGGAGGTGCTTTGGATCGAAGGCGGCGAGGTGCAAGGCAGGCAGTTCCAGCAGCGGACATAGCCGCAGCCCGGGAGTTTGCTGCCGATGATGAAACTTTTTGGCCTCTTCGGTGCTGCTGCATTCCTCGTGAACTTCTTGCGGTTTCTCCAGGGACGGGCGGGCGGACGGCAGCGTCAGAGGAGCTGAGAGAAAAACTTGAACGCGGCTGAGCTCGAAGGTGCGGGCTCAAAGAAATGCGCCTGCCACAGAGGGCAGTGCATGCATGCGACTGGTCAGCGGTGCTCTGCTCGTTGCCGGAGGCATTTTCTGAATCTTCCGATGAATCGCTCTCATCCGCCGATGCACGGCGGACGTGAACACCCTCATGCGCTACGGGGGAGAGGCACCCGGCTGTCGCCGAAGAAGTTTCAGGATTTTGCATGGGAATTATTCAAATGTTTAGGATTGAAATGGAATTTAATGAACAGGTTTCATCAAAAAATCAATGATTCATCACAAGGAGACAGAGCGCCGAAACTTTCACATGCTTGGGCAACCGTCACAAAAACTTGCAACTTTGCGGTGTAAGTACACCTGAGAATCCTCTCAGTCACGGTCTCGTTCAGTTTTATGCAACACAAGATGATTATTGTGGAAGCGAGCCACATGCGATTCCTTTCTAAGAGTTGTTGATAACAGATGGAATTGACCTGCTGTATGTACACACTAAATATAATTCTTTTCGGCACTCTGAACGTTGCAAACACGAAAAATACATGGAGCCTTTCTTATTAACACATGCAACCAAGAAGAAGAGAAGATGTGGTGGCTGCTTGGCAGACCACTATTAGTATCTTTTTAATAAAACCTCCACAATTAACTAAATATAGTTGAATTAAAATCAAACGAGTTATTTTGCATTTCCCAAATCGGAGAAAAAAAAAGATGTGTCAGCAAGCGCCAATCTAGCCCCACAGAAATCGACATCAGAAACTGCACAGGAACAGCTCAACAGACCAGAGCTTCAACATGCCAATTTAAATTATATTTTTATTTGTATTTTGTATTTTCCTTTTGAAACATCTAGTAGCATGGCTCTGCCAAAAATTTTTTCAGAAATGTGTGCCACGAGATAACGGTCTCTAGCGATGTTCGCTCCCATCAATTTTGAACTGATGCATAGCCTGTCTTCTTCTTATTTTGAAAAAAGATAATAATTGTATTTGGTAATAATACTGAGCTTGGCAGCATTCGAATAAGCCGGAAGGATGAGTTTATAGAAGTGTATTCAGTTGCTTCTAGGGTTTAGGGTTTAGGGTTTAGGGTTTAGGGTTTAGGGTTTGAAAAGGAGTCATTTATGGAGATTCGCATATAGTAAAAAGTTTGATAGTTGTTGAAGCCATGGGGAGCTTCTGGTATCCGTCGACAGATACCCTGCTGTACATACAGTAAAAAAACAGTTTGTTAAAAAGTTGGCTGTTAATGAATCTCTTGCTCATCAGTAATGAAATGTAGCCATCCCTCATTATGCATCCCACGTCTCTCTTTTAATTTCCGTAGTTGTCTGCTTCTCAGCACTTGTTCTTTGTTGGTGTCAACCCGCCACTGTCTCAAAATTAAACAGGAAATTGTCATTCTTCTCTCCGTGCATGCGGGAGGTGTCTGTACACCTGAAGCGTTCATGAACGATTTTGTAACGCTCTAAAATGAAAAGGCTGCTGCTTTTCCCAACCTGGTCAGGCCAGCTGGAACCTCATTGGCGCCTCTTTTTTCAGGTGTACGTACAGCTGGGGCACGTTGGCAGCAGCTGGACCTTTCACTCCGTCTCCCAACACTTATTATGAATTCAATTTTTATTGGCGTGCTGTAGTGACGGTGATCGAGGGGAGTCGGGTAGTGGCAAGTACCAAGTTCTTTTGTTTTGCTTGCTGTTCCTCCTGCATCTGTTTCAACTGCAGCAGCATTTCTGGTGGCATGCGGCTGTCTCTCAGCAAGACGCGGATGCCTCTAGCTCTCATGCTTCTCATAAAAATAGAGTCTGTCTGCTGCAGCTTCGCAGCCACAGGGCAGCCGTACAGCTCCAGCTGCCGGAGCTCCTGCAGCTGCTCCTGCAGGTGTTGCCACAAACAGCAAAAAGAGAGAAAGACAACTTCTTTTCGCTTTCAAGTTAGTCTGTAGATATGCAGAGGTGGAAAGATATAGTGCGTTGAATCTGTATTTTCAGCAATTCCCTGCACCCTTTTAATTGCCTTGTTTCACTTAATTTACATTTAAATTTTGTGGCGTTGCTTACGAGAGGGAAGAGCTCTGACTCCTCTGTCAAAGGGTTCAACGCGAGTTTTAAAACTTGCAGCTTTGGGGCGCGAGCGACGAGACGCGCCAGCTGACCGCTGATGCGATTGCAGCTCACATTCAATTCTCGGAGTTGCGGAAGCACAGGAAAATATTTAAAACCCTCAATCAAGTTCCCCCAAAGGTTCAATTCCTGAAATATAATAATAAGAATAACAATAATAACAATAACAATAATAATAATAACAATAATAATAACAATAATAATAATAATAACAATAATAATAACAATAATAACAATAATAACAATAATAATAACAATAATAATAATAATATATCAAAAGAAAAAACAAAGAAGAAGAAGCTGCGTCTCAGACACTTTCAGTAAATGTAGTATTTGCTGCATCATTGACTATTATTTAAATTAAAATAGTGAATTAAATTAAATATTATTACCGTGAGGCTGGGCTGATGCAGAAGTCCTTTAAAACTGTCGATTTTGTTTCCTTGCATAAGAAGCGATTTTAAGAGTGGCAGGCGAGGAATACCCGAAAAAGACTCGAGCTGTACATACACCAGAGCAAGCTGTCTTATCCCTGTGCAGCGTTCCAGCAGTTCTTTGCCAGTAGGATCAATGACAGAGAAGCGATGCTCCTTCGTCTTCAGTCCATCGATCACCACCGACTCCACACTGCCTGTACGTACAGTACACCCCAGCAGTTCCACAACACCACTTATTAAAAAATGAAAATATTAAATTAAATTCAACTAAGTACTCCTGCCCCACACTTTCTACACAATCCAGTCCCCTCTTGAAAGGCACGCTAGGTTTCTGCTGCTGCAGTTGCTGCTGCAGTTGCTGCTGCAGTTGCTGCTGCAGTTGCTGCTGCAGTGTTTGAAAAATGAATATATCGGAGCCTGTAGGCTGACGAAGGCTGATTTACCAGAGACCCAAGATGAGCTGGGAAAGATGAAATTAAAAAATTTAAAAATATAATTTAAATCATAAACAGTCAACTAACCCGGCAGGATGCTGTAGTTTGTTGAGAAATGGAGCACTGGGGGGTGCACGTAGGGTGTATGTGCAGTTATTTTGATATTTTCACGGCATTTTTCGTAGCGTTCAGTTGCCTGTCTCGCGATTTCCCTTGAGAATATTTCAAAGAAGGTTGCCATTGTGGAAGAGCAGGAGGAGGCAGAGCACGAGGAAAATAAAGAAAGAGAATTTGAAGAGTCTGAGCGGCTCTAAGGCTGCACACAAAGCAACGGGGATGATAACAACACCTACACAAAGATACAGAGAGATAAAAATACATAAATAATAATTTATAATGAAACGCAATTCAATTTCTCTGAAAATGAAAATGCTTGGGAAACATTAGCTACTGTTACAGACTCGAAGGCGCGTGGAAGATGAGCCTGATGGGCATCTGAACAGCAGAAGCTCGCTCTTTCCAATTCATTCTCTAATTAACAAAATGATCATCACCTGCTGGGCATGCGGCGGCAACATAAAGCAGCCTGTCTGCTGAAACTAGCAGTAACGACAGCTGGGGGTTTCGGCGCTACTGCGAAAGTCAGGGTAGCTGCCTGTAAAGAAATGTTGAACAGTTAAGGCCAGGCAAAAAAACACAAAAAACCGGGAAATATTGAAAAATTAAATACTAGCAGTGCTTGCTCAGGCAAACTGTGCATGTTCATCGAGTGTACGTACACCGCAGCCACTGATTGCATCGCTAGCTCGGGATCCTATCGAGTCGGCTGTGGGAGGCTGCTTCTCCATTTAAATTCAATTTAAATCATTTATTTTAAAAATAACATAATAAAATTTTACTAGTAAATAAAAACACACGTTTCTGCACTTTACTAATGGTCTCTCCTGCTACTCTTCCTTACACGTCCTTCATGCTAGGGTGTATCGACACTCATTGATGAAGGTTTGAACCTCATTGTCAAGTTTATAAACCGAAATCTTTATTTTCTCCTTAATAAATTAAATTTCATTAGTTTTGATGGACTCCTCGTGCTTCACTAGTGCGTTTTCTGCTCGAGCATTGGGGTGTCTGTACACATAGCCACATCTGTAAGCAGGGAAGCTCAAGTACCTGATTGGAATTGTAAGGAGGCAAATCCTTTTGAAAGCCAAAAATAATTTTAAAAATATTAAAATAAATTAATAAATTGGCAGAACTCAATGCGGTTTTAAACTGTTTATTGTTTTAGATTGCTGTACTTGTTCTCTTTCTCTAAAGTACATAACCCCTTGTGTAGCCTTCGTCGTCCGTTCTGTTTGGCTTCCTTACTTCGTGCAAGAATGATCAATCCATTTATTCTAAAACAGCCCGTCTTAAGTTGCCTTGGGACGCCATGAGGCTGAAGATACTTTTGTACTGCAAGGCTGCCTGGCTGCTAACAACATTTCTCTCAACAGCATTCAAACCACAAGCGCCTTCAGTCTGGCAAGACGCGACGAGTTTCACACACATCTTCTGTTGAAACAACCCTAAACCCTAACCCCTAAACCCTAACCCCTAAACCACAAACCCTAAACCACAAACCCTAAACCACAAACACTAACCTGTAGCGGGTAATCTGTTCATAAGGCAGTCGCATGCCACAAGGGGACAGGCAACGTCTGTACACCTCAATGGATTTTTTGTGACGTTTGCTGATTGGCGCATGTGACGACAAGTGCGAGATTTTCATTTTTCTCTTGTTAAAGCTCGTCTTCTTTTCATATTTGTTTGTTTGTTTTAAATTGTTCTTTTGCTCTTTTATTTATTATTTAAATTAATATTTATTTATTATTAAAGTTCATATTTCAATTTTTGCCTCGCAGTCCTGCAGGCAGCCCGCAGAGACTCGCCAGCCGCCAGTGGCTTCACCCTCGTCGCCGCATAGTAACTAAAATGCCAAATAAAATGGCAAATAAAATAAATAAAATAAGAATTAAAATGAATAGAATAACAGATAAAAGGAGAGGTGCAGATAGGAGAAAAGAGAGGCAGAGAAACGTCTGCTTAGTGCCGTTAAGAAGTCGATTTACTGTGTAAAGGCAAAGCATAAAAACATTGTTAAGAGCATTCAAATCAAAAACCATTTGCATGCCAATCTCACAAGAGTCGGCAGCGCAAAAGTTGGAAATAATAATTTTTTATTCAAGCTAAAAAACCAGATAAAGGGATTAGGGCTATGCATGCAGCACTGCGGTGGAGAGCTTGCTGCGCCCATTCTGGTCCTTTCTGACTTTCAAATAATGGTCACACAAACCCTCTCTTCCCAACTTATAAACAAATGATTCATCGTGGGTAATCAACAGCAGCTGAAAAGAACGGCTCCCTTGCCTCGCCTTCACCAGACGCGCCAGGGCCCTTGCCAAGCTCTGAGACAGAAAGCACCAGCTGTATGTACACTCCAATTAGCACCAGCTGTATGTACACTCCAATTATCAACAGCTGTATGTACACTCCAGTCAGCAGCAGCTGTATGTACATTGGAATTAGCAGCACCTGTATGTACACTCGAACTTTAGCAACATCTGTATGTACACTGGAATTAGCAGCAGCTGCATGTACACTGGACTTAACTCGCGCCGCACCTCACAATTATAAGTATCCAAATTTGTGGTTGGCTCATCGAGGGCCAGCAACTGGCAAGACACACAAAAACACTCTGCTAAGGCCAGGCGAATCACCAGAGACGCCAACACTTTTTGCCCTAAACAAACAAACAAAACAAAATAAAAGAAAGACCTCAATGAGGATCTGAATGCAGACTGCCCGCAAATGCAGCCCCAATTTGCTGCCTGCTGATTTTTCTAAAAAACCTTTTTAAAATCAAATACCAAAATGACAATTCACCAGAAAACCCAAAAACTGACGCAAACCAAGGGCGCGCCGAGGTGTGCTTTGAAGTACCCTGAACCCTAAACCCTAAACCCTAAACCCTAAACCCTAAACCCTA
>NPHX01000297.1:17190-46978 GCA_002271815.1 Eimeria falciformis
CCCCACTGACGCTATACAACACTAAGGGATCGCAAGCCCCTCCGCACAGTCTGTTGCGGGGCTTTCAGCTGCTTTCCTAATCTGATTTCAGCCCCTAAACATTATGGGCTTAAGTTATTAAATTAGTTTCTCACACAACATCAACATTTAACTCAAAGCCACATAAGCCTCAACACGAGATGTAGTGAACGTTTTCACTACATCGTGGCTCTGGATTGCAGATCGAGTGCCATATTCGGTTATCACTAACGGTCTGAAGAGACTCTCTAAGCCTTTTCAATAATTCAAGTGCTTAATGAGTTAAGTGCCATGCTTAATAAATATATATCTCATAAGTAATTGACTTTAAAATTAACTTAAAACAATTATTAAGCCTGGGTCTTAACGACTCGAAGTCTTGAAGACCAGTGGTAGGGAAAGCCCCAGGGTTTCAGCCCTTGGTTGAGCGGGAGCTGAAGCACTTAAAACTCGTTTTGAGCTCGTCTCGAGCTGTCGGACTTCTTAATGGACTTCTTTAATGGTTAAGTTTGAAGTAAAACTTGATTTAATAAATTGGTGAAAGTAGAGAGTCCCATCTTAACGTATTAGTGTGGTCTTAGATGTCTGCAGGTGCTTTCGGGAATTGATGCTTTTGGCGATTGTTGCTTTTGATTGATGTGAGGAGTCACCTGGGGATTGAGTTATTTCTCGACTGAATAGAGACCTGATTGTCTCAAGGTTAACGGATTAAGTAGAGGATTCTTATAGATTAGCCACGGACGGCTATGGAAAAGGGGTTTGGGGCGTTCAAGTGAGCAGCCATTCGACAAACAGCAGTTCCAGCTGCAGGTATTACCACATTGTGTGAGGAAAGTACGTCATTTTGCGCTTGTTACCTATTAGTGGGAAGACCTGCTTGTTTGGGGTTGTCATTGGGGGCCAGCAGGCAGGCAGTGGTTACCGAGTGGACCACCTCGGTTAGAGGACGTAGGTTTCCGCACTCCAGATGATCCCAGGGAGGCGCTCCGCTTGATAAGGGGAGTTTACTAAGCGGGGGTCATCACATGAGAAGCCTTGATTCTGGCACAACACCAAAATACATAACAAAACCCTCATAATCCCTTAATAATAACATCATCAACTAGCAAAACCCCTTAACTTAATGCTACTTATTCACGATAAACAGATAAGTGCATACGTAAAGCAAAACAAGAGCACGGAGCAGGTTCAGTGCTTAAGACAGGCACATCTGTGCCGTGTTTGTAGTGAAGTTCACTACAGTTTATCTATAAGTCCTGCCTGAAGTTATTAAGCAATTTGCAGAGAGTTTGCCACCATGAGTCCCGAGTATGGGGATCAATCAAGCCTGCATTCAAGTTTCGAAGCTTTGCGTATTGCTCCTCAAAAGAATATTAACATATTACTAGGGACTGAGGCAATCCAGACAGAATAACTATTACTACTGGAAAACATTTAGGGTTTCAGCAGAAAGAAGGATTCCGAGTCGGGTGCTGCAGGGACTATCATAAAGCCATGAGGGTTTTGCAGGCTTTTGATGTCAGCCCCATCGTGTGGGCCAAGAGGTGCTATTAGTCGGATTAAGGTACGAGGGAAGACCCAGGCAGGAAATTGTTGTTGGGGATTTGCGCTGCTTAGGGGGTTCACGGCGTCGAGTTGTGGATGCCCGCTCTTGTCAAGACCCCATAGTGATCCCTAATGCACCAGTCTCCCTATATAGTTAGATATAGGAGGATTTCTCACATCCACTACAGCAGTCAACACAGCAGTGGGTAGCGTGCAAGTTCGACAGATGAATGAGCAACTGCGACAACGGTTTGCCGCGAAAGGAAATCCCGAGACCCTCATCAAGAAGACGTGGCCTAGGAGACTGACGATTCTAGTATAGAGGCCACCCAGGAGGCGATTTGCCAAGCGACTTAGTACCTCTTCATCCACGCTAGCTTGCCTGTGCTATAGGGCCGCAGTTGGTGAGGTGAAGGTGCATTTAACGCGTATTGTGCTCAGTTGCAAAAAGCTGGGTTGCCGGTTCCTTTGCGGCTGAAGCATGAGGACATGCATAGTACGGGGCTGGGCAGATATAGGACGCTAGATTGTGTGTTGTTGATATGCAGCTAACACCTTTGTGATTAATGTATCCACACTTACACGCACGCATTGCGCACAATTGAATAGAACAGCATTAGCCAGCCATAGCTAGCTGCAGGATGCAGGAGTGGGGAAGCCGCACGCCAGCACCCCCACACATCAATGGCCATACATCTCAAATCTACCCCAGCGTGCGCTACAAGCGAAGAGATCACTAGAGAGATCCATGGACCAAAAGTACTCTCTAAGATGTCGTTATATAGAAAAGTACACTACATTGTGGCATCAGCCATGAGAAACCACTCCTGGATTAAAACGGGAATTAGGGCATTACAATCCTACAGAGCACACAGTTAGCTAATACAGTGCCAAACGTGGAACAGGTTTCTCCCTGTTGACACTTTGGACAAATAAAAAAGTTATCATAAATTTAAATCACTTGTCTCCCGTAATTGCAGGTAAAAAGCATTGCGGTGCGGGGTTAAGACAGCCATTCAGCAGAGTTAAGCATTCTCAGGTGCCCACTGCGCCATGACGTACCTATCCTCCAACAAATACCATACACTAGAACGAAATAAAGTGAAAAACCCCATAATTTTCCACAGCTTTCTGGGTACAATAGTGTCAGCAGCAGTCAAGCTTGACTGTCAAGCCAGCTGGGCCGCCAAGCGCTGACAGTACCCTGTGCTCAGCTGGCACCAGCACACCAGCCCCTCTGGCCCGCCCAGCGACGGTCCGCAGGCACACCTTCCTCCACCAACTATCTGCACCTCTCGCAACGAAACTGGCCCCCTTTTGTGACAGTTTCGCTTCGCATCACTTGCATATCTGCGTTCCCTGGGCTATAGTGCTGCAGGTATGTGCTTTCACTTGCTTGCCACCCGAACGCCTAGGTTGCTCGGTCATACTCCCACTACATGTGTGTTCCGCTCAGTGGACTCAGTTAACTTAATGGTGATGTGGGATGAACATCAGGAGGGAATTTTTTTCTAATTTATGCTTTTGCTTCTTTTATTGGCTGTCAGTGTGGTTGCTTGCTTGCTGGTGGTTGTGTGACTTGGAAAGCCGCAGCTGTGTGTGTGCGCTTCTGTGCTTTCTTGCAGGTCATTGTCGACCTCTATACCGGTGTTCTGATCGTTACGCAGCTTCAAATTTTCTTTTTCTGCAAAAATGGCGGACGAGGAGGTTCAGGCTCTCGTCGTGGACAACGGGTCCGGAAATGTGAAGGCTGGAGTTGCGGGTGACGATGCACCACGCGCAGTGTTCCCTTCGATTGTGGGTCGCCCTAAAAATCCCGGCATTATGGTTGGAATGGAAGAGAAGGACTGCTATGTTGGTGATGAGGCCCAGAGCAAGAGAGGTATTCTCTCCCTGAAGTACCCTATCGAGCATGGTATCGTTACTAACTGGGACGATATGGAGAAGATCTGGCACCACACTTTCTACAACGAGCTGCGTGTGGCTCCCGAGGAGCATCCAGTTCTTCTTACTGAGGCCCCACTGAACCCCAAGGCGAACAGGGAGCGCATGACTCAGATTATGTTTGAGACTTTTAACGTGCCAGCCATGTATGTGGCCATCCAGGCCGTGCTTTCTCTGTATTCTTCTGGTCGTACTACTGGTATCGTTCTCGACTCGGGAGATGGCGTTTCCCACACCGTGCCTATTTATGAGGGCTATGCGCTTCCCCACGCAATGATGCGTTTGGATCTTGCTGGCCGGGATCTGACGGAATACATGATGACCATCCTTCACGAGCGTGGATATGGCTTTACCACTACAGCGGAGAAAGAAATTGTTAGGGATATCAAGGAAAAGCTGTGTTACATTGCCCTTGACTTCGACGAGGAAATGAAAGTCAGTCGGTAAAAACTTAGTGCTGCTTGTTTACATTTTTTATTTTGTGCGCGCTAGCATGAATTATTGACTGACTGGACTGGTTTTTGTTTGTCTGCTGCAGAATTCCGAGGACTCTAGTGACATCGAGAAGTCCTACGAGTTGCCCGATGGCAACATCATTACTGTTGGCAACGAGCGTTTCCGTTGCCCTGAAGCTCTCTTCCAGCCTTCCTTTTTGGGAAAGGAGGCATCTGGTATCCATCGCACTACTTTCGACTCTATCATGAAGTGTGATGTCGATATCAGGAAGGACCTCTACGGCAACGTTGTGCTTTCTGGCGGTACCACGATGTACGAGGGTATTGGTGAGCGCCTTACTAAAGAGCTCACATCCTTGGCGCCATCTACCATGAAGATCAAGGTCGTAGCTCCTCCTGAAAGAAAGTACTCTGTCTGGATTGGCGGGTCTATCCTCTCGTCTCTCTCTACCTTCCAGCAGATGTGGATCACCAAGGAGGAGTATGACGAGTCCGGGCCAAGCATTGTCCACCGCAAGTGCTTCTAAGTGGTACATGAGTGACGAAGCGGCTAAAGTCCTAGCGAATTAACTCGCCGCAGCGCAGGATAAGCAGTATTGTGAATGGAGGCTCGTGTTTGCATTTCGCTTAACTCCCGCAACCAGGTGGCGTGGGATTCAACCGGCGCGATGTTCGGAGATTAGCGCAGCTGATATTTCTGGTGCTGCTGCGCTGGGGGAGGCAGCGCACGAGGCGACTGGCGACCACGCCTGATCGACCGCTGGGTGGGAAGTGGGGGTTGAAGTTGCCTTGCTGGCCGGTTCCTTGGCAGTTTTGCGATCTGGTTCGTGCATTGGGTTCCATGAAATTGTGCTCCGCGAAACACAGCGAGGAGCCGACGGGAGCGATGTGAACTCTAGCATAGCACTTGAGGGGTCTTCAAACTTCAGTCCCTCCTTGTTCCAACTCGTGAAAGCATACGCATCGCGGTCTAAATCATTTGTAGGTCAATGGGGAGGGATTTCGAGGTAGTGGAGGCGTTGCGCGCCCCAGGCGATAGAGAGGAGGATGTGCGCTAGCGGGAATACGCGGCGAGCAGGGTAGTGCTTCGGAACGCGGAAGCTTAAGCTATTTGTTGAGTGTAGGAGTCGTCGACTGGGTCGTTAGAATTCGGGCCGATGTGCTGTCACGGCGGTGCCAAGCGGTGGTAGGCGCAGACTTTACACATGCAGTGGCGGGGATGCACAGGTTGCAGGGTAGTGCTTTGGAACGGGGCAGCGTAAGCTTAGTTGTTGAGTACAGATAGTTATCTACTTTAGTCGGTTGAATTTAGGCTGGTGGGCTGTTACAGCGTGGTCAAGGGATGCAAGGCGCAGACTCTCCACAGCATTGTGATGCTCGCATACTCCTGTTGAGGGATCTGCACACTTTGCTTTTTCCTTCTGACAACGTTACCGACGCGTACGGCATCTTAGCGGCGTGTCCAAATATAGCTGAAGCGTCTACACATGTTAAATACATCGTCACTTCTGCTGATTATGCATGGCGGTTGTGTACCACCTGTTTTAATCAGGCTACGGAATTAGCGCCGGTTCATTGTTGGGGGTGTGTGGTGCTCGCCGTAGATAGGAGCGAGTTGCCTCTGCTGTCCATGTTGAGTAGAGTTGCAACTGAATAGACGCATTACATGCGCGTTTAGCGATATATCTTAAGTGGCTGACCTTTAGTGCATTGTAACTGCACGTTCAAGGGCTTGAGCGTTAATGGAAACTGGTTGACTGTCTCGTGCTGTCGGTACAGCAATAGTGATGGGGTAGATGGGATGACCGATAATGTGAGCCCGCACTGTGAAAAGAATACTGCGTATCATTAGGCGACCTGAAGCCGGGCGCTCTATTGACGATGTTTGCATCTTCAGACAAAGCACGATTCAAGGTAAAAATTCCCAGGAATAAGCTGGGCACACAGAAATACGATAGTTCAGCACGTCTGCAGGTCTTGTTGGTTGCATGGTTGGGCTCGCTGATTGCTTCGTTCAGCCGTACACACAGTTTAGAAATGTTCTGTGAATTAAAATGAGGTCCAGCAGCTGACTGCAAATGGCCACAGAGACCTAAATCCATTTTCAGGAGGACCGTTTTTGGTTCATACCATATTGGTCGAGCTCCGCTGGTGTCAACTTGGCGAAAACATCCTTGAGATACTGCGTATCAGGCCTTTCGCTGGCATTCCACATGAAACACTTGTCCAACGTTCCGCGTATGGTTGGATGGAACCATGCAGGAACTGTTGGCCGCCGGCGCTTGTACAGAAGCTCTTGTATTACTCCTACATATCCGCAACACATGAGTTTGCGCTGTCTCGTGCTCTTCGCAATAGACCCATGTAAACGGAAAGTCTTAGCACCAGACTCATGGAAAAAGCAAGTTTATTATAGAGTGTCGAGGGTGCTGAGATATGCAACGCGCGCGGCCTCTCGAGCCTTACCTTCATTTGAGTGGATATCCTCAAAGGGTATTGGACCTCCAAGTATCTCGATAAGACAGCATGCAAGACCCCAAATATCCACTTTCTGGTCCACGTAATTGCCTTCCACAAAGCACTCAGGAGCCATGTATCGCGGAGAGCCCCCGTTATCTTCAAGCCTCAGCTTTCCATGTTGCTCTAAGGACCTTGTCTTGCCGAAATCGCAGAGCCGGATATTGTACTGCAAAACCGGTTGGCGGACCACAAGCACTCAGCACTAACCCGTAAACTTATTTCGTTGGTGTTGTTTTGTATGCTGGCGAAGACGCAGCATCCAGCTTAGCATGTCGTGCACCTATGAGGGGAAAATCGGTTGGCAGGCATGCTTCTTAATGGAATGCAGCCAACTGTAAGTACACTTGCAGCGTGAAAGGGTACCTAAAAGCCGATAAGTGTAAACAAGGACATACTTGGCCGTCGACGACAAGATTGGCTGTCTTTAGATCTCGGTGAACAAGCCGCTTCTCCATGTGCAGGAAGTGGACTGCCTCTAAAAGTTGTTTGCACATCTTCAAGCGAACCCCCGCAGATATGGCAACCTTGTTCTCAAACAAAATGTCAAAAATGTTCCCTCCGTTTAGGTATTCCGTCACGAGTGCCACGAAATTGTGCTCAAGGCAAACGCCATAGTACTTGACAATGAACGGGTGCTCAATCATACGGTACGAGTTGACCTCTCTCGCTACTGACCGCATGGCCTCCAGAGTCATTTTGCCGTGGGCCTGCTTTACAGCTACAGTATCGCCCTTCCACTTGGCCCTATACACTGTGCCGAAACTGCCCTGGCTGATGCATGAAGTCAGCTGGAACTCAGTGGATCGTATTAGCTCGCAGTCGGGAATGTTGAATACAAAAAAACGGTATTCGCTCGCTTCCACAACACGCGCAGCCATTTGGTGTCCTTTGCGGGGTTTGACAGTCGAGGAAGATGCTTTGCTTCTCACAAGACCCTTCGGGCTGCCGCTTTTGGAGACAGGAATGATGTGTGTGTAAGAACCTTCCTGTGCAATAGAGCTAAGGACACGCCGGGGGCTAATACCAGCCCGTACCTCCTGGCAGGAACCCAATGCGTCCCCAGGACGGCGGTGCGATATCCTGCAAGCTCTGCCCTCCGCAGCTTGTGGTGTCCGAGTTTGTGGCTGTTCCTTTACCTTTGCAGTTTCTTCGCGACTGGCCGACTGGTGCCGTTGAGCTTGTTTTGGCCATAAACCCATTAAGCGGAGTCCCACACCAGAAGCTGCACGGGATGAGGCTTCGCCTGACGCTGGTGAAGCAGCAAGTCTGGCGGCGGCCTCTGTGCGAAACATTTTCTCCCGTGACAAAGACTGGTCAACATCCGTATCAGGTCCAGGCGGTGATTGCTCTGCTGTGGCTTGCAATGCCGGCGTTGTGTCCCTATCTCTCACGCAAGCACGGCCTTCTGTGCTTTGCTGGTAGCGGCTGTACAGCACACCCAGATCAACTCCTCCTAGGACCTGCACTGAAGGATCTACAGCTGCCAGTCCCTCTGAAGATCTGCTGCAATGAGGTGCTTCCTCGAAAGAGCTCTGTTGCTGAAGTGATCCTTCGGTGCAGCGCCCCGCAAGGCTTTGCAATATTTTATCCTTTGCTGCAACCAGATGGTCAAGCTTCATTCTGTCGAAGAAAGCGCTGAATACGACAGGGTGGTCTACGCGTCTAACAGGCGGGCCCGGAGCCTCGTTTGGGCCCACCCGCTCCGAAACGCCCATGTCGCTACTGGCATGAAAACTCTGAGAACCAATTGGCAAAGCCGTCCGTGGAAGAGCGCTTTGTTTCACAATGTGCGTCTGGCATGCCGCGTGGGCGTCTTCCGACGGCACAATCGAGAGGACACTTGAGCCTGAAGTATCATACCTCCTAGAAATACAGTGCGCTCCTGTGGCTTGCGCAATAGGTGAGCCCGGGTGCTTCGCTCTTTGCGACGAGTTCTCTGATATGAAGTATGACGACGGCAGGCCATCAGGCATGGCATGGGGGGGCTTGAAAATTGGCAGCGGTTCTCGCTTGTACACATACGACGTTCTGCCAGCGGGCATCGACCGGCTCGCTCTCAATGGAATACAGTCCTCTATGCTGGATGGAACCGCAGTGCATTTTGCTTCACTGTCATCGGACATATAAAAGTGAGTACTTGAGAAGGCTTGCCCCCATACTGGTGAGTCCCTGCCTAGACTGTGGTGGACCGCGACCATTGGCGTTTTGGCCATTTTGAAATGACCTTCGAAATCAGTTAAGAAGCGGTGCTCCTAAAAAATTCCCCCCAATATCCAGATTGGTACATTACACAGGCCCGCAAGACCACGGCTCCAAGTAAGTCGATGCTGCCTATGCCCAGAGCACATAGAACCACAGGAAACCCTGAGAAAAGGTCTCATTCACAGTGAGTGGCTCCAAACAGTTCACTTTGGGCTTCCGCGGAGCTGTCGTGAGAGAAAGGAAAATTGTGTTCTTTCTTGCTGGACGCTACCTCACCGGAGTACCACCAAGATCGGCTCCTGGTGGCCAACAGCTCGTGCGTTGTACGCAGTCACTTATCTCCCTGGATATGCCGTTGAGCTTAAATACATTCAAAAGCTCTTTCGTAAGACGCCCCAAAATTCGAATCGCCGATAGCATTCTTGTGGGCTAGACTGCGCGGCGAGCAGGTGGGCCCTGAGCTGTCTTGCGTGGTCGCCGCTGACCATGGACCATTACTTGTCACTGGCTTGGGCAATGTTCTGCTGTCATGAGCGAGCCTTTTACGTGAATTCCCAAATAATTCATGTTTGTAGTGGTTCTTAGCCCAGGTCCAACTTTATATGGTGGGACACGTGGGTACAAATGGAGACACAGTGGCGATGTCTGGCTAGCGAGTGCTCACCAGGATCGAGATCTTGCCGCAGGACATCTAGAAGCAAAACTCTTGTAAGAAACGCAGTGGCATAGTCAAGTTGAAAATGTGTATAATGTCTGTGAAGTTGGCTTGGCGTAGTGGTCAGCCGTGGAAAGCTGTTGTGAAGTAGAGTGCGCGTGAGTATGAGAAACAACCCCAATGTTGGCACGTAGTAACGATTAATGGCCTCCAGGGCAACGCTGTAGATTATAAATTGAACCCTCTATGCCTTTTTAGTATTTCCTGCAGATATATTTGGCGTTTTAATTGCTTGTGTCATTTTTCCTCATGTATTAATTAGTCTCTGTTGTTGCGCACATAATGGCGGCTAATGGCCTCCAGCGCAACGTTGTAGATTATAAATTGGTCCCTCTATACTATTTGCTATATTTTCTGCAGGTATATTTGGCGCTTCAATTGCTTGAGTCATTTCTCCTGCTGAACTAGTCTCTATTGTGTTTCCAATAGGTACGTGTCTATTTTACCCTGTAGTTCGGATGTGTTTCCCACTACCTTTAGCTCCGGCCAAATTGCAATAACTTCCTCTTTAGATAAAGCTACGATCAGTTCCCGTATCTTGGCGCCTGACAGACGGTTTGGTCTTCGATGGTCCGGCATGATGTGGGAGAGGGGGAATGGAAACCGGTGGGGAATCGCGTAACTTAGGGCTTCACTTTCTACTAATGATGCACAAGGATTTGCAGAGGTCGGCAATAGAGCGGACACCATGCACTATGCACGACAGCTGCGCTACACACCCAGCGCCCTTGTGCTCCCTTACGCACCTTTTGGCGGCGATCCTAGGGGAATGGAAGGTGTTTACATCACCGTCGACAATCTGGAATAATACACGATAACCAAGTCCTTTCGGTAAACTTAAGCCAATTGTGGAGTATATTTTGATCGTAGAAGGAGAAAGTGGGACAGTCTATGGTCTCCTACGCTCAGTCACTGCTTATGAGATGGCCAAGAGCCCATTTGCCCATTTTCCCCAATTCCGACTGTGAACTATTTTGCCTTTGAGCCCCTTCCTATCATACACGTTTTCTCACGAGTGAAAGCGGCGATTTCTAGACTTGTCTCTGTAGTCGTCAGCATGACATCAAAAAATGATAAGCTTTTAGGACTTGTTGTTGAAGATTTGAAAAATTAGTTATAGAGGTAGCAAGCGTAGCAATCCAGCCCCGTAGTGGTAACTCATTGGCTTTTTAATATAATGAATATTTATATAGAGGGCTCACGTGTAGTTGAGTCATACTTCACGTATAAGTCCTCATGTATGTACGAACACGTTCACAGTTAATTCAATTTGGACAGGACTGCCTCCGATATATCACCTAGCGATTTGTACTAGGTTACACCGAAATTTTCCAAATTCGACGAGTTAACTAATATAGGGTTCCAGAAATGACTCTTTTTACATTGTGCTCGTTTGCCAGTATCCCTGTTCCATACTTCGATTAAGTATCTAGAGGCAATATACTCCTTTCTAATAATGTATAACTTGAACATTTTCCAAGGTAAATAAGGAGATGCCCATGGCGAAGCTTGCTGCTGAGTTCTTTTTTTTGAATGCAGCCCGCGGGCCCCAAAGCCTAGAGTGTGTTGGCATCGAATGAACATAGTAGCAGCTACTTTCGAGTTATCGCCATTGGCTTTCCAAATGTTTCCGCATTACAAAAATGAAGAAACGATATTAAAAGCATGAACGGGTTTTGTCAGTCTCCTGGATTTTTGAAAGAGACAGTATAGCATGCGTGCGCGTTGTTGGCGACTTTCTAGAAGCTAACTGCCCTTTGTTACAGATCTGATCCATCTGGTATTTCCCGTGATTAAGAAATCGGACCTCAAACATGCCGCTGAAGTTGTTTTTTTTAATTGCCTGTCAAGAGTGAACTAAACGACGGAAGGTCGTGGGACAAGCGAAACAAAAACTGTGCACGCATTAGCAGTCGACAACGCTTCATGCATTTTACATCGCGTTTCACCAGTCACTTTATACTATTCCAACTTGGTGTGTTTCAGGTATAGCCATTCTGAGTGGAAGTCGTTGGTTCGTTGCCAATAACACAGTGGTCCTGTAACAGAAGCACGGTTCTCTCTCCGTGGTAAACAGTAATTCAGCGACATCAGCGCAAAAACGGGGTTAACCGGACACAGCTGCAGCTTTTGAACGTTGTCTCTAAGCGCTTTCTGGATGGAAATCGAAGAGCAACTCTGTGGACAACGAGTGTCGATCTTAAAACTCGAAGTGTCGGAATGGCGAGCCGAGGCGCTTACTAATTGCGTCTACTCATTGCTACAACCACATTGTTCTTCAATTTTTATTTACTCTTGAATTTAGAGTGTGTTTGGGAAAATGGTTAGTGGACTGCATGATTTGGCTCTGTGAAAGGCGAGGAAACGGTTGCGTTGACATTTGGGGTGCTCACCGTGAGCGCCTGCTTCTGTATTGGGCTGAATATAAAGAGCCTTGCTTTTGTGCAAAAGATGGACCCTCTTACCATTGTCAACTGGCTGGGCGTTTGCGCGGTGAGTTTGACACCAAATTATGTCTTTTTCTCGCGCTGAACATCTGTTTTACGCAGTAACTGGGGTAGCGAGTTTCGCAACCATACATTCTACAGGAAAAGGCTCATTCATTACACCAGAAGCGTCTGACCACATTGGCTGTTTGCTGCAGGAACCATCCATAGAGGAGGCGCAACCTGCCTGGTGGTTAGAGCTCCAGCGTGCAGAGGCCTTGCAAGAGGAGGACTTGGACAGCCCTGCATCCCAAGAGGAGCATCCTGCCTTGCACGAATATACTTTTGGGAAAGATGTTGACAAGCTCACAGTGCATTTTGATCAGGAAACTGCTTCTATTTCTGAGCCTCACTGCTACGAGAACGACGTAGAATTCGTCGTTTCCCAGGAAATTTACAAGACAACGTGCACACAAACACCAACGCTTTCACAACCTGAACAGATGGAACCGTGGGAACTAAGCGACCTTGATGACTTGGAACGCCTTCGTCGTGGGCTGCTTCCTGCGGTAGATACGCCCCCGCCATCCCTGGCGAGCAACTCCTCTGCTCCTAGTCTCGTTGACCTCCATTGCGGCAGCCCACCCTCAGAAACGGGCCCTGTGTTCCATGTGTTCCATGAGAGTCTTCCTGATTCACAAGAATTCAGGAGCCTTAACGGCTGAAGAAGCGAACTGACCCGAGAATGAAAGTCGTAATTTACAAGGTCTAACTAAGGGCTTTCAGTTTGCACCAGCTTAAATATACAACAAGGCAGCTTGAATGTCCGGATGTACTTACTGCTTTTACAGCTTCCTTAGTCCTTCATTTTTCTGAGTAGTCTCAGCAAGCAAGATGGGGCAGAGACTTTGATTCGAAGCTAACGAGGCAGAGCGCGTTGCCATCCTTGTGCCATAATTTTTTTTCACAGAAAGCTAGCAATCCCTGATATTTCTACTGTAATGCTCATTCCGTATCATACTTCCTTGCCGCTCCTGTTTGTACGTATTGTAAGTAAGTGTGTTTTTTTGTGCAACGCCTGGGGTATTCCCGAGTGAACTTTATTCCAGTTAGTGCGCAACAAGGGAGGCTATACCTACTTAAACGTAAGTACCATTCCATTCTAATAAGCTGGCAAACCATGTTCGGGGAGGAATAAGCAGGTAACGTTCTGCTTGGGTACGAAAATAGTATTTACTATTGTAGTGTCGGGTGCATCCTAAGGAAGATGGTTGGGAAAGGAGGACCATAAACCTGTTTCTTTATACTGGTTTTCTTGCACTGCTCTGTACGCGGGTACGGCAAATAGTCAGAAGTAATGAGCTGTGCAATGACTGCGTCGAACGCATTAGATTGGAGAGGCCACAATACGACGCAACAGTCTGTAAAAGTTTACCGTCGTGTTTCACCAAACACCCTAGGTAAAGGGGCAGTACGGCCACTACCTTTTGGATTACACAGGGTCCACACTGCTGGTGCTATGTGTGAGAAACACGGACTACACTCATAATTGGTGTCCCGCTCAAGTTCATGTGATTCTTGGGCACATTCCGGCACCCCATTAGCTTCCCAGGCTTTAACAAACAAAAAACGTTTTCCAAAGCTTGTTTAGAGTTTGCATAGTTAACCACTCGCTACGACCTCCTGAAAGAACGATGTATGCCTTCGAGACCTAAATAGTTGGGTAGTCAAGATTTCGGGAAAACTTATCCAGAATGTCAATGTGTGTAAAATAAAAGCAAAAAACTAACAGGGGAGCTCTGACTACGGTACTTGGCATCTTCAGTTTATATTCGTTTTATACGTGAGTAGCTTGGGAGGGCGCCTCCCGATCCTACCAAGACAGCCGTAATCTTTTATAAAGTATTTCCGTCGTGTTGTGACTTCTCCTCCTTTTAGACTGCTTGTTTGCCGTTTACAATGAGATATGTGCGCTTTTTTGTCGCTTGCGAAATTTGCAGCAGTGGCTTGCAGGTTAATTCGAACCTGATAGAAAGGGGTGTATTCCGGTGTTGAGTACCGCAGCCGCAGAACTGCGGTTCCTTAGCATTTTCTAAGAATTATTAATGCTACCCTCTATAAAATAGTTTTTGTTGTGTGGTTGAGCGGTTTGGGGATTTGTGAATATGGGGGCCATTCTGACGTTTCCCTTGTGTGATGTCTTTAACTTGCTGTCTGAGGTTCCAACAAGCGTTTCAACAGCATCAATTGCCGCTGCTACTGCCGGAGCTACTGGTTGTAACTAGTGCTGATAAGCTTCCAGACCATCTCTTGTCAGAGTTCTTTCGAAATCTGCAGAAGAAACGGGGCGTGCTAGCATGCGCATAACACGGCTAGCTTCATGCGTTCCTCTCTGTGTGTTTCTTTTCCCGAACACACTACCCCCAAAGGACTGTTCAGGGGCTAGCGCAACGCACTTCTCTGTTGTATTACCGAACCTTTTCGGGAGCCCTGACAGTTCTGGGTGTGAGGTGCCTTTACACGCAACTGCAGCGCAAGTCGGTGAAGATCTCGCTTCCATCGAGACAGCCAGTGCCGTCAAGGATTCAGCAGCAGGGATTCTTCATGCCAAGGTACTGCCGACGGGTGCGTCTTCTTCTGCTGTTGCCACAGAGATTGAAATGTCGCCTCTCCGGCTCCATCGTATCCGCAGGAGAAGCATCCGCTTCCTTTGTGGCAGCCGGCACAACCGACAGCGTGGCATGCTGCGGCCAGCAGCAGCAGCAGCAGCAGAAGCAGCAGCAGCAAAGAAAGACAATCCAGAGGATGCATTTGTGCTGGAGTCTTTGCGGCTTAAAGACCCCCTTGTAGCAGAACCTCCCGCGAGGCGATGGCGGACACAATGGTTAGTGTTTTTAATGTAATTTGTAGCCACTTATTGTCTATATCTCGTCCCTCTTCTTACCACTTTCTCTTGTTTGAATTGTATTTAAATTCGCCTTTTCAGGTTTCCTTCTTTCGCTAGACGATCCCTAATACCATTGGTGCGAGCAGCCAGTTGGTGCGATGTTATCGTTGAGGTCCGAGACGCACGACTGCCGCTTCTTTCAAGATGCAATTTGCGCGTTTTACAAAAGCCGATCCCAAGAGCTGTCATCCTTACCCACGCAGACCAAGTGAGCTACCATTTTTGCCTTCGTAGTGTTTCTATATCTCTGTCTATCTATCTATCTATATATATCTCTCTCTCACTCACTCTCTCTTTCTCTTTCTCTCTCTCTCTCTATATATATAGCATCTGTGTATATCTGATCACGCGCCAAAAGATACAATTTTACGAATATCTCTGCCTGATTCTCTGTGGGTGGTACTGCCACGATTTCCCCGTTTTTGTTGCTGGGCGCTTCGCGCCTTTGTTTGTCGAAACAGCAAAATATTTGTTTTTTCCTTCCCTTCCCTTGAAACTTTTTGCATCCGTCCATGCGATCCACCTCTCAGGTCACTGCAGGGAGCGACTGAGAGCTTGGAAAAGAATGCTGCCTTTTTGTGCTGCAGTCTGGGCGAAATATGTAGAGACATACATATCCCTGCAGGCTTAAACATGTTTTCATCTTTGAAACGGTGCTTCCCTCATTTTATACACCTAAGTTGACCGCAGTATATCCTTTGCTCATGCTTGACGCTTCGTAGGCAAGCCCACAGGCAACGCGCCTTTGGCAGCGCCACTTCCGCCGTGAGAGCCGCGAGGCGGCAGCCATGCTGCTGCATGCGGAGCTCATGAGGGCGCGAAAGCAACTTCGAAATCCTGGTCGGTACACATGGTGCTGCAGGCCTTGTCTCCTCTCAGCCTGATGTTGATATACTACTGACAACCGACCAGGATAGGCCCACTGCATGATTATGCTAAGTCGAATATGTAACATGTACATATACGCTATTTCATACATGTCTCTCTCCTTGTGGTTCAGGGCTGCTGCGTGCTGTGTCGGCTGTATGTCCGCTAGCCCCGCGCCTGCCTTACCTGTTTGTTGACGCTCGGGAGGCGGCAGCGGTAGTACGCGTGCAGCGGCTTCTGCGCAACCTGGTGAAGCGCCACCGGCTCTACCAGAAGGCACTCCAGCGATTTCGTTGCTGCTGCAAACATGCAGCTGTTGCGGCTGCAGCAGCAGCAAAAAGAACGCATTTGGAGTCCGCTGCTCTTACAGAAGGCATTGCTGTCACCAAGCAAATGGTAGCATCCGCAACAGCAGCAGGGGAGTCGGAAGAGATGAGCCTGTCGAGGGCTCTCCTCAGGCAGCGCAAGCCCCTACGAGTGCTCATAGTGGGAACCCCAAACGTGGGCAAAAGCAAACTCGCCAACTGTCTCCTCGGAAGGAAAGCAGCACGCAGCTACCGCTGGCCGGGCGTCACGCGCACTGTCAACGTAAGACATCGCTGCGGCGCAGCTGCTGCTGCTTTTGCACGGCCCTTGCTTGAATTGGCTTGTGGGGTATCTTGAGAACAGGCAGGGCAGAGGAGCGGGAGGCGCATTTCATCCTGGTGATATGCGCCTGAACCCGCATGCTTTTGCAGATACACAGACAGCCCCCTACCAGGAGCGGGGGAGGGGATGTTTCTCGTCTTTTCGACGTTGTTGATACACCAGGATTCTTGCCCGTGCACGCCAGCGATCGCAGCAATAAAAAGCTACATTCGGCGCAAGAGCAGCGCATGCAGCAATTCATCGGCACCTCCATGAAGACAAATAAACTTTCCCTAGACTTATTTTTTGACCCTACGCATCCACGTCCATCCCCTAACGAGCTAGCCCTGCTTGCGGCATTCCATTGCCTGCCGCTTAACTGCCTTTTTACCATAGAGGAAGCAGCAGTGGCGCTAGGTGATGCTTTTTTCCGTGTGAGGGAGCAGCTACCAGCTGCGATTGATTTAAATAGAGTGATGACGCGTTATCAATTAAATCCGCTGGGCATCAACAAGGATTCAAACAGGGGAGTGCAGCTCTTGCTGATGGTAAGCTCTCGAGGGCTGCACGCTCTGTCTCTAGACTCGTAAGAGCAGGTGGATGCTGCAAAGACTGTTTAGCGCAAGCACGCAATCCAAAAAGGGCATAGCCTACACTCTGAGGAGAACAGGAAAGGCCTGTTCTTGTTCTTGCTTTGTGCGTCAATGTGCCTGCAGCTCGCAGACCAACGGCACCACAGCAACACGGGAGCCGCAGCGCAGCGGCTGCTGAGTGACCTCGCGCAGAGCTACTTGGGCAAACACACATTCGAGCTTCCCCCGAGCAGGCACCCGGCTTCACGCTCGACACCAGCGGAGAAAGTCCTTCCACAATCATCAGCGGTGACGGGAACGGAAGAGGTATTTCCTGACGAGCTGCAGCGCCTACACGAGCGCTTGCGGCAGCGGGTTTTTGAAGTGGATGAAAGCGACAGCAAGAGCAACAAGAAAACTTGCTGGAGGGCACAAGCCGACGAAGGGGCTCGAAGCGAATGGGGGTGGAAATGGACCATGCGGCGTCAAGGTCAGAGACTGTCTTTCGTTTTGGACCCCTCAAGCTCTTGGGATGAGCGAGCGGCACGACACAGTAAAAGGGAACAGGCCCTCCGCGCTGCTGCCTCACAGAGCACTGCTGAAGGGCCCGGGGTTCTGCCTGTCTCAAAGCGCTTCCTCTGCGCTTCGCCTTGCTCTTGGGCTGTTGGGAAACAAGAGTTAAGCAGCATCCCTGCCAATGTTGCGGAAGATGCGCAACCGCAGCTTTTCTTCAAAGGATGGCTGGAGGGGTGGTAAACGCCGAATGCTCTGGAGCTTTCTATCGCAGCGATAACAGGTTTCGCGTGTGAAACAGTGGCCGCCTGCTGTTTCCACAGTAGGGTCGCCTTGCCTTTGGCTGCTGCCCACACAAACGCTAAAATCGGGTCTACGGAAACAAAAGCGTGCAGGGTATAGAATAGCTCCTTTTGTGGGCAGATCTCGTGTTCTACCTGAACGGCGGTGTCTCGTGTCTAGTGTACTTATCAGCGAACAAGGAGAAACGAGGTGGAAAAGAAGCTACAATAAAAGGTCTTCGTTGACCGCAGTACAAAATATTATATAAAAACGTGTTATACTTATACATTATACATGAAGCGACATCAGTCAATAGTAATATTAGCGCTGTCTGTAGCCGCTGCCCTGTACGATTCGCGCGTTGCTTCCCGCACGTGGTGAATGGCTGCAACCAGTTCCTTTAGTTCTTTTGCCGCGAGTTCGTTTTCTTGATCCAAATATCGCAGCTCACTCTCTATCTCCCCCTGCAACGACGAGCGGAAAGACACTGAATAACGAAGACGTGTATTAGTGCCATCCAGTGCCACTCGAGACGAAATAAATATATTAGTTTTACTGCAGCAAGTTTCCCTAGTGTGTTGATTAATGCAGTAGGACGTGTGTAGATGTGTTTGCTCTCTTTCCTAGTCTTTCCAAAGGTGCATGCAGGGACCCCCTGTTATATTTATGTGCAAGGGAACGAGAATGCGTTTTGTGGGTGCTGGTGGTCGTGTGGTACTTGGGCTTGAATGTCTTCAGGGAGCTTTTCCGCCTCTTCTTCTATGAGATGCACGAGGCTGCCCACCCCCTTCGAGCAGTTGAGAATGAAATCGTCTAGTTGTTGTTGTGTCATGACGTTCCCTGTGGCAGTGCTGGGGACCCCTGGTGTCTCGATAGCTTCATCTGTATCCACGGCGCCAGATACGGACCACGGTGGAGCCACTTCAGAGAGATGCACCACTACGTCCTGAACGGGAAAACCAGCCGTCAAAAATGCTCAATCTTGGGTTCACACACGTACGCCCGTGAAACATCTTAGAGAAAATCTATAGAAGGAACAGTAAAAAACTTGGCTGACCGTGAAATGCTTGAGGAGGTTTCCCAGCAGAATCTGCAGCTTGGTTACGGGGTCCCGAGCTGGAGGAGCCTGCAACGGCGGGGGACCTCTATTGGGAGCCTGCATCGGCCCCTTAAAAACAAAAAGTGTAGGGGGATCTTTGTTCCTTCTCTCGCTGCCTCGACTCGACCGAATGCAAAATGAGCCCGAAACCTAGTTGGTGATGTGGTGTGGCTGGGATGATATTCTTCAAAAAATCACTAATACCTACCCCTTAGCTTCCTCAAAACAAACACGAAAACAAGGCACCTTTCCGTGCTCTGTAGCTCGCTTAACAATACCTACTCCTGCAGACGAACCAGCAATCTCTAGCAGTAACACTCCGTCCCGAATAATGGCATTAAACTTTAACTGCTTCCTTCTTCTCAGCTTCTCTTTTCTCGTCCCCTAATATTTAGGGAACAATTGGTTTAGTTTCTTGTTCCTTTCGTTTTCTGTGAAGTCACTTCTGGAAGCCTCGCTGTTGGGAGGCGGCGCATGCGAGGGCCTACGAGAATTCCATTACAAAACTGGAAGTGTTTAATTGGGTCCAAATAGCTCAAGTTCGTGTTTGGATGTACTGGTATTTTGAGTGCTCGTGAGAGGCACTGCAAGCCTGTAGGCTCTAGGAGGCCGTTTCCGCACTAGCGTGCCTTTAGACAGGACAACCTACGAATTAAAACCTTCTCCCCCCTTTTACGCCTCACAGACCTTTTTACTCGTTGTCTATGCACGTTTTTGTTAGTGACACACACACGCACGCAACACGCAAAAGTACCTGTATGTTGTTGTCCTCTCCCTGTCCTCATTTTCGCTGTGTTTAGGCAGCCGCTTCCCCACATATCACTGTCTCTGACTCAATTGTCCTCTGTGTCAAGCGTATGGGCATTTGTGGTTATTGTTTGAACCGCTATATTTGAGCTTATGCCCTTTTTGCCTCCTAACACGAGAGGTTATGGCGACAAGGCCCTCCTCTCTTTTGCAGCAAGCCGCTGCACTCGCCTTCCCCCGTGTCTGTGAAGACCTCGTCAACATCAGCAGGAGCGTTTACAGTGCCAGAAGAAATGCTTTGAAGTGCAGTTGCAATACGGGAGGCGTCATAGCTACCAACAGCAAATGCCGACTCACTGCATCTTGCAGGGCTTCCCTCATTTGGGAGCAAAAAGGCAAGCTCTCACGCTGCAATACATGCTTTTTTGACAGCAGCAACAGTAGCAGATCAACAAGAAGACGCAGCAGTACCACCAACAACGCAGCCTGCATGACAGACAGTCGCAGTAGTTGCACTGCCTCAGGCAGCACGGAGGAGCCCAGCAATAATGAGCACAAATTTATCTGGCGAACGGTGCGTTTCCCATGTGTGTATGCGTCTGCCTCTGCTGTATGAACGCTCTAGCATTGTCAACCTGTGCGGTATCGTAAGGCTTCCTCCTTGTGCACTGCTGAAACTCCAGCTGCACAATCTTCATAGGAATACAGAATGGAATCTATTTCATAATTCAAATGTAAAAAGTGGTTTAACTTCTGGCATTATCAAAACGTAATTAAAGTTTATAAGATAAAGCGAACCTTTTGTAAAGCGGTTTTGTAGAGGTAAAGGATGCTTTTTCATTGTTCTGCTGCTGCTGAAAAGAAACGAAAGGAAGGGCTTCCAGTTGAGACGCGTGTTTTGCCCTGAATACTTTGCAGGTACCTTGAGTGTATTTGCAGACAGAGCGACGTTTTGTCGACTTCTGTCTCTCCCCAGAGGAGGAGAGGCAGCTCAAGGCTCTTCACGAAAAGGTCGGAGCAGCGCCTGTTCCGTTGCTGCCTCTTCAAAGCTGCTGTTGCTGATGAAGGTGCTGGGTTTTTGGCACATAAACTCCACTTACGTTGTTTTCTGGCATTGTGCAGATAATGAGATCTCCGTGGAGTTGTATTTCACAGAAAGAAGTGGCAGACTGTCTGCTAGCAAGAGGAGAAAGCGAGGAGCAAAAGCAGCACTCACTGCTAAAGAGACTGCGACTGATGGGGAGGTGTGTTGGAGTTGCATCGAAGTCCCTTGGGTGCTGCTGCTGGTGTTTTGTTTCTTGCTATTATCTTTTCTGTTATTGAAAGCAAGTCGAGAGGGAAGGCTCGATTTGTTCTTGCACGTTGTCTTTATAGTTATATTTTGTCGCCTCGGAAATTGGAAGAAGATGGCCGCCGCTTATTCCGCACTGCCACTCTCGTCTATGAAGACACGCGCTTAACAGAGAAATGTGAGATTTTCTTTTGATGTGCGTATTGCCGCTATTTTCCATTTTCCTTTAAATTTCATTTCCCCCTCAGTGAAAAATGTTAGAAGGGAGTGGTGCGATTTCTTTGTTAAAGGCTTCGGGATAGGTGAGGCGCACTTCAACGGGAGGATTTACTTCCTGCTTCTCCATCTCTGGCATCTCCACTGCTCCCTCCAGAACGCTGTAAATCCTGAAACCCTAAACCTTCTTGCTGCTGTTACTCCTGCAGTTCTTAGTGGCTTAGGCAGCAGCAGCAGTTGCACTGCTACTGCAGAAGGACCAAAGGCACTTCTGCGTGCAGCAGTAGCTGCTGCAACGGCAGGAATCGCTGCAGTTGTGGCTGGTAAACGCCGGCAGGGCCAACTTGGTGCTTGTGGTTTTGCTAACGTTTTGTTGTAGGGAGCGGAGACACTGAAGATTAAACTTTGGGACGCCTTCTGGGATTTCCTTACGAACCTTCTACTTAATGATGGGGCAAGTCTGGAAGCGGACTTCACGCCAGTGTTCCCAGTAAACACATGCGGCTGCGTGATGGAATAATCTAGTTGCCCTAGGTGACCTGGTGCTCATTTCACAAAGGAGAAGGCGCTGCTGCTGCATTTGCACCTTCCACGGGATGGCACGGGCCCCCATGGTCCTATCCGTACCGCGTATGTCTTTGAGCCGAAAACCCAAACTCCAGTACCTTTATTTGTTTATTGTGTCTTCCTTGCCTATTGTGCCACGTGTTGTTTGTCAGGTAAGTGAATTCAAGTTGCCTGCCATCCTTCGCGAGCAACAGTTCATCTCATTGGGTTTCTGCGTGGCCCTGGACGAAGCGTTTGAGGACGAAACTTTCGGCCCTGCAGGGCAGCTAGCCCATAGGCTTTGGGTGTACGTACAGTTCACTGTTTGGCGCTTTAAAGAACGATTTCTTCTTTTTTCATGTGCTCATTTCTGTCGTTTGGGGCACGGGATGCGCTGGCTAGCTGGGGTGTCTGTAGTGTCGTTGCCTTCAGGACAATTTTTGAGGCTGCAGAAGAAAAACGTGAATGCCCAGAACTGATTGCACTGGCTACTTATGCCATGCGGGCAGTAAGTATCCACTATTGTACGGCAACTTCTCTTTGCTTCCCTGGCCTCGCACTGTTGGAGAATGACGGTTTTACCGAATTCGGGAATGGGAAGCGAAAGGTAGCAAGAGGAAAAACGCGTTTATAAATAAAGCGACACGAAAAAGGAATTACAGCAATCGCAGAGGAGTGAAAAGAGCAATAATTGTTTCGTAGCTGACTCATAGTCGCTGCAAAGGACTTCCTGTGAAC
This sequence comes from Eimeria falciformis, assembly GCA_002271815.1. Lineage (NCBI taxonomy): Eukaryota > Apicomplexa > Conoidasida > Eucoccidiorida > Eimeriidae > Eimeria > Eimeria falciformis. The sequence goes on from NPHX01000297.1 coordinate 39,461, forward strand.
TTTTTTGCTGCAGCGGAGCTTCGCCTTGCAGCTGCCACGAGATGCTCTCATTCAGGGGGCCTTCAGGTGGCCAGAGTGGCCGCCAGCTAAGGGACTCAAAGGCGTCAGCAAAAATTGAGTCCGTCCGCCTGCAGAAATGGAGAGAGGTTAAGGGTGCGGCTCGTCGATGCTGAGCTTCGCCTTGCTCGTACATGTGCACTGTGCATTCTTGGACTATGAAGCGGTCAAATAACCAGGCGCCCCTCAGCAGCGCAAACTACTGTGAAGTGTACAGACCCCCCAACAGCGGCTATTTCTGCGAGCCAATCAGCTGGTGGAAGAGGCCCGTTGGGACCGGGAGGGCACTATCCAGCTATTAAAAAAAATATTTTCTCTGTCTCCCAAGGCAGTGCTAGCTTCCTTTCTCCCGCAATAACGAAGGCCCGACCAAGAGTCTCCCTATGCCTGAGTCCGCGCGAGTATGTCTCAACTTAGCCGTGCACTCCATACCTGCAGCGTTTTGCGGCGCCAAAAGAAGTAGGTGAGCATTTACGACGCCCGAGGGTGCACGCCCCACATTGATGACGGAGGGCCGCGACAGAACAGGTACCGCTTGGGCACTACGTTAGTGCCAACAAAACTACCCGTACAATTTTACTAGACTGGCCGAGTTGCGGCCTTGTCTTCCTGCGAACGTCACGTCAAACTGTGTACAGATGTGAGCAAAGGTCAGCGCAGGCCGCGTAGACGCGTAGATAGCTGCAACTCAGTTGAGCACAGTTTCCTGCGGTAGAAAGCCTAAGCATTGAGTAATCGGGAATTGCTGAAAGCTGGCTCCGCAAGAGCATGTTCGAGGGTTCTGTAGCCACTCGCCAGCAGCATTTGCCATTCTCCTCCTCTTGCCAGTGATAAGCCGACAAATTCTCTAAAAATCGATGTTTCTAGCTTTCGATAGATTACCAGGGGCGGGAAGCCTCTGCAGGGCGCGGCTGTGCCAAAGGGTCCCAATGCCGCGGGGTTGGAGTGGCCGTAAGGATAGTGGGAAGCTGGGCCTGCAGCAACTCCTCTTCGATATCTTCTGCAGTCTTGAACTCAAAAGTGGTACCCCCGGCTTGCAAGACACGGTAGAAGCTCCAGAGGAGCCGGATGCTGAAGTGTGAAAAAAGCAACAACGATGCAAGCAATATAATTCGCGCACAGAGCATCACGCTAAGCGGAAGATCAAGGATCAAGAAGCGCGCCGACACAGACCTCGTGGATACACTCTGCTGGTACCATCCAGCTGTGGCGATCGTGTAAGTCGATTTTTGTGCGTTGCTGCTGCCTTGTAGCACTTTCCAATAGATATAACAGGTTAATGCGAACTGGATTACCCAGATGATACTTAGGGCGATCTGAGTGTACACTGCCACAAAGGCAGGAAATGCATTTCTTTTGCCAATGGCAAAAAGGAGCAAAGTTGCGGTCACGATTCCTACGACGCCCCCCGCGGTGAACGCAGCGCCAGAAACATTGGGGTCGAAGAGGATGTAAGTTGACAAAGCCAAAAGAAAGACCGCCCAAGCGGTCACTGCCGTTCCCACGGAGCAACAGCAGCACTGCCTGTACGTGCTCGAGGCTTTCGGCGGCTGTTGCAACAATGACTGCTTCTCCGCCTCTGTTCCATCTCCATCCGGTGGACTTCGAGGAGCAGCCTCGTACAGGGCCATCGTGGTAGCAGAGCTCACGGGGCCACTGGCCTCTCCAGCACAGTGATAGAATTCTTCACTGAGAGGAGCCCTCTATGGGAAAAGGGCAAAGAGTGTCTGGTGTCCTTATACAACGCCGAAATACAGGTAGTCCATCCGCACCGCTCAATGGTTGAATCTCTTACAACCGCCCCAAAAACGCATACGTAATTGTCAATTTCCAGATCTATTGGAAATCTGGTGAGATGTGTGTAGACAAACAAAGTATTAGGCTGGCAGACAAGGGGTCATCAACCTGCGGAGGCCTCGCGGGATGTATTGCACGCGTCTTCGGCGTCTCGGCAAAGCCTGCATTTTGAGCTTTGACTGCGAATAGCCATATTTGTGTCTTTTTTACCCTGTGCCGGTAAATTTCCAATGAAGCTTGGTCTTGAGTGTAGATCGGTGGCGAAGCTTCGGAACGCCCCTGAGCGCGGGAATGCCTTTCTCTGTTGCTCGTTGAAAAGTACGAAAAGACGAACCCTTCGTCACATGCCTTTCTTTATAGATTTAAAATTTACAAGCTAGCCAGGAGAGCTGCGCGGAACTTGACTTTGGGTTCTTCCTGTGGCACCGACCCCTTTGGAGGGCAGTGACGGCCCCACAGCTGACAGGCACGAGGCCCTGCGCCCAAAGTGAAAATAGTAACAAGCTGGGTAGTCTTACTGGATTATGGTCATAGTTGTAGACGCGATATATTGTTTTTATTCATTTGATGAAGATCTGTCGTCCCTGGCGGGCTCTGCATCCTGAACGTAGGTGACGAAGAGGACAGTCTTAAGACTAAGGACCAGAAGAGTCTACCGTTTACCGTAAAAACGACCCCCCAAGCCAGCTTCTCACTGTTATGACTGTTGCGCTGAACAAACTAGATTGACTAAATTGCTGAATGATCCGGGTGCACGGCATTTGCATTAGAAGGGCGACCCACTAGGGAGGTAAAGTGGGTGTTCACCCGATGGACAGCACCAGCTTCGTGCCTGATGTACTCTAACAGGCAGATGGTGTTTATATATCCAAGCGGAGCCAGATGCATACTACTATACCCGTAGGGCAAACAATACAAATGTGTAAAGCCGGCCGACCGTTACAAGCCATTCTGGAGTTCAGAGCAGCTACGTTTTAAAAAGGGCGTAAGCCAAAAAACATGGCAACATTCGTGCAGTAACTCGCGGTTTCGCTGCATAACCCCCGTTAAAATCGAACTATCGATTCTAAATTTGCACGTTCCAAAAGTTGCTTCAATCAGAATCTACCTGGGCCGCTTTCCCGCATTTGATGAAAAATAACGAATATTTTTGAGCACGATAAAAAACCCGCCGACGCAGTAAAGTCATCGGCGCTTGCAAAGCGCACGACAGCAGAAGAACATGGCACATAGGAATGCAATACCGATAAGGATTAGATAGAAAGCCCAGTGAGGAAAGCTGCTCTTGCTTCTTCCATATGCTGCTGCTGCAAAGGTATTTGGCGCTACTTGGGGGCTTTCTGCGGGGTACTCAGGGAGCATTGAACCCCCAACTGCAGGAGCTCCTGTCAAAGCATGCTGTTGCTGCACCAGCATTTGCTGTTGTTGGAGCAGCTGAAGCTGCTGTTGCTGTTGTGCCTCGTTGTCAAAAGTCGTCTCTTGCTTCACAGCAGTGGTTATGTCGAAGTTTGTTGGCTTCTTGATGGCCTTGCACAAGATCTGCACAAAAACGTAATACGCATGTTGCACTCACAAACAAGCTCACACGCAAGCTCTACAACGTATTTCAGGTAGCATTACAATAGCACGCTTGCCTTATGCAACAGCAACAAAGGAACTACCGCAGCACGGGGGAAAAAGAAACCACAAACGACGGTCGGATGGGAATCGTTCTACGAAACCGCCATCACGAAGCGTATCCAACTAATTCCGACACTAGCATTCTGCCCAGATAAATGCCAAAGTAAATTTTTAAAATGTTTTTGAACACGCAGCTGGCAACCCCTCATACCATGAAGCGGGATCTATACCTGTACAGCAGATTTTTGGGCTAGAGTCTTGCATGGTTTCGTTCTGGTTGCAACGGAAATGAGCCTCCATTCCGTCAGCGCTGCAGCAAGCAATCAATCAAAGATGTTAGCATGCATTTCAATTGCACTGATGGAGAAATTTCATTGCAAATAGATGTATATTGCGTATCTTCAGCGATTGTCGCCTGTACGGTGGAGATGAAGACAGAACGAGAGAAGGGGGAGGACCAAAAGGTAGTTCGTGTGGTGACATAGTAGAACCTCAGCTGGTACTGCTGCAACTTAGGCCTGCCTACAAGTCACTCACCGTCTTCAGCAAGAAACATTGAACCCTCGCACACCCGCCCACAGCGACTCCAGCACGCGCTGCTCCACAATTCCGCAAAAAAGGCATACATACATAGCTGCAGTACAATAAAGAAAACCCGTCTTATAGAAATGTTTGGGTTTACTGTTATGGTAAGCTTGTTTTGCTGCAACATATAGAAGGCAGGGATTTATGCTTGCTGAGCTTTATAAGGCGCACGTTTCCTCGCCTCCTTCCTCGGGGTGAAGGCCTCGGAATCCAACGTCTGTGCAGAAGGCAAACTCAGAATGCCGCTCCTCTTCCTGCCACGCGGCTCTGCTCTGCTCCGACGTCTTCGGTGGTTCGTTCTCGGCGTTTTCACTGCTACTGCCAAACAATTTCCTAAAGAATTCAACGAATCCCCATGGAGTGTCGACCACGTTAAAAGCCAGGTTATGCGAGATATCCTTTTCGTTGTCGAACAATGGATCTGGAGCGAGCATATGGTTTGCTGGCGTCCTCCCTGGTTTGCGCAGTGTTTGATGTGCCCTTAGCACCTCTGGCACCACAGCAGCTATAAGCACACCAAGCAAAATCAACCGTAACAACATTGGAGCAGAGTGTCTGCCGTAAGTCTTCATAGTATCCCCAGTGACGGCCACGGAAATGAGGTTAATACGGTTCCAGCGACAGGAGCGCTGGGTGATCACGAGCCTTTGGGCCCAAAGGCATAGACAGCGCCTCGAAGCCTCGTTCCATTGTCTCGGGGGCAATCAACCCCCAAATAACTTAAAGCGTTCTCTTAAGTTGTTTAGTTACTCTCTAGCTTGTTGCGTTTTGTTGACAGGCTGTATGCGGCGTTTCCAGCTTTCAGACACGAATGTAAAATCTGCCCCAGCAAATCCACAATGTGGCCAAACAAAAAACCAATTAGATTTTAAAATAGAGTTATATTGTGCTTTTTAGCGCTTTGATACCACTTGATCAAATAAGGCTCCTTGACGGAATCGACGGTAACATATGTTGCCTGTTAGGTGTCCTGCCTCAGGGGTGCCCGTAGAGTGACTGTGCACGAATTTTCTTTGTTATTTGCAAGATCTACTTTTTAAAAATATAGTTTAATTTTGCAGTGTTCCACTTTGTTGGAAATGCCCCCTAACTTCGTACAGTGGCAACTACACTCACTATCCAGTGGTCACGTAGACTTGTCGGCTTTGGGGGACGGGGCACCACATTCCCACTTCTGCGGTGCTTCGCTTCAGGCAATAAGGCGCATAAAAGACCTTGAATGGACTTGTGACAAGCAGTTGCAGAACTTTGTTCAATGGTTTTATAGGTAACATTGCCCTTTCGTGTAAACACCCCTAGAGTGGCTCCTAGTTGCCTTTTGCTGCGTCGTTGTTCAACGATCATTTCCTTATGCCGCTTACACACGTCTCACAAGTGCAGCAGATATCACGCTAGCTCCTATCCTTTAATGCTATTTCTGTTTTGCGTATAGACGAGGTAGCTTTGGAGCTGCTAAAGTACCTTAGCGTTCCCATAATCCGTATGTCCCCAGAGCCTCATTGGCAACTAGACTACGGAGGATACAAGAGATAACCTAAAATAAAAATAGGCACAAGAATAGGGTCTTCACTGCACCCACAGGAGTTCGATGCTGCCAAGTGTGAACCCATAGCTGCACACAGCAGCTTTGGTCTATGGCTTTTCAAACCGAAGCCACCAGATCATCAGAAGCCGCAGCCCATCACTCCACACAGTCGCTGGCCATGTACCAATGGTCATCATCACATTCTACTGTGGCACGGAGCCCGCCAGTGCAACAAAGGGGAATATAGTTTAAATGGCGCGTAGTGAAGCATTGGCAACGCATCCCAGCCGCTGGTTCGTTTGCCACAACAATCGCGCCGGTCGCGGTTCATTGAAAAATGAAAATAATACAGTCGATCGTATCTGTTTAAAAGCCGCCATTCAGTATACATTTGCGTATACAACCTATAAGCAGCCCAAACCCCGCTGCTAAATTGACGTCGAAAGTACGCACGGCAACAGACAGAAAAGCCGTGCAACTCTCATTGAATAAGTCGCACAAGTGTGTCGTCAAAGACACGCTTGTACCGGCCCCCACTCATTCCTACCCCTAGCTCTTGCATTCGCTGCAGAAAAGGCATCTGCAGCGCCTGTGCCCTCTGGTGAAGCTCCTCGTTCTCCCACACCCGCATCTCGACATAATCGACTGCTTGCGGCTCTTCCTGGCAAGCGTTATCATCAGCTGCAGTTTGAAGACCTGCGCCAACGCCCCTGCGGGTATTACTTCCCTGAGGTGGCTGTTCCACCTCCGTCCGCTGCTGATTCGTGACTTCGTCTACATCAGCTGCAGAAGTAACTCTTCGAAACATTAAAGTGTACGTGTACCCCGGTTGCCGCTGCAGCAACCGCGCGGTTTCACCCCATAACTGCTCGAATCGACGTTTGGCTTGTGGGGGCGAGGGTACCTCCTTCCCCTTCTGCTGCAGCTGGGGCAGTTCTTGTTTTTGCATTTTGGCGTCTATTGCTGGCGCCAGGTCATAGAAGGTAAGGTGAACTGAGGCGCAGCTTGCATTCCTTGACTCGTTTTCCCTGCGTTGGCGGGCACCCCACACGCTGCCTCCGACGATCCCCAGGAAGAAAAATCCAAGGTTTCTGTGGTAAAGACTACTCGATCTGTAGGCGTCTATGCAGGCGTGGAAACTTTGTTGCAGCAAAATCGGAAAGTCACCTCGGCCCATTTCGGAAAGAGCGGTGGTGGGCACTGGCACGTGTATCTTTGCAAAATGTCAAGAATTTTGTTTAATGGCCAGCAACCATTGCATCGTGACGTAACATATCCTTCTACTGCCCGTTGTTTGCTAAACTCTGTTCAAATTTTAGCATGCAGGGGACTTGGGGCCCAGATGGACGCTGGTGCGCTGGAAACAGTCAGCGTTGCTATGGGTGATCCGGAAATCCCAACGGATAAAACTCCACCACTGAAGCCCTGCAGATCCTACCGAGACATGTATTAGCGACAGGCAAGAACGTTTGCAGAAGCTCAGAGTAGGCTCGCTACATTCAGAGTACCCAATAGCAACAAGGAAAAACGCAGTATGGAAATAAATGAGGAGCTCAGCCTTGGCACATCGTCAGAGGAATATGTACCCTGAGCTTGATTTTGCGCTAACGACTTTTGTAATAAGTCACAAGGGTTGCTGCATGCATTCAGCCGAAAGCCCCACCCATAAGCAAACTGGCTTTCTACTATCGTTTCCCACTGCATCGCAGTTTTGCATTATTCCAATGCAAGCATTTTTTATGCTGAAAAACATTTTTACGTGCGATTCTAAGTCAAACACAGTGAGGACGAAGGTCAGATGGACTGCAACTAGAGTGTGTGTAGCATGTTACGCCGTGTGTTCAGTGTTACAGGACGTGGTCATTATAGATATCTTGAAGCATACTCCGTGTGTTCAGTGTTACAGGACGTGGTCATTATAGATATCTTGAAGC
>NPHX01000297.1:46988-168567 GCA_002271815.1 Eimeria falciformis
GGGATGCTTTTTCCATTTCCCCCCTGGGAAGAAGACCATATTTCCCAGTTGTAATGTCATTTTTATTGTTCAACACTTACAGTCTTAGAAAAATCAGCGTTTTCAAGTGCGTTTCATCAACCACGGTTATGCGTGTGATGAACAGTAGCCCGTCTCCTCGGACTGTGTGACCGGATGCGTGCGTGCCAATGGTGTGGACTGGCTGCACCTTGGCCTCATCCGCTGGCCGCTTTGCTGTACGGAGCCTGGCAAAACCGCAGGCTGGCAAATTGTGGGGGGCAGGCTTCCTTTTGGGAATTATAAATATGTTTATATGTTTAGTAAGTATGGCTTCTGGGCAGAGGCATAAGTACAGCCACTACACCTCAGCCCTCGTAGACATTTCCCTTTGCAAAAGGCTGCTTCCCACTGGTCGGTCACGAAGCTCCCTCTCTGCGCGTGAATCACAGCCTAAAGGAACAGGAGCTGTCGATACCAGCGCGGTCCATCAGTATAATAATCCAGGTTGGTGTTAGTTAATTTTGCTGGCTCAATGGCAACAGAGGTGGCTCCGCACGGTGTAAACCTGTCTTCCAAACGTTGACTTTTTTCTGTTAAGCGCATTATGCCTCTTCCAGCTTACATTAAGTTGGGCGTAGAACCACAGCTCTAATGGAGTCTTCAGATCTCGACGGATAGCTCCTAGATCCCTTCTTACGTTGCTCTCTAGTATCACTCTGTCCTGTTTAGTTGTTTCCCATTTTGGATGGAGAGTCGCCGCTGCACTGGCGAGCCGTTAAAAGCGAGCCTCTAGCTCTTAGATCCGTTGGGATTTTATGTGGATCTGACAGACTTCCGAAGCAGTGAGATCTCGTTGGTGTTTCCATTTGTCACTACTGTCCTCTAAGCTAGCTATTGTGCTTTCTGCTCCAATCAGGAAGCCATGTAGAGTGGACTGCACTAATGGGTATACACATAGGGGTTTAGCTTTGTTAGACGTTTGTTCCTTGGTTTGGCTTGAAAGCTGAGTGAGGCGGGGGGTCCTAGATAAGACGGTTCCCATACCTTTTTCGTAATCCACAGCGTGTTCCCATGGCCCTTCCGCTTTAGGTCGGCACAGGCAGGATAAAATAAAGTTTTCGGTCTTTCCTGATTGCTGAACATGAGTGGCACATTTGAGCCAGCGATTCCCCAGCGTTTTTGAGCGCCTCTTTACGCCCGAGCGACAGTCAGGAAAAGGAAGAACACCGTAATACTGCTTCGCTACCTCGCAAACGCGCATAAATGTATAACAATGTAGAAGAGAGACGCTTCTTTACTCTTAACTCCGGGAACAACTTGTACTTAATCAAAAGCGAAAATAAAGCCAAGCTCGCTCGATAAGCAGTTCAGCTTTTTCCCAAAACCAGTTTGCCTTCAAACTCATTAAAGTGGCTAAGAGAGCTTATGTAGAAATAACTCGCTTCTCTCCATTATAATATACAGAGAAGGGGAGTCCGCTCAAACTAGCACTAGTGGCCCTTAAGAGAATAAAGCATGGATGGCATACCCCTTTTAAGGCAAACACAAAGTTGGCAGAGAAATTTAATTAGCTTCCCCTACGTACTTTTGTGGCGCGAAAACTGTACTGTTCAAAACTTAAACGACTTTTTTTCCTTGAGACACATTCTTGCTTGTGTTGGGATTTCCAAGCCGAACATTCATGTAACGCCCCAGCTCTTGTCTGTTGTAGGAACGGTTTCCGCATTTTATAGAAAGTAATGTCCTATTTATGGAACTACCCATTAATCCTCCTTCTTGCCATAGCTCAGCTTGCGGGTAGCCTCAGGTGTATGGGGGGGTTGGAATGCGCTCCCCCTTTCCAGCAGCCTGCAGGTAGCGATGGATAGCTAGTGCTTCTCTATCCAATATTGTTGTTTAATGTGTGTATATAAGGGCAGATGGACTAAGCCCCAAGGTGTTAGCTGCATATCACTAATAATAAGTTTAGGGTGTTACAAGCCGTGCAAAAGTGATGAATGTGTAGGTGCACTGTTCTAATAACAGAACAGACACGGGTAATCCTTTAAGTATTGGCACGCCACAAACTAGCTTAGCTTAGTAAAGGGTAGATAACAGTTTGCTGTGTGCTTAAGATCAAATCATAGGCTGTATCAGAACACTCCAGACAGCGGGCAACAGCTGGAACGCTCTACTGTAGCCAATTGGTAATTCGATTTCTTTGGCCTTGCAATAAAATATAAATTTTGAAATGCTTCTTTAACCGAGCCGCCGAAGATCTTGATTAGTGTGTATATTGTACTTGTGAAGTGCAGAAGGGTAGTAGCCTGGCGTCTCCAAGTCCGTTGCTTCTGGCACCCTCATCCCCGTCCCCCATTCCAAAGCACTAAATTTGTTATGTTAATAACTCAAGGCTTTAAAGCTGAACAAGCACCAGCTGCGTGAAGCACGGCTTACCGATCCTTGGCTTCTGCTGCTTGCATGTGCAGCTGCTGTCCAGCGGCTCAAATGAATACGAATACCGCACATCTTCTCACTCCAGCGCTGATTGTTGTTGAAGTACTCTCCGTGTAGCGTTACGTTTTTGTGCGATTATATGCCAGTGACCCCAACGTCTATTTGTCAATTCTGCTGGCAAAGCCCTATACTTGGAGGTAACGCACACTGTGGCTTCCTGGCCTTTAAGAACATCGTTTCTTCCTCACACTTTAGTGCTCGGACCTGATCAATGTCAAAGATCGTGTGAATCATTGCTTGCCTTCACGCATGCTCGAAGCCTGCGAAGTTGCCTGAAAGACTAGTGTAAAGAGCTGCCCATAACCAATTATAAGAAGAAGCGAATTCGTCTATGCTTTTGAGATATTTTTTCACGAAATTCTTTGCTTGTTGCTCATGTGGAAAGTGTGCCACCGGGCATTTCTTCAGTAACTTCCCTGTTGGGTCCCAACCAGTAGCCCCCGTGCGGATTCCGTTCCGCCGCGTAATCCTGTGAAACGTCCCTTCTTTCTTGGGGGTGCAGACTGAGTGTCGACGGTTTGATAGAAAGGGTGATTTTTTGAATAGGCCAGTGCTGCTTCCGGGCTGAGTGTCTGAGGGCCGGTGGCCCGCCAAATGAAGACTTCCCATTTTCCCTGGACGATGGACACGTCAGATTTATTTTCCATTTCATCGAGGCAGCCTGCCCGGATGCCTCCAGACATTAAGGAGCTTCCTCCTATCACTCGCGGTCGCAGTAATGAGTCTCCGAACCGACCAGGCAGCCCGTTGAGCAGCCCCAACGAGTCTCGTAGAAAGTCAGCAGGCTGCTCCATGCGAACTGTAAAAGAGGAGCGTCAGCAGACAGAGCCAGAGATAACAACAGAGGGTGTAACACCTGCTTCCTATTTGGACTCGAACCATGAGATCCCCGGCTCTCCGGGTGGAGCCTCGCGGCAGGAACTCTCAGTTCCATCCGTTCGGCGGCCAGCAGGCCGACACCGTGACGCCCAATTGCCACACAGCGGGAGTAGCAGCAGACAATCAAGCGGCAATACGTGAGTTAATGATGCAAGCAGCCCCATAAAAAGGATACATACGTGTCTGGCTTCGAGGTAACGGCCGCTTCCCACCCTGTCCTGCCTTTTATTGCAGGTCTTGCGGCCCATTACCGACGTGGGATGAATTCTTTGAAAAGTGCGAAGATATCAAACCTCGTCCGGACAGCAGCGACGTAAGCGAAGTTTGCAACACGTACTACGGTCCACCAATGACTGCCAGGGGAGGGGGCACACAGTCATGTGCACAGAGTCGTGTGTACCATTCGGAATGTACTAGAGAGCAGCGCTACTCGTCTCCGTCGATGGTTAGAGTTGACAAAATTTCTTGTTATGGAAATTTGTTTGCTGTAAGGTCTATTGTAATCTAGTGTGACTTGTATTCCGATGCAGACATTTCGTGTGTATACCAGCGGCTCCTCTGGGCCCATTCTTTTCCTGCTTCACGGCGCTGGTCACACGGCGTTGAGCTGGGCGTGCTTCACGGTAGGCTGCAAGCAATGACATGTTGCGCCTGGCAGAAAACGAGGGGTTCCAGGGGATTATTTATATTTAGTGTGCATATTGCCATCATCAACTGTTGTGGGAATGTAGAAAGCTGTAGTCACGCCTCAGTGCATACGACCGTGTTGTCTGATTATTTCTCAGCGGCTGCTGCGGGACGGCTCGCCGCCACTTCGCGTATTTGCTTACGACGCCAGAGGTCACGGTGGGACGCAGTGCGCAGATAGCACGACTCTTACAGCCGAGGCTCTCACAGAGGATGGAATTGCTATAGTGCAGTACCTCTACAACCGTCTAATCAACGAACAGGAGCAACTTAATCAACAACACGAAGAAACGTCGCAGCACAATTTAGAGGTGGAGGCTACGCAAGAAGGAGAGGAGCCAAAGTCGCACCCAGATACAGACACTTTACCGTCCGTTATTCTTGTTGGCCACAGGTTTGTTGCACGTGCTCGATTCCTTTGCCAAAGAACGAACGAAATTAGATTCCGCGGTGTGTGAGTAATCGAGGTCTCAATTTACATTGTTGGGAAAGGATGATAGTTTTGCTATACCATATGGTGAAGTGCCGAAACGGCAGCAACCCCTGTGTGATAAGAAGATTCCAGCGCATATGCGGCTGCATGAAGAATAGATGCGCCACAGTGCGAGAGCTTGGCAGCGTGTTTCTTGGCTGTATCGAGTGCCTTCCTTCAGCATGGGTGGGGCCATTGCGACGAGGATGGCAGCATCAGGACGCGTCCCACAACTTCACGGTTTAATGGTGTTGGACGTGGTGGAGGGTACGGGATCTGTTGCACAAATGACATCGTTCTAGCACAAATGGGTTGCTGCACATTTCTGAAGCTGAAATGGACGGAGGAAAGGTTTCCAAACTTCCACGTTGAATCTTCGATGTTTATTTATGACTTCACCTACGGAGTCGAATCTCTTGGCTTCGAGTATATTCCTTTTGTGCTGGGGGCTGCTGTGTTTTTGCAGGGACGGCGTTGGCAGCTTTGCCGCAGATGGCAACCTTCGTCAGTCGATTTCCGAGCCTGTTCACAAGTTGTAAAGAGGCAGTGAACTGGAGTATTTTTGCGGGGCTTCTGTGCAATAGAAACAGTGCAGCAATATCAATTCCTTCCCAACTCGTTAAGACCACGAGGGGGGCCCTCCCAGCCACCCATAAGGGTGCAGATAAGGGGCCGGCTAACGAGGAAGTATGGTGAGCCTTACCGGCTTTCTGAGTATAGCAGGGTCTGGGCAGCAAATGTGCTGGTTTTTATTGTCTCAATCTCAGTTTTAAGGAAGCCTGGGAGTTTGATTACGCGCTGCAGGACTTGGCGTGTTGACCTGATGGCCACCGAGCCATTTTGGGAAGGTGAGCCCTGCCTCTCTCCGTAACGCTGCAGTGACAGGCGTTCTTATCTCACTTCGAATGGCGGCCATCGTCGGACGTTACAGATGTAGGACCATTCTTTCTTCGATGCATCGGGTTGTTTTTACTTCAGGATGGTTTAAAGGAATGTCACATGCGTTTCTATCGAGTCGGTGCGTGAAGATTTTGATTTGCTCAAGCAGTGACCGCTTGGATAAAGAGTTGATGATCGCCCACATGCAGGTACACCAAACAACGGCTTCTCACATGTTTCAGCTGAGCTGCTCGACGTCACCGTTTCACAGGTCGCGCAGCAGCCCACAGTCAGCATTGTGATACGCGTTGTTTATGTCTAGGGGAAGTTCCAGGTACAGATTGTCAGCGGCTCAGGCCACGTAATCGAAGTGAGTATTACTGGTGATTGGAATGCCTTTCGTTGTATGCTTACTGGGTAGTTCCGTCAGATGCTGGCTGAGCTCTATCGTTATATCGTATCATTCATACGACACGGGCTGGGTGAAAATTCGATTTTCGTGCTGTTAATCGCTGTCATCCTGCCTGTGTTGGCGATTTGTAGGAGGATCAACCTGCTGAGCTATGCCGTGTTGTCCAAACGTTTGTAACACGTTACCGGCTCCACCTGCCTCCAAGCCAGCGCGCGGGAGTGTTTCGGGCATAAGGGCAATATTACCCTACTGGAGCTGCCATGTACATCACATGTGGAACCACCGCCGTCAGCTTCCCTTGAGAGTGACAGTGGAGTTTTGGTAGTAGCCGTGGCCGGATCTAACTTCTCGCTGAGGGCTGCTTGCTGTCCAATTCCCTACTTGCTCATGCGCCTGCCGTTGATAAGCTTGCTGCAGCTGCACGAGAAGGCACTCAGAAGCCTGGCGTGCAGCTCGCACCTTAATTGGCGGCAGAGGTGCTTTTTGACGGTAGAGCGCATCACGATGCCCATACACTTTTGAAATCGGACACGAAATAGCCTGAGACAGGCAGGACCCTGACCATTCCTGGACCAGGAAGACGTTATGCATGAATGCCATTTCATCCGGATGGCCACTCTTCATGCTACTCGTGTTTTATGAAGCCTTGTGTTATGGCGTGGCAGACGCGCCTTTCCCTGCTCAGACTTGTTCGTCTGTCTTCGCGATCCGGCATGCTCCATCGCTGGCGCTTTCCTTATTGTTTCTAGACCACCACGTAATCCTTTTATGCCTGCTCCGACGCATTATAGACAACAGTACATGGGGTTTCGGGCAACACCGCAAGAAAACAGTTGCTTTAGCACAAGTTAATCGAAATTGTGGCATTGCAGGATTTAGCACAAGCTGGCAGTGGGGACCCTTGTCGGAAACACAAAAAACCCCCGCTTACGACTAGCCGTGTGCAAATCGACGCTGGACTGGAACAGACCTTGTGTAGTGTTGCCTGTAATGATGCATTTCCTTTGAAAAGCTGTCCTATGAAGTGAGACCTTTCAGGCACGTGGGAACGAGTGAATCCCATCAGCTGTTTTCCTATTCGGGCTGCGTAATCTGACGACGTTCCCAAGGTGGAGCAGGGCTGGAACTGCAGCCGTAAAGACAAAAAGCGAATCATCGTTGCAATATAAGGAAAAATTTTGCCCCATCTGCTGGTGCCAACATTAAAATAAAAAGAGCATATATTATTTATGGCTGAGCCTTAACACTAGGATAGGATGGCCAACAAAACAACGGAACAATCCAACAGTAGGTCTGAAGACATGCAGTCAAGCAAAAACTGACAGGCAGACGAAGAGCTCGCGGCGTGCTCCTGGCGAAAAAGGACGCTCTAAGGGCCTTGAAAAAGTGAACGCTGTAGATGGGAGGAACCTTTCGGTTGTTTCCCCTTTGAAACTCGATGGTTGTAAACGTGTTTGATCCAAAGGAGAGAGGCAGTGGCGGACTTGCCACATGCTACTCCAGATAGGGTACCGACGATGAGCGGTACAGTATGTACGCGCTATACGGCTGCATTCCACATCGCATCAACATGATATATCGAAGCTGCTGAGCTATAGACAAAAGGCTGCACTCCTGGTTGGCTTGTCTACCTTGGCATCAAACATGGCTTTGTCCTCTAAGCGGTTGAGACTACAGCCGAAGCTGAAGAGGACACGTTAATTGCTGTCCTACCCTCCTTACGAACACTTGTTGCTGAGGAATTGCCCACTTTGTAAAAGTCCTTATTATGCATCGTCTCCACGGGGGTCCGGCCTGCAAGAGAAGCGCGCCGCTTCGCCTCCTCAACAATTCTGGCCATCTTGTTATCTATTCTCATTGCCCATACACTCAGGAGCAGCCGCGCCAAAAGCAGCAACAAGTCCCCTCAGACAAGCCATAGAATACGTACCTGGACAGGTTACGACACCACATCAGGGTTACTTCGGGCCGCGCTGTACTGTCTCGAGAATGGTCGGTCACTGCACCTAGCAGCTGAATCTTGCAAATTTATGCCGGCACATGGCAAAGCATCTGAAGGATCAGTATCATAGTAGAAACGCCTGTAGATTAAAGGGTATATTCGCCAAGTGCATGAGTGCCAATATCCACACAATATCCACATGTGCTTATAGGCATGCTAAGGGGGAAAGGAAGGCACATCAGTTGCTAGGAAGCTGGTCTACGCAGTGCAATAGTCCAAATAGAGTGATGCCAAGCTTAACTGGGCTGCGACAAGTGCGTGATGCAACGAGGACAACACATTGTTAGGCAAGACCTAAACACGTCACGGCTGCCTGGAGGTCATTAAGTAGCGGAGCACGAGAAATTATTCGGCCGAATCCCCTTCAAGATAAAACTTGGCGTGCTTCCTAGCGTAGGTGAAAACAACCATGCCTTACCAATCCCAACATTACCCAGCAGTTTTACAGCTCACATTGCCGCTCTCTGCGTGTTTTGCCGCATACATGGATTGGGTGTGCCCTGTTTGGTTTCCTCAAGGTGACGACGCTCTGCAGCGTGCCTCAATAGTTCTGTGAATGGCCAACGTGCAACTAATTTCCAATATCACGCTCATGGATCATGCCACTGACTTGCGAGATCGAGTCTTCCAGGTTCCATTACCCTTTTTAACTGACAGATACAAATGAACAGCTAATAAGGCAAGCAGGTAACGGCTTCTTTGGATCTTTGTTCCAGTAGAGACGGCCGCTGAGCATCGAAATCGCTGCTTGGAGGCGGTGGACCCACCGAAACAATTTGGAGGCGCCTAGACATGTCAAGGCTAACCAATTAAGTTAAGCTTCACAGCAACTAATAAGTGCATAATGAGAGTGAGCCCCACACAGTGGATGCTTCGACCTCGTAGGCAGCAATATAATCCTGCGATATACATGCTGCAAGACCATGTGCCAGTGTCACTGTTGGGAGGTGGCACCTGAACTCAGCTATTTCACGCTTGCCTGTTCCTTATATCTTGCTTTACGAAGCAACATCCACTTTCAACATTGAAACCATACAGATTAGAAACAGCCGGGCCAAAAACCGTCGATGCGTGATGCACACCTTCGATTGGAATAAACAAACACTGTTGATCAAGTTACGGTTATCAAGACTCCATATTTGTGTACGCCTGGTACCTCCGCAAACAAAAAGGTCTCTGGTTCCGCCTCCAGCATGTTGCTACCACTTGGAATCGGAATTTAAAAGAGGAATCTTGAAGTAAACGCGATACCTGCTTTTCTTGTGCCTAGGCCCTATGGAATTAAGTACAACTAAACAGAAAGTTCTCACAACCTTGGGTGGCCACTGGTATCGTGGCTTGCATGTCTCAGGCCTTGAAACTGCGCCAAATCACCTTCCAAAACGCGTTCTCTGCTGGCCGCTCTCTGACGCGCCTGCTGCTTTGAACGTAAAAACGACAGTCTGAGGAAAAGACAAAACAGCGAGGCTTCTAAAACACCGATGCAAATGGGTGCCGACGTACAGATCGCCAGACATACGGGGTGTACTGCTTGCAATTTTGCTAGGTCAGCCGTGAGATATAATGATTAAGAACATTAGAGGCACTCGCCTCATTTTAGTCCAAGGCAATCGTCGTCCCTGCATGCGCCTCCCAATGCCTTGGTTGAGAAGGCGAGGAAGCTGCTCCAAATGGAATATTGGAACCCACGTACTATTGGTTGCATTACCACCAGGACAATTAATGCTTTGTCTTATCAACGATTCACCAAATCCCTTCTCTTTGCCAATCCCTGCTTGGATGACGTAATCAACATACGTCGCCGAGACGTCGGCGACAAATCCGTTGGCGCTCTTAGCAACACTCCCCACCGCCTGTATTGAATTACATGTTTATTTACAACACAGAAGTGGTTCAGTCCCAGTCCATGAAAAAACGCTAGCATGAGCCTCAGAGTCATAATTATTGGCCGTTCGCACGGAAGATATGCACAAGGGTTGCTTCACGCAAACTCACTTCTGCATTTGCTCCTGGAGGCAGCAGACCCACTAGGAATCGGCGAGCAGCCACCGAGCAATCCAGGCGCTGTGTAGGCACCACGAATGCACACAGCAGCGTAGCACATCATTCTAGTGAATTAGTACGAATTGCATTAAGTTGTGAATGAAGCTGCAAGGCTTTTACTCATGTACGCAGGCAAAAGTATTAGGAGAAACATCGCTCGAATGCTAGCCTGACCTCGTGAGTGGGATCGTACAAAAGAAGCGGCACGAAAGCTCGTCTTCCAGACAGGGCTGACTGGCAGTCAGAACTCGGCAGGTTCGGTGCACTGTACGCGGCCGTCCCACCCAACTTCAGAAAGACAGTCGCAAGCGCGTCGGCCCCTACTTTGGCATGCAGTTGCCCCGCACGGTCTAGCAGTGGTGCATACTTTAGATGCGGGACGTTCAGCATATCGGCTGCAGTAAGCGCAGTCAAAATCAGCAAAACCTACAGTCAGGCCACGCACTACTGTACCTGTGATGCCGCTGTACATGCGTGGCATCGCCTGGTCGCTCTGGGATGCGACCGTATGACGTTCTTGTGAAGCGACGCACCTGTTAGCTGTCTCAGCACAAGTTCATGACAGTCGGCAACTGCCGGCAGCGCCCTACGTTCAAAGTGAACATTCACTAAGCGCTCAACGTCCCTAAACTTATGCACTTCCGTGCTGCAACATAGCAAGACAGAAGTTCCTCGAGTGTTGCCCCTGCCTGCTCGACCAGTTCTGCAGCGCAAATAAAAACAGTCCTCGGCAGCACTATGCTAACGAACAGCGGAGATATGTCATCAAACCCGGACCGTGACGCCCTCCATAATGTGAAAAATCGGTGTTTCTCAGATTCTCGAAATATAATCCGTGAGAACCACAAGGAACGAAAAGGCAGGATGTGGAAGTGGTGCTCTGGCGTTTACTATTTAATTTGTTTGTGCGGCTATCAAACGCCCCACCTGTGAATATAATTCACTGGCGGACTTGGGGGATGCATGTGGACTACGAGGACAATAGCGGGGATGTGTAAGCCTCGAGCAGCCACGTCTGTGCAGACGAGAACTGATGCCTGCAAAGTTCAAGAGCGTTCTCGTATGGGCATCCGACTTAAGTCATTGCCGTGTTTCTATTCTTCATAAAGTACTAATCTATCTTTGCAAGGTACGCTGCACCACATGAGCCACGCTCAGCTCTCCCCAACAATGTAAGGACGAATCAAGGATTGTAAGGCATGCTTCTATGTGACTTACGGCTCCCTCCATGAAAGATTGCACGACGTGCTGTCTCTCGGCAATGTCCATGTTCGAGTATACGGAAAGGATGCGCCAGCCATCCAGTAACGGGTGGTTGCTGACATACCGCACCTGAAAGAAAGCAGGAGGGGACACCGTTCACTAATGAATATTTCTGGAAGGCGCTACCCCGGCAGCAGCAAAAGACACTGTTGAAGTTTCGCACATGGTATAAAGGCTCACCTCGTCGTGAGAATCGGCGAAGACAATGCACTGAGGGGATGTTTCAGTTGTGCATTCTCCGTCCATCGCTGCATCAGGCGATGCTGAAGCTTTTAAGCTTTCAGCGGCTTCATGATCAATTGTGGGAATTTCGATGCTTGTGTTGCCAGCTGTTTCAAAATGTTCGGTATTGGTTTGCCGAACATCACGTGTCATAGTGGGGATATGAATCCTCAGAGCCTCAGCCAGAGCCAACATCTTCCGCTCTTTCATTAGCTGCGTTTCCTCGCCCGTTTGCTTCATCCGTCCTGCACCGTTCCTTTGAAACGTAGACGCTGCAGTCTCAAGCACGTTGCCTGAGGGGCTACTGGTGCTGCCTGCAGCGTCAGCAACACTGCGAGGTGGCATGTAACATATGTGCTGCTGCACTCCGGCACCCAAGATTAAACTGCCTGATCGCATGGCAGACGCAAAAAAAGCAAGGAGCGTAAGATCAAGGTACCTGCTCTTTTGTACAGCATAGAAAGTGCCTACAGGTAACAATGCATCACCGTAAACACTTCTGGTCAGTGTGAGGGACGGGCTGTCGCTTTCACAGCAGACCTGAGGAGTGGTTTGGTCTTGCCGGTCCCTCTTTTCGCTCATGTGGATCCAAGAACTGTGCTACCTGCCCTGCCTGTGGCGGGTGTTGGGCAACGTTCAGGAAGTTCAGAATTTCGACATTTGGGAAATCTGCTTCGATGGTTGACCGCAGCTCCTGAGGCAGGACAGCACTGAAGAAGAGCAGCTGTAAGGAATCCTTTGTTCGCTGTACTTCCTCCTCGTCGGCGGAAGCCATGTCCTCCGTTTTTTCCTGACCTCCCACAGCAGCCCGGTAGATAGCCAGTACTTTGGAGTGGTAGTCTCTGCGAACCATAGCGTCTGCTTCATCAACAACCAACACACGAAGTCGATCCAGGCGAAGTTGGGCAGGCTCCGCACGGCGCGCTGCTGCGGCTGCTGGTGTTCTTGCTGATGCCGCTTTTTTCTGCCGCAACAGAGCGAGCAGTTTACCTGGCGTGGCTATTATAAGCTTGGCAGGAAGATGATCTAGCATATGTTGCTGCTGTGGCAGAGGAGCTGTAGAATCCAGCAGCAGGAAAGGCGCTTGAGGCAGCAGTGCCGTTGCAATGGTCATCGTCTGCTTTGCTAGCTCTCTAGAAGGAACTAAGAACAAGGCAAAGGGAGATCGTAATGCCACGTCTGACTTAACTGCCCCATCCGTTCCCGTCTCAGTAACAAACCGTTGCAAAACGGGAAGTAGGTAAGCGAGGGTTTTTCCTGCCCCTGGTCTGGCAGCAACAGCAATGCTGCTGCCACGTAATGCACGCAAGAGACAGTGCCGCTGTACATTTGCCAGTTTTTGAACACCCAGCCGCTTCAACCCGTTCCGTAGTTCCGGCGAAAGTGGAACAGCGGAAATCCTGGCGGCTGACAGGTTGTTCATCCCACGGCTTGCCTGATGGCCTCCACCTAATACACGTGAAATAATTGTCACTGAAACATCCCAATCAGGACGAGGGAGACACAAGGGGAGGGGATTGAGAGTGGAGTAAACAAGATCGCTTTCCTTTCTGGATACGGAACAAGGAATAGGAGGCTGGGGCTTGGCTTGGCGCCAACTCTTAAATACGCTAAAAGACGGTAGAATGGGGTCTGCCTGAAAAAGGTTGCATCCACAAGCGGGCACCCGAAGGCGCAGCAGTCGCTGCATTCTTTGTGGCATTAGCTGTTAAGGCTGCCAGAGCCATCAGCAATAGGAATCTCTAGTAAAGCGTATAAAATTGAAGGCTTCCAGTACTTGAATAATTTTGCTTTTGAGAAACGTGGTGTACGCGTGAGAGAGATCTTGCAAACGTTCCTTTCGTGTTTGGCCCTCATGGCCTTCTTCCCCTATTGACCCTCAAGATATCCAGTGAGTAAGCACTTCTGCTGGCAATTAGGCGTATGAGCTTCAGATAATGGAGTAGTCTTCCGCGTAGCCTCGCTTGGTGTAGTGATAGGTGGCCAGTCCCTCGTGTGGTCTTCAGCACCATCGACTGCCAGCGGATGGAAACAAGACAAAGAACATTATTCTTCCAACCCTCAAATCACAAAGAGCTTGTATATGTGCAACTAGGAAGGACAGATAAGTTTAAAAAAAGATATTTGGCTCCTGAAATGAGGTGGGGAGGACGTAAACCGCATCAAAGGAAGCTGCAGAGAACGGCCTCCTCTCTACGTAATTTACGATCCCCTCTACTTAATACATTAGCCTGGAAAAGAGAAATTTGTTGTAGGCAAAGTTTGCTTTCCTGAGCACCGGGAACTATCTGCGTAACGCCATCGTCCAACAACTTTGGGAGACCTGAATCGTCGAACCTCCAACCCCATGAGGCTACCAGCTACTCTGCGTCTCCAAACGCAGAAATATATCGTTTATAAACGCGAATATTAGCTTTCTGCTTTGGTGTCAGCTCGATTCGCGTAGCTGCACATTTACGTATGCAGTTTGAGCGCCTTCTCAGGGAACAGCTCCCAAGATTCAGCTGGTGCTTGAACATCAGGTTTGGTGTCAGTTGTTTCTGTCGGCTCCATTGCCACAGAAGTGGCTCTGCATGTTTGGACCCCGCCTTACTATCGGTTTACCTCTGCTTATAAGCCTTTGAGGCTCCTGTGCTGCTTTAGGATGGGGTGAGATATGTAATTGAAGTTGTGTCTCCTCCGAAGTTCGGAGAACAGCCTTGACTTCCATTTTTAGTTTTTTTTCAGTGTTGCTTTGGCATGACTAGTTAATTCCAGTACCAGTTAGTACCAGTTGAACTGTTGCTTTTAACCTGGCAAGTCAGTACAGAATGGTTTCTAACTCACCGACCCATTGGGTATGCCTATCACCATCACAAGCAGCCGATGCGGCTATATCACACTTCTATTTAAGCTAGTCGTCGGTACGCGCTAGAGTAACCATAGGTTCCCAGTCTGTAGAATGAAGCTAGTTTTGTATTCCAGGTGTTCGAATGGTTCTGACTCCCACGGTTGCCTTTTCGTGTGAGGTAGTTCCTGTACGGCCCAGTCTCTTGCCTTCTTTGCAGTAGCCGTAGTAGCAACCGGCTCTTCTTGTATTGCTTTTAACTGCTGAAAGGCGGAGGCGTACAAAATGTAATATACAGCCTCCCTTTGTATAGCTCGCCGATTGGCCCCTAGAAGCTGGCTGAGTCGCAATCAGGGCATACATGACACCGTCCTGATTGCTCGAACCCGGTGTTAGAACCGAGACAAGCATGCCATTGGATTGAGCCTTCGTTTAGATCAAGTTCGAATATAGGCCCCTGCCTAAACCTCACGGCTGTTGTTAATATACTGTACTGTTGTGGGCGCGCAGTCTGGCTTACAGCTTCGTTGGTAAGTATAGGCGAAAGGGCCTTAAACAAAATCCGTTTCAATCGCGAGCCGCCGGCTTCCTACATGTTCATTTAAGATCAAACTGTGAGGGGGAGCAATCAGGGTGCCGTCAAGTATGCCCTGATCGGTGCAACTGTTTGCACGTTGATGCCCTTATACTGCCCTGGTCAAGAAGGGCTCCAACTCCCGTTAAGATTCTCTATAGCGGGCTTGACTTTTCGCATTCTTTTATAGGAATTCATAACCGATTTGGAATCAGGAAATAGCCCCAGATCGGGTCTAGTGGTCGCTTTTCAACCAGCTCGCCCAGCTACAGGTGCCAGTAAGAGGCTGGCAGCTCGAGACAAATGAATTTGAAGGCAGTACACGTTTAACATGCGCAAGTTTAAATCACAGTGTAAGGAATTTCAACAAAATATAAAATCAGATGGCTTCCGGTTACTTTCAGAGCCCGCACAAACAAGTAGCTTGTGAAAATCCAGACGAAACCGCAGCCTTAAAAGCTGGCGATTTCTTATTAAGAAATACATGAAGAAGACGCTCCCACTCCTTGCAAAATTTTCGGCTTTCAGTTGCCTGCTGCCTCCCCACAACACTAGAAAAGCGTACGCGGCTTTGAAATTCCCCATCTCGTGTCAAAGTACCAACAGGTTGTGCAAATAGACCTCCGGAGTTCGCAACTTTACAGAATTCAAAAGCCGCCAAATCTGGTATAAAAAATGAATGCCTCACTTTCAATATTAAAAGTCGCCTCAATGCAGATTCTTGCGCGCACAAGACGCAAGCGTGAAAGGCATGGAAGGTTGTAGCCGACTGCTAAATATTGCCTTAAAAGAATTACAGCTACCTGCCAGCGACCAACGCAGGAAATCTTGCAGGACACTAAAAAATATCCTGCACGAGTTCTGCTTCAGACGCTTGTCAGCGACGGACGGAGAAAACACTTCTTCGAAGGAAGGCTCTACCTTTTCAGAAGTGATGCTATGGGAAGAGGGAAACGGATTGCCACCATAGGCGGTGAGCAAACAGAAGTTTGGTCTTCACATGTCGCAGTTGAGCCAAGAGGCTCGCTCTTCAGCGGCTTTCTGTGGTGACACCGACTCACGGTGCAAGAGGGGAAGCGCCAGTCGTTCTGTTCCCACATAAAGCAGAAGAAAACTTAATCTTCGGCCGTTTCATTTCCATGAAGTTTCGATCAGATTGCAGTTCACAACAAGCCATCAGATCGTGCTCAAACGGAAAGCGTTAAACGTAAGTCTCAAGCGGCGCCGTCATTCTTCAACGGCGGTAGTTTCTAAGCCGACTTCACGCTCCTCTGTGCCAACAAACACAACAGGAGAACAACAAACGACGCCATTAGTGTTGGCTCCACCACCAATATTACACCAGTCCTAGTTGTGCCATTCCCAGCAACAATGCAAAGAAGTCTTTCCACCAGTGAGCCTCCAGCTTACCATCCTGTGTGTGGGAGCCATCCATACCACCATCAACCTTGGGTTCCTTGCTGACGCCAACCAATTCTGCTGGGTTTTCTTTTTCGGCTGTGTCCAAGGTGTCATATATTGAGTTGTCTCGCGAGTGTACGATATAAACTAGCAACAGCACTGAAAAAAGCACGAGTGCAATTGCCAAGAGTAAATGCTCCACCCAACCCTGCACAAGAAGAAAGCAGTAGTCCTTGCAAGCCTCAAAAATGCCTTTACAAGTGACTTGCAGATGAAGCATCCACAGGTGCAGCCGAACGACGCTCTATGAGGCAACACTTAGTGCTTTTACGATAAACTGCTCCCAGACGCCAAAGGTACAACCTACGAGACCCGTCCACTGAAGTGTAGCAGCCAAGTCCCCGTCTTACTGAATCCAGGCCCGAAGTTGCACCAAAGCAAAGATGGTTGGTTAGGCGGATCATTCGCTCTCGAAGGAAGCGGCAGTTGGTGCCCTGCTTGACCGTCAGAACATCTTTCTTCACGCCTTCAATTCTATGCCTTGCCTTATCGCCTGTTCATCCACACAGCAAACTACTACTGAGATACTCCTCAAGACCACGACCTGCACAGACGTTTTCCGTTTCTATAGTAAGTAAAAAATGCGCGCTAATGCTGACACCGAGACGTGCCTCAGGAGTACAGTTGTCGCTGGAGCTTACAAGCCATTGTATTGAAGTTTTGTACCCTGCTTTTCAGATGGTTCGCTGGCGTCAAAACAAAAAAAGAACGGTAGCGCATTAGATAAAGTGATCTTACATCCAAATGCAACCCAGTGCGTCTCTCAGGATCAATAATTAACGTGAACTGGATTATCTTCTGAAGCGAAACGTGAAAACTGTTTTAAAACCAAGCGCTTATGCGGGCCTGATTCTTACTTTGATTGACAGTCTCAACAATTGACCTGTCAAGAGCATTCTGTGGCCCATTGGATCCTCCAACACCACCCATCAGATCGGTGATCGTGCAGGTTGTTCCCGTTAAGTTACTGCTGGAGTAGCAATTCGGAGTCATTGTCAACATTGCTATCTTTTGCTTCAAGAGGCTGACCCCGGCAGCCAAACGGTCGCAGTTTTGGTTATTCTGAATGACAAGCAGAAAGAAGGGAGTAATTCTCAAAAAGTGCACCTGCTGCGCGAAGATCTTCGCTACGCTCTGGGGGCTTGTCACTGCTACTTTCTGACTCCCAAGCTTTTGTAGGGTCGGCTCCTGGTGTAGCTAAGCCACGGTAAGTTGATCTCTTGGAAATGTAGAACTGTCTTCTTCCAGTGATCTCATAGGCTGTAACTTACGGGATTTCCCTTGCATTCATCCAGCCACTTCTTAAGATCGCTATCGGTTGGGGCCTGGCTCGTGACAGTCAAGTTCCCAGGATTTGAGCTTTTGCTGACCACGACCTTCCATGGGGTCATAACGCTGCTGACAGTAACCATGCCAAAGATCGTTTTCGTTGCCCCATCTACGAACAATAGGGAGTCGGGTTTTTGAATGCCGCTCTGAAGCAGCCAGAAAACGCATTTCATGTAATACTTCGACATGGAATCTTCGAACTTCAACTGCTGCTGCGTTCATAGGAACTCGGCAAAATAAACTTACAACGAGCCAACACCTATCCACATGCAAAAAATTCGTGTCAAAATAGCACTGACATCAATAATTTGTGGAAACGTGTCTGTTTTGCTTGAATCCTTCAAGGTAACAGCCCAGCTTTGCTGTGTCGCCTTCTCGCCGAAATCCTTTAGATCTGATCGCGACAAAGACTGGCATAAATCGCGACTTTTGTGTGACTGCAGCTTCCATCCCACGCAGCTCATACGACACACGGCGCCCAAGCTCGCTTGAAGGGCACAAACGGGATAAGTTAAAACCACAAGGAGGCCGTACCGAGGAAGTCGCACTTGGGCGGCTGTGGGAGCCCGTTACACAATTCCTTCTCCTTCTGTTCGAGGGTCCCGAGTATTGTATCAACTTCACTTGTGCCGCCCACCTGTTCAAAAAGATCGCCACTGCCTGTCGCTGAGAGGCAAGTGGTGGTTACTTGAAATTGAACACTATCTTCACCATACCACTTAGCATAGATATGTGAGCTATCAACATTCAAGAAGTCTGTTGTAACATAATCACATATCGGGGTCGCCGAGCGACGAATGAACAACATGAGTGTCACAGCTATGCAAAACAGCACAGCAAGTAAGGTCATAAGCAGAGCCATAGCTCCTAGCATCCGTAACAAGCATTTATTGGGCCGGAACATTTGCCAAAAAAGAAGAAGCAATGTTAAGATACCAAACACAGCGGCGATGCAGCTTAAGGAGAGGAACATCGCATCGAGAGATTCTATTGTATCTTGAGATTCAAGCAATCCATCACTAAGAAAAGATGCCATTTCCACAACGATATCAATCATATCATCCATGGAGAAAAACACCTGGGTGTCTACAGGTGGCATCCGGATTTTGTAGAGAGCTTCTTCCACGTCGTTGCTAATGTCCAGTGTATCCAAGT
This sequence comes from Eimeria falciformis, assembly GCA_002271815.1. Classification (NCBI taxonomy): domain Eukaryota; phylum Apicomplexa; class Conoidasida; order Eucoccidiorida; family Eimeriidae; genus Eimeria; species Eimeria falciformis. The sequence continues at coordinate 65,690 of NPHX01000297.1, forward strand.
TCGTAGTAATGGAGTTGTAAAGCTTAGAAAGAGTATCAAAGTTCTTCTGAAGAAATATATTCGTCTGAGAATTTGGTTCTGTAACGGCCTTCGCTGAGTTCATATTAGAAGAAGCAGCAGTTATGGCTGCTTTGAGCTTGGCCCTATCATCAGTAGTATCTGCAAGACCTTCGATCTCCTGCTTCACTTGAGTAAGAATATTGTTATTCTCATTTCCGTCTGCAGCGGCTACCAATGAGCTGGCTTTCTGGCCGATATTCGCGAATCCCAGAAAGCTTGGCTGTTTTGCCTCTTCATGTCCAGGACTTGCAGAGGGAGCTCCGTATGTGAGCTCATTTACGAGATGTCCTCCAGCACAAAGTGCTGCTGTGGTTTCGCTCAAAAATTTACTGTCAGCTCGGTATCCTATAATGGCCAAAACTAAAATGATAACGCCTAGCCCCGTACCAAGAAACAGATTCCACCATCGGTGACTTTCCTTGTTGTGTGCCTTTTGGCGAATGCAAAAACAACACCACCGGCAACTACTCGGAAAGCACAAAATTGGCAAAAGGAACAGTAGCCAGAATATGAATATGAGTATGCCAACGACAAATGCCAACACAGGCCCAATCAGAATTTTATTTTTAGTGATGAAATACGGGTCGATGTCCAAGTTTTCAAGCATTTGTCCAAATTCGCGCGTCAACTCAGCCCCCCGGGACTTCTGGATCTCATTCTTCATCTCCGCCAGGATGTCCTCTGCAGACACGCCATGGTCGATGAACTGATGAATCACATATTCGCACAAACAAACTGGTGGCATGACATGGATACGATTTTGACGAAGTGATTGCGTCTTGACAGTCAAGTAGTTACGCTCGGCATTAAAAAACAAATACAGGAGCAATCGCTACATCAGGGGACAACCCTCTGTAGAAACTAGGATGCACAGCTTATGTCAGCCAAAAAACGTACCACCCCATTACTGGGATTCAGAATATTCCCAAGCTTTCGAGATAAACATATTGACTTCAGGGCTTCCTTGAGATCGTCATTATTCACGGTACTGTCATTTTCAGATTGCAGCTGAGTTTGCTCTTGTGTATTTTGAAGTTGTGTGGTAATTTTATGACTGTTCAAAGCAGCTGATATATCCCCCACTACCACGCCATGCTCACTGAGATCCCTTTTTGAAGACCCAAAAGCAGAAATTTTCACTGCCTCTGCAGCCAGGAGCAAGAATACAACAGTCGAGTATTGGAGGAATGCCTTTGTAAACATAAATCGGGATATCTTGAACAACATTCTGTTGAGGACGATCGGGGTTCCCTGAAGACACGGCTGTCCCTTTGGCCTAAAAAGTTCAGAGTTGCTAGTAACTTTAAAAAAACATATGGAAACGAGAGACTTTGGGGGTTTGTCTTTTCACAACAGACCAATGCATGTCGAGAGCTAGATATGGGTTAAAACTGTGTCACCTTTCACTTTCTATAAACGCAAAGAGCAGCTAAGTTACAGGCCATTTGCATATTCATATTATTATGGCCAACACACTCAAAGCAAAACCGATAAAATTGGAAAAGCAAGTGCAATAGGAAACAAAACCTGGTAGTTTCCAGCTGGTCCAGTGCGTAAGCCCGGTATCCGCGAGATAAGATGCCAAAGACAATTTACATCAAACGCGGTGGTACGAAAACGTTGTCAAAAGATAAACTGATGGTGACCATTATCACAAAAGTCCAGTGAAGGATCTGCAGGGCACGCCACGCTCTGTGGTTTTATTAGAGACGAAGAGCAACGTGCCTCCAGCGCACTCACAGAGACTGAAAAGAATTTTTAGGCTACCGCACACCAAAGTGTCTTCAAGCCAATTTAATTGTAAATGTTTAACTGCAATGCGATTTGGTAAATTCAGTGGTATTAGGGCGTTATTCCTCTTGCTAGCAAGGTGGTTGGGAGATCCTATGTAGGGTTCAGCTACATACTCCGCACAATATGTCACTCTAATCATAAAAAATAAAATCCGTTCACGAACCACTCTCACCGCCGCAAGGAATAATTTAATTGAAGTGCTTAGTGCGTCCTATTATTTCGACCTCATCGCACATACGCCACCAGGCACTAATTCGCCAAACAAAAGCATGCCAACAACAAACACTGATGCCGAGTGACCACATAGTGCTGAGTGGCAATTGCCAGCATATCAAGCTGCATTTGATCGAGAGGTTTTCTAGTGGAATAAATGTTGCAATTAGAACCATCACCCGAACAGCCTTGCCAAAAAGCTATATTTTTAAACGCCCTCCCTTTAGCTCTGAAATTGGCGATGAACTGGGTTGCTCTCGTTAGGCTGAAGCATGCCGTGCAAATCCGCGCCTTTTCATCTGATCCTCTACGAGCTCTTCTTTTTCCTTTGTGTTTGCCTGGCGATGAACCCTGTTACCCTACCCAACTCGTCGGTGTATGCAACATGTATCCTGTTACTTTGCCTAGCGAGTCGATGTAAACAAGTCGTGAAACCCGCTGGAAGCGTCTCAAATTCTGAATCAGCCGCAAAGCCTACGTCCCGTCGCCAGTTCGCGTGCTCCACATATGCATCATGGTCCGCGATTCGTTTATTCCTCACTAAGGAATGGGTGAGACTCAACACGCTCCTAATGTTTGACCTCTCGGCCTTGCTAATATTCCCAGAGGCGTGGTCAACACTCATTGACTTACTGTGCGAGCTAGTCACATGCCTTGTTTCGGAGAATTGGGCTTCATGTAGCTTTGTGCGTAGGTATGGGCTCAAGCCTGTAGTATATAGTAAGCAACCTCTTTCGTTGCCGCACTCTGGTTCGCCTTTAATACCTGCTCCTCTACGATGGTGTCGGTATGGCAAGAAGGGATGGTCTTTGCGATGCAACGTGCTCGGCCAGGCAGGCCACACTTTCAAAACAGCGAATTACTTCGCAGGCCTCTCTCTTGCAGGCCCAAACACGTACTCCCGTTAGAGTGCAGCCTAAGCTTTATTAACACACCAGAGATATCTAGTTTGTCTAACATGAGGCAATAGGCAGAGGAACAACCTCAGGTGAATAGACTGGCTTAGCGTGAGCAATGGAAGTAGCTTATAAAGGTAACGTATTACACAGTGATAACGGGACTCAGGAAGACTCCAGGTGGCCTAAGTAGCCTTTTTCAAAGACCTACGGGAGGTATCCTAATTACTCTGATTCATGAGCTCCGTGGGAGCCACTATGAATTTTTCTATACAGAGTAGCAGAGGTCTTTGCTTGCTAAACATCAATCCCAAAACTCCGCTGACCGATCCGAACCTTTAGTTAGGTCCTATCCTAGAGCCGCAGGCTATCGCCGTGCCCCTACATAAAGAAAGAATATTTTTCTGTGCTTGTGAACACTCGATCACCCCTAGGAAAGGAGGACACGTCTTCCGCCATGTGCCTCTGAGAGTCTGCAAAAGTGGTAGTGGCGACCCTTAAATTCATGCAAACGTGAAGGCTTTGAGTCATAATCAAATTGGAAAAAACCTCATTTCTTATATACCAAGCTGGCTCTGCATTATCCAATTGTGCATAATGTGTGTACGTATTGTGCAGATGGATTAATCTCCACGGATTTTCCTGATGCAGCAGCGCTTTCGCATTACCACAACGAAATAGAATGTGCTAGTTTACAACATGTTAGTAGTTTCATGTTTTTTAAATTTGTAGATTTTTTTGGACTATGCTTGCCACAGCCTTATTTCTGTAGGAAACATGCATTGCGCGATTGAAGGAACCGAGGCAAAAGTGGCTATGAAGCAAACTGCGGTTTGGAAGTCGGTCCTAATTGTAATCTCAATTTCTTTGGGAGTTTAGCGAGCAATAGAGTATTATTTATTAACAAAAACTGCTCAATATTTTATACTTTTACTGGAACTGTACTTTCTTGATAATCTCAGGCTGCCAATCGCAAGAAAACTGGTTCAGTTAGGCTGAGTGAGCTGGAGCGTGCCTCTTTTCATGTGACCAAACCCTTTAAATATACCAGACTTTCTCTATATTAGTTTAAAAATCTTTTAATAGGTGCTTTATTTGTGAGGAAGAAAAGCCAACTTTTCGACTGCCGGTGATTTCAAAATACCTTCCCTGCCAAGGAGGCAGGGTCACCAGCATGGTCAACGGCGCCTATCCAAGATCCAACGTTACTAAATCTCATTAAAGGAAAACCGTGTAAAAAAGCAACTTCCTGTACAAACTAAGTAGTTTACAGAGGCATTAAGCATGAATTTTTATGGTTTCCGGTATATTTGAACGTTTTTTGTTGCTATCAACCGTTCAAGATTTACACGTGGGAGATTACCACTGCCTATAAGCTGGCCTTAGCAGACACTTCTTGTGCATCGGCGGCTTCTGGTACCTGCCATAAGACAGGTTTTGGCTTTGTCGGCTAAGAGAATGGTAGCTGTAACTGCATGCGAGCTGCTGGTGGGAGGGATGACTTGTGCAGCTTGCACAGGTGCCATCCAGAGGGCCTTGTTGAGGCATCCAGGTGTTCTTCAAGCACAAGTAGACATAGTGCGAGAAACAGCAAGGATTGCGTACGACAGCGGCACCATTTCACCGGAGGAACTCTGTGCTATCGTGCAATTGCTGGGGTTCAAAGCTCAGGTTCTCCAGATCTTTTTTTCTACCCGCAACAACCCTCAAGAAGGCAGCGGCACAAGGGCCGCAGGGTACTTTACTGAAACTCTTACTGGGCACATCACGCTTTCGCAGGAAGCCCCCAAAGCAGAGGCAGAGCCGGGGGTGGCATCGGGTTGTACACCAGCGATTTCCCGAGCTAACCAATCAGCAGAACATCTTGAAAAGGCTTCAGTGCAATCAACAGCAACTATCCGTCTGTTGGTTTTTGAAGAACCTGGGAGTCCAGCGGCACGAGCACGCAGCAGTTTGGAAAGTACCAATGGAGTGTTGGGGTGCACAGTCGTGCCGATGAAGATGCGGTTCCCGGGGACACAGAGGTCAAAGCAGCTTGTAGTTACGTACAATCCAAAAAGTGTAGGAGCGCGAAGGCTGCTGGCACAGCTGAAGCAGCAAGGTTTTCAACCACAGTTGCTTGGCGAAGACCCTCTAGACACCCAGGCAAGCGAGGGGCAATCTCATTACTCTTGTATTGGCAAGAGTGATCTAGTACCCCTACAGCAAATAGATCACAGTAGAAGTTGAGACACATTACAAAAAATTGGTTTTTCCTTTTAATTTTGTGCGGTTTGTGCCTCAGAAACAAGCTGTTTTGGACACCCAAAAATCCGTGCGAAATTCGCTGCTGATTTCTCTCCTTCCAACAACCGTGGTGTTGTGGCTATCTGTCATGGGACGAACTCACAGCCTGCCTGCAATTTTTTTGTAAGCTTTCAAGTGCCTACAAACTCTTTGACATCTACTTGGCCAGTACCAAATGCTCGGAAAGCTGCTGTGTACTCCTTACTACCTTCTGCAAGCGGGAAGTGCTAAAGAGAAAGGGATGATTCGTTTTGCATCTTGGATTTGGGAATTTAGTGTCTTCTGTTTTGTTGCTGTTTTTGTGTTGCTGCAAGGTATGAAGTCTTTCCAGGTATTCACTTATCTACAATACTGTTGCTGCTGCTCTCCACCCCAATACAGTTCTATGGCGGGCGGTTCTTTCACATGTCTGCACTGAAGGTTAGGATACACCGCAGCTTTCACCCCTGATGCTGAGTGTGGATAATCGTTAGTCCGTGCTTATAGCACCCCAATATACTCCTCACCGCGTCGTGCAACGTTTGCAGGTGTATTGAGAATACACCTGCAGTTAGTTTTCGGTAGCAAAATATTCCGCCAAAGCGTAGACAACCCCCGCCGAGAGTTGGCTCCTTTCGATGGGCGTGTAGCCTTAAGCTAAAATAATGCTCAATCCTAAATCTTAAATCCTAAACCCTAGAACAAACCGTAGATGGGCGTACGTACAGCTCAATGCGTCCATCTGTTTTGTGTTGCCAGGGACTCAAGCATGGTCACCTCAGCATGGACTTGCTCGTCTCTTTGGGAAGCACTCTGGCATTTGTGTACTCGGTGATTTCTTGCATCCAAGCGGCGGCCACATCTCTGTGGTGCAGGCCTTTGCTAACTGCAGGAGATGCTGCTGCAGTGGGCGGTGAGGGGGAGAGAAACGCATTCAAGCAAAACGCCTTCCAGGAGCTTATCAAACAATCCGAGCCTCCAAACTTCTTTGATACCTGTGCAATGCTTATCTGCGTGCTCCTGCTGGGAAAGGTGAAAAAAATGTTTGCTTGCGGGTCCTTAGGCACAACGCCAGTCGACTCTTCGGTTGTCTTAGTGCCCTGTGTGTGCGAACAGAAGCTGACAGGACCCACCAGTAAAGTAGTAAAGCAGTAAATTAAAAGCTGCGGTGCCGCTTGAAAATGCTATTTGTGCTGCAGCTGCTTCAGTTGAGAGCCAAAGCGCGGATATTGACGCAGCTCCACAGGTGCGTCAAACCCAAAGCCAATTCGATACACGCCTGAACGCTTGAGGTAGGCGGATCTTATTTGAGGGTTAAAACTTTAAATTTGTTTAAAAGCCATCTCGACGGCAGGCGTTGCTAAGCGCCAGGCAAGCCGAAAAACTTAATCCAAGCAGTGGCATTTCGGCGTTAGAAGGCATTGGCGCATAGTCGAGTGTCACTCAAGGGCAAGGGAGCTACCGCTGGATTTATTTCTTACTCCGTTTCCACCTTTGCTGCTGCAGCCTCCACAAGCTTCAGGCTTGCAAAGTGCATATGGTGGTGCGGTCGACGAACAAATCCGTGGCCATGCATCTGCTCCCGTCAGAGAAGCAGAGTGTCTCTGCAGATGCGCCATACCTACAAAAGGATGCGTTGTTGGGGAATCGGTATGCGTCAGCTGAGGCATTCAACGCCACAGCAAGCTACAACTCGCTGCGATGGTGGCATAAGCTCCTTGCCTCTCTCTGGGATGCAAGAGAGCCTCACCACAAATACAACCCGCTTTCACACCCAGGCATTTACTGCTCAGAAGAACACGGAGAGGAAAGCCCAGATGGCAGGTGCTGCCGCAGCAACGAGCACGGAATGAACACAGAGCAAAAAAACTCAGACGCAGCAAACGACGAAAGAATTGTTGAGGTTGTTATTAGGGCCGAACTGCTGCAAATAGGAGACGTGGTGCGCGTGCCGCCCCATGAAGTTTTCCCAGCAGATGGAGTTTTGTTGGTAAGCCGCTGCACTCGCTTCCCTGTTAAAAACTTTATTCAAAAAGTCAGACTAGATGAGACGAATGCGGACGTGCAGCAGGTGTTGCTGCTATGGTTGCAGCAGAAGTAGCAGCAAGCAGATTCTCCCTGACGTCTTATCTCTCGCTATATCTAATGGGGTGGAAGTGGGAAAGTGTTTATTGTTTTTGCATGCGTCTGTTAAAGGCTCCGGACGCGCTGCATGTCGACGAAAAGCTCATTTCTGGAGAGAGTAAAGGGATAACGAGGTTGGCGGGACAGAAGGTGATTGGCGGCAGTAGAAACGCCTCCCACAAAGAAGCGTTTGTCCGCGTAGAAGTGGTGAGGCTCTTTCCTGCAAGACATTCCTCCTTAAACCCCAAACAGCCCATTTCCTTATGCCGGGTTTGAGCATGCATGCTTTTTGCTGGTTTCTGCTGAGTGGGAATGGCAATTTTATCTTTAGAATTGCCGGCTGCCTGCGATGCACAAAGACAGCCATAAGCAATCTCACCTTTTTGAACTGAGACAAATATGAACAATTGCAAATTTTTGTTTTGCTGCCCTGGCAACTTTTCACACCAAAGCTTGAGGCACCTCCTGCAAACGGAGACAGTTTAAAGGTGCCAACTCTTTTAGCGCCTGTGCTTATTTCCCTTAGACTGGCCTAGTCCGCTGTACATGTTTCTCTTAGACTGACTTTGTCTCCTGCGCATGTTTCTTTTAGCGTGGTCTTGTGTGTTGGCATTGCAGGTGGGAGACGCGTCCGTCCTGCAGACGTTGCTGCGTCTGGTGCACACAGGCCAGCAGCAGCAAGTGCCTGTGCAGAAGGTGGCGGAGGTGTTTGTCTTGTATTTTATTCCTGCCATTTTGTGCATTGCCGTTGCTGCGGTTGCTGCATGGACGGTGCGACTGCTTGCTGCTTCAGAGACAGAACCCATCTCTCCCCTGCAACAGATGCGGCAGCGACTCCGCGAGGCGCAGCTGCATGCGGGCATTTCCGAGCAACAGCAGCAGCAGCTGCTGCAACAACGGCAGCAGCAGCTCGATTCTCCTAGCTTTTTAACTGCTGCAAGCCCTTCCTCACCACAGCCACTGCTGTTTGCCTCACTGTTCCCTGCAGCAGCAGTTCTCTCTGATACTGCAGCAGCAGCAGCGGCAGCATGCAGGCTATCTAGTTGGGTCGTTGCGTGGGATAGCGTTTTGTTTGCCTTGCGGTTTGGGGTGGCTGTCTGCTGCGCTGCCTGCCCGTGCGCCATTGGGCTTGCTGCTCCTGCTGCCGTTGCTGCAGCAACGGCAGCAGCAGCAGCAAGGGGTGTTTTTTTTAAGAGCGGAAACGCGCTCGAAACAGCAGCAAAGGCAAACGTGCTGGTGCTTGACAAGACAGGCACACTAACAACAGGCGAGCTGCAGGTGCGGCAAGACACCCGAAGAGCAGCGCCTGCACAAATACTTCATTTAGAGACAAAACAAACAAGAAAACCCTCAGACTAAAGAGCAGCTCCTCTTGGCAGAGAACCACACCGATCGCATAAGCAACATTTGTTTGTCTTTGCGGCTCTGATTCTCTCTCTCTTGCTACTGCTTTCAGGCAGCTGCATGCGCCCTCCACTTGCAGCACCTCAGAGAGCTTTTACTCCCAAAAATGAGGGAGCAGACGAATCTGCATCAGGAGGAAGCGGAAAGCCTCGTGCCTGTGGTGGCAGCAGGTGTTGCGGCTGCAGCTGCTGCTGTGTCTTGTGTCTCCAACACTACCACCAAACGGGCATGCTGCTGCAGCGACAACAGCATCAGCAGCAGCACAACAAACAGCGGTAGAAGCAGCAGTAGCAACAGCACAACAAACAGCTCCATGGCCTCAGAGGTGCCGCTAGAAGAGACAGAGGCTAGCCCAAGGAAGATGGGAGGCACAGATGCTCTTTCCGCTGCTCCCTTCCAGCAAAAGCGTCTTAAGAATGTCCAACAACCAGAGCGCCAGTCTGTGCCCAGCAGTAAAGGTGCCGACTCGCCACTGGCAGCCGTCGCCTTCCTCCACCTCAGGGAACCCTCACACGCCCCGACCTCCACCAGCGGCAAGGAAACAGAGTGCTGCAGCAGCGGCTGCAGCGAAAGCTGCTGCTGGGGCACACTGCAGCAGCAGCAGCAGCAAGGAAGCAGCAGCAGCAGTATGGGTCGGTGGCAGGGTGCCAGTGGGTGTTGCAGCAGCAGCAGTAGCAGCAGCCGCATGCCGCAGCAGCAGCAATTGAAGGTAGAAACTGTAGCGGCTTCTGAAAAAACGCTGGAGACGAGTTGCTTCCTTTGGGCACTGAGCTGCCTTGAGCAGGGCAGCAGCCACTCAGTGGGGGAAGCACTGACCCGTGAGTACGAGCGGTGGAGAACGCAGTCTTGTGTTAATGCAGCAACGATGCAGGGAAAAAGACAGGAAGCAGCAAGGCAACTGGAGGGGCACCGTGAGGTCCTGCCACCACCGAAAGCTTGCCAAGGGGTGGAGATGCTCCCTAGGGGCCTGCAGGGCCTGCTGTGCTCGCAGAATGAACCGCCTCTAAGGCTTCGCGTGATGGCTGCCTTTGCCTCTGCAGAAGACGGTAGGTACACCAGGGAAACGCACAGAAGCTTTTGGCTTTCACAGAGACACACACTTCTCGCTGCATGCACCCAGATTGCATGCGCTTGCGGCACTTTCGGGCTATTCTGCTTGCGCTTACAGAGGCAAGAAGCTGCTGCTCTTCCGTCAGATCGGCTACGGGACTGAGCGCTGAAGACACCCATCAATTGGAGGCAAGACGCGCTACGCCCTTCCAGAGTTTTATGCACCTTTTGCTCCGTGCTGCACAATAACTAGCCTTGCCCCACATGCAGAGGAGCTACCATCTTTAGTTGTCTGTAGAGACAACACCACACGCCGAAATACACGCAGACAGCTGCGTGCGGCATGCTAACGTTCTCCTCAACAAGGGTGCTGCCGTGTGGACGCGTTGCAGCAATGGACCAAATGGCACGAAAGCCACACTGGACCAGTGGTCCACTTGTACGCCTCCATTTCCGCCACAGCCACGGCAGCAGCAGCACAGCCAGAGTGGCGATGGCTGGGTTCTGTTGCATTAAGCGATAAAATCAAAGAAGAGACAAAACTGGCTGTGAATTATCTCCGCCGCTGTTTGGGCTTTGACGTTTTTATGTGCACCGGAGACAACCCAAGGACGGCTGCTCGGGTTGCTGCTGCTTTAGACATTCCGTCCTCCTGTGTTCGTGCCCAGCAGACACCAGAAGACAAGGTGAAGTTTCTCCGTTCCCTCGTGCCGTTAACGGACACCAAAACCCCGCCCAAAACAGCAGCAGCAGCAGCAGCAGCAGCAGGAAGCAGTAGTGGCAGCAGTCCATTTGCCTCCTTACTGAAGCAAGAAGAGGCAAAAAGGCCCGTTTGTTGCATGATTGGCGACGGGCTGAACGATTCGCCTGCACTGGCAGAGGCAGCCCTGGGTGTGGCCTTTGGGGTTGGAAATGCTCTGCCCCTCGCTGCTGCCGACGTGGCGGTGGGCGGCAGCAGCTGGACAGAAGTGATCGACCTTTTCCGCATTGCTAGGAAAATGCGCCGCATCATTCAGTGGTCCGTTGGGTTCAAGTGACCGTTCCCGTTGCAGTTCTCTGGCTTTTCCCTTTATTAAAAATAAACACATCTGCAGGAAAGCATAACCCATAGCAACTTCACGAGGTCCTACACAACAGCTAGAGACGCTTTAGAGATCAGCTACAAAAAAGACTCTGCCTGTGGCGCTGAGCATCTGTGTGCACCTAGCGCCTGTCTGCAGGCGCTCTACCCCGAGGAAGACAATCCATATGCGTGTGTGCGTTTTGAATGCTTGCTGCCTCCTAAGGAACTTCGTGTGGGCCTGCGCGTTCAATTTGATAGCCGTGCCCCTTGCCGCTGGCGTCGCGTATCCTACGTTGTCTCTCCACCCAGCAGCTGCGGCAGCAGCGATGGCTGGCAGCTGCTTGTTGGTCCTGCTCAACGCTCAGCGGCTCTCTCGCTTCCAGCCTACAACATCGGAGCTGATGGTGGGGGGGCTGTCTCAGTATGAGGCAGAGAAGAACGGGGAGAGAGGAAAAAGAGCTCTAGCGCCAGTTTCTGCAGCTTCTGAGGCGTCGCCGCAGACTACCAGCTCGCTGCAGGAGACCGAGGGCTACCTCACGCGCGCAGAGGATCTGGGGAAAAAGGCAGTACCTGTTGCTACTGCAGACAGCTCATTGCTTTCCCCAGCTCATGCATATTCTTGGCAAGCAGCGGCGAAAGGTAAGCAATGGCACTTAGAGATGAGCCAAAGCGGGCATTGCTGCAGCTTGCTCAGCGCGCTCTCACCAGGAGGCTCTGGCGATAAGCTTGGGGAATCAATGGACGAGAGATCGCCAAGTTTATCTTCGGAGTTGCTCAGTTAGAACACAAACAACTTCCTGCCCGCATGACAACGCCGCAGTAAATTTATAGAGAAACTGGAGTTTGAATAAAGCGCCTTTTGGGGCGTTTTCATGAATGCAACCGTGCAATTTTCCTCTCGCAACTTGAGAGGCGAAGAGTGCTAAAGGCGCGGTTGTAAATGTTGAGTTTTTTGCAGACAGTATGAATGCATTCGATTGTGGAGATTATTATTCTAGAAATTCCACGAGGCATTTAAGGCGTAACTCCGCTTTGTTGTTTGCTTGCTACCACTCGTCCTAGCGGCGCCACATGCTGTCGGCCTTCTCCGCATTCAGCCAGCGTCACCTGAGAAACCCGAAAAACAATAACGAGGCAAGCGACTTGAAACCGATTTGCCCCAAGCCTCGCAGGTGAAGTGAAGCGCCTCTGTAGGAGCCCAAGTAGCATTCGCTTGCTTGCTTTTCTTAGGTGCAATTTCTACAGTTATTCCTCAAGGATTGCACATTTTTTTGGCGCTCTTGTCTTTTCCTACCCAAGAAAATACACCCGGATAACAGTCACCTAAGATACCCAGCCATTGAAGCTGCTAGCAGCGAGCCATTCAATGGCACGTCAAATGCCTTAAAATAATTCTGAAATTCATTGTCATTGCCTTGGCACGCATCCCCAGCAAATTGGGCTTGAATAACCGCAGAAAGCCAGCTGATCGGAGCCAGCCAGCCTGCAGCACCAACCGAAGCCGCTTGCTACTCGAGCTACGCAGCAGCGAACGGGAAAGTTGCCGACGTTCTTCTAAGGCAAATAAAGCCTAGTTCGTTTGAAACCGAGTGCGAATGACGAGGGATTTCAGGTTTGTTTCATTGACAAATGGCGGAGAAGGCTGCTGGTGACGAGTCTGTTCTGGAATTCACCACTTGCAGACTTTGGTGCTTGAAAAGCCCCAGAAACAAGCTAGCCAGCCAACATGCAAGTGAATTTCATTAAGGCGCCTGGCCGCATTGCATTCTAGCGAATAGAGATGCAAAGACACGCGTGTTGCAGCTAACTCAAAAGAAACAAGGATAACGGGAGGCAGCAAGGCAGGGGTAAAGGGCAGAAATCCTTGGAGTTGTATACTAACTACTGTTGCGCCACAAGCCCCAATTCAACGCAGGCCGCACAACACCTATACTTGGCTGCATGCATTACAGTCAAGTCGCTTCCACTTCAGATGGGTCAGGGATCTCGCTAGATGTCTGGTTCTCAGCCCCTTCTGGCTCTAACAGCATCTAGTTTGGCGATCCTATTGCTGGGGCAACAGGAAACAGAAGCGCTAGCATGTGAACGCAAAGAGGTGCGCGTCTTTGCTGCAACTGTGCAAGCCCAAAAGGAAGCTGGTTGCAAATAGGCTGGATATACATTCCAAATGCCAAGACTGGGGACGACAATTCCACAAGAGGAGACGAGTTACTGCAAAGAAAACACATGCACTTCGTAGTGCTTCATCGGCGTAGTGCTCGCCGGAAGAAGCGAGCGCTGGCCATTACGAAAAAGTCGTAGGCGTTGCATGCAAGGCTTACTGAGAAGCCAAACGCCTCAAGCCCTAAGCACGTCGAGTGCACATGCGCGTCGAGTGCCGCCCCACGCCTGTGGCAGAGCCACGGCCTCTAGCGGTAACGAGGGCTATGCTAAGAATTTAGGTGAATTTAGGTGAGAAGCAACAATAGCTACTACTGCTTGTTACATTCGGAGACATGCCGAGGATTGGCTAGCCCGCCGCAGGCCCAGCCTGTGAGGAGCGACGCAAGAATTTCTCGTTGCCGCCTCAGCCGCTAGGAGAGTTTCAGTGAAAGTGAAGCAGCTGTGTTGAAAACTGTTTTCTGCTGCCTGCTGGTCTACTAATTCTAAATCCTTGCCACGAAAAAATAAATGCTTTTTAAGGTGTGAAAAATGGCAGGGTGCTCTTTAACCGTCAATTGAAATGAAGTGTTGTTTACTACAGGGTTCACTGCTAGCGACGAAGAACCGGAGCAGACACCGCACACTGCATTACACTATCATTGCAAGCCGCTGGGCTTTCGTATGCATGCAGCAGGTTTGTGCCTCTTTTCCTTCGTTTGCTGCCATTATCATTTCTCCTAGTTTCTCCCTATATAATTTCGGATTGCCTCTAGTGGGGGCTGCGGCCTTGTGTGCAGCTGCTGCCTTGCCAAAGTCAGCACACCAAGATTTCCACTTGCATGTTTGTTGCCAACGAGCGACGATCGAGGAAACTACTTCAAGTTTAATGGAACTTTTCGTAGGCTAAGACTTTGGAAAAAGATATATTTTGGATTCCGTCGCTCGAGCCCAGGGTTCTTTCCCTAACAAACCGGAATGGATCCTGAAACAACCGCCGCGTTCCAGCGGATGAAGGAGGCAGACCCCAGTAACAGGCGATGCCTTGAGTGCGGTGGGTTATTTAAAAAGCTTGTTGGTTCCTAAAGGGGTTGTCTGTGTATTTTACTTCTTACTCCCGCGAATACGAATAGAAGGATACGCCTCAGGAGGTGTTATTATGTGTGTACATTTAAGGTGTTGCTTTGCTGCTTTCAATCGCGCAACACGGGTAGGTGTGGGGCATTTCAGAGGCAGAGATCGAAAGAAAGACGCGTTTTCCCGGGGTTGTTGCAGATGCGCCAGAGCCGCAGTGGTGCACACTTTCCTATGGAGCGTTCTTGTGCCTTAACTGCTCGGGACTACACAGGCAGGCCGACAAACACACAAACAAGTATCTTCAATGTCTATTTCATGGACGGGAAAGACGTATGCAAGTGCAACATAGCGTGTATATGTGTATGTGAGTGCTGTAGATAGGTGTATGTGAGTGGTGTACATACACCTCAGTATCTTTAGCAAGATGGCCATTTAAGGACTATAAAGGCAGCTTTCTGAATGGTCGATTAACGCAGACACATATGCAACTTTACGGATGTGAAAATGCACAATGATTTGTTTTTGCAGAAGCCTCGGCGTTCACCTTAGCTTCGTGAGGAGCAGCACGATGGATGCCTGGCAGCCACTGCAGGTGAAGCTGATGGAAGTCGGGGGCAACGCCAAGTGCAAGAAATTCTTTCAGGATTACGTAAGCTAGCAGACAGTCACAAAAGACCAATTGGCGGGTGTTTCTGTATTTCCCCTTCGTCCTATTTTCTGATAGCTCTTGATAGGCTGTTTGTTTTCGTCCATACACCACAATATCGCATTGAAGTGGATTGCGTGTATTTACGTGCATCTCCATGTATTTAGAAAGCAGATTAGGATTGTTGTTGGGTTTTGCTGTTGTGTTTTCCAGGGCGTGTGGGACAAGCCTTTTAAAGAGCGCTACGCCACGAAGGCTGCTGCTTACTACCGCTCTCTGCTCCGTTCTTCTGCTGACCCCGCATTCCCCCAGCCGCCCCCGCTAAAGCTTGAGGAGGCAGCAGAGGTGGAAGTCGCCGCTTCTCCCTCGCCCTTCGCGTCAGTCCGTTCGCTTAGCTCAGAATTCCAGCAGCAGCAGACGGAAGGACGGCAAAGTGAAGAGGGTTTCATGGCTTCGTTACAGCAACAGGCTGCTGCTGCTTCTGCTGCTGCAGCAGCAGCAGCAGCAACCGTCAGCAGCACTGGTGGTGCAGCTCTTGATACAGCTCTACAGAGCGTCACTTCCTTCGTCTCCGGGGCAAAAGAATATACTACAAAAACAATCGAGGCGGCTGGCGAGTCAGGCTTCGTGGAGAAGGCGAAGGAGGGGCTTCAGAGTGTACGGAAACCTCAGCTGTAGCAGTGGCAGCAGTTGAAGCGCCGTGTGTTGCTGCTGCTGTTTCTCGCGTGTCTCTGCTGCTGCATGTTTAGCGTTGCAGCTGAAGCAACGCACTGCTCTTTGCTGCAGCAGCAGCAGCAGCAAAGAAAAAGCCAGCAGAGGAGAGGCAGATATTGGGTTTGGATGCTGCGTGGGCTGCATGTGTCTCTTGTTTGTTTTTCTCTTGTTTGTTTTTCAGGGCAGCGAATGGATAGCTCAGCAGGGAAAGAAAATCACGAGCACCCTCGGTATCCTCAGCGCCTCAGCTGTTGATGCATTTGCTTCGCTTCTGACATCAGCGCCTCTTCTCCCGTCTCTCTGTGCTGCTCTCTGTCTCTTTCTTGCTGACCCTCGCACTACGGCTTTTTTTTTTCTCTCTGCTCCAGCTGCTGCCGCTGCACTCGAGGTTTTTGTTTACTGTGAAACCCTCCGTGTGCGACTGGCTGTTTTTTGTTGGTTTGTTTGTCGCTGTCTGTCTCCCTGTTCCTCTTCCTTTCTGGGGTGCATCTGCACCTGGTGCTCACCTGTCTGCCTGCTGCAGCTGGGGGTGGCGAAGCAAGCGAAACCAGCCCCTCGCCCAGCCCCTCGCCCCCTCAGCAGCAGCAGCAGGAGCAGCAGCCACCACAGGAGCAGCGCAGCAGCGGAGTGCTGCAGTCGGTGATGTCAACAGCAAAGGAGTTGACCAGCCGCTCCTTCTCCAACGTGTCTCAGGTGGTCCGCAGCAGCAGCAACGCCTCAGAGGGCAGCGGTGTCTTGGATAGGGCGAGGGAGGGACTCAGCTCGGTACTTTCACCTGCTGCTGTTGCTGCTGCTGCTACTGCTGGTGGTGGTGATGATGCAAATATAGAGTAATAGTAGTAATAGGAACAGGACAAAGAGCGGCAGCAGCATTTGGTTGTATTTTTGTTTTTGTTTGCTGCTTCAGCTGACTGCCGCTGCAACGGGTTGGCTGCAGCCCGCCGAGGTGCCTCCCCCCGAATGCGGTGAGAGCGACAGCCGCAAGTGCAGCGACTGAGAGAAATAAAGAAAAGAGAGTAGCAAGTTGTTGCTGCTTGCAGCCTGTGCACACAGCATAAGCACTGCATGCAGCCCCTAAACTCTACAGGCCAGATGCCTCGCTGCACTCGGGCTTGCTGAGAGGGAAGAAAGCGTCGGCAGCACCGCATGCCTCAGCTACTGCTGCTGCTGCTGTTTGTGTCAGGCGTAGCAGAGACTGCAGACGGGGTCCCCCAGGAGCCTGAAAAAATGTTGTGAACTTTTCTCGAGTCGGCCGCGGATTTTTCTTTTTATTTTTCTCTCCATTACACTGGAGGAGGCTTTGCGGCTGCAATCTCACAAAAACAAAACAGACTAATACGGCAGCCTTGTCTGCAAATACAGCGCACGAAGCTAGCCATAGAGACGCTAGCTAGTCGTAGACACGCTAGCTAGCTATATAGAGACGCTAGCTAGCCGTAGAGACGGTTGTCGCGCTCTCTAACCCGAAAGGTGTGAAGGATGTCTTTGCTGAAATAACAAGCATCGGCAAAAGCCAACACATACATAATTAGATATTTCGAACTATTTCCAACAGGCGTCAGAAACTCGCAGAGGTCTTACTGGGCTTGGCAGTGCGGCCTCAGCCCAACACACTAGAGCTCCCTCAGGTGTACAGCCACTCAATACGGGTATCTACCGGTAAGCCTTTGAACGCAAGTCAATCTTCCACATTCTTGGGGTTGAAGAAACAACGGAAATCACGACAAATTCAGCAGATGCTGCAAGCGGCACCACCGGTAGGGGTATGGGCACTTTATGCTCGCAGCTAGCTACTTAGCTAGCTAGCCAGCCATTAGAGTGCTGCTTCGAACCCCCACATTTCGTTGTGTAGCAGCGCTTCGATGTGCTGCAGCAAGTCGCCGTCTGCTGCTGGCTTGGCTGCATGCCCTCTGTCGCCCGCCAGAGCCTCGATGGTCTGCAGCAGGAGTAGCAAACCATGCTGCAGCTGCTGCAGCTCCGCGGGCGCTGCTCCTTCCCTGACATAGAGAGGCACCTCCCCTTGAGGTGTACAGACACCGGACCGCGCCCCTCTGGCTGCGAGTCGGTGGTGGAGCGGGGTGTCTGTACACCGGGATATCAGCAAGAGCAGCATCACTGCAAAGCCAGCAGCGGCAGAAAGAGTGAGAGGCGCGTCTCCTTTTGCCTTGGTGTCTCTGAGCTGAGCAATCAGTGCGGGCACGGGGGGCAGCGGGAGTGATAAAATGCTCCTGCCTTTGTCGGTATTTTCAATTGGTAGCAACTGGGCTATCTCATGCAGCTTCTGAACCCTCAGGCAATACACGCCTTGCTGCTGCTGCTGCAGCTCTGCTGCTGCTGCTGCTGTCCGCTGCTTGCTGCTCCTGTAGCGCAGCAGCAGCGAGTCTAGACACCGGCCGTACTGCTGCAACTGCTTCCTCAACCCCCAACACTGCGAGGACAGACACAGCAACGGCATGCTCCGATCTACCACCAACTTCCTGGTGGTGGTGCTGCTGCTGCTTGGGCACGACGGAAGCTGCCAATGAATGTCTCCCGCAGTAGCAGCAGCAGTAGCAACACAAAAGTCTCGTGTGCGAGCGCCCAGTTTGCGGCTGCTCCTGCCATCGTGGGGTGCTGCTGAGATGCAGCTTGTCCTGCTACTGCTGCTGCTGCTGCTACTGCTGCTGCTGCTGCGGTTGCTGCTGCGGTTGCTTCGGGTTCTGCTGATGCGAAGAGATGAAAGCTCAAGGGTTGGGCGCGAGCCTTTGGGTTTTGTTTCTTCTGCTTCCTCCTCGGGCGTGTGTCTGTCTCTCAGCCTGCAGCAACCAGCCTCGGTAGCAGCAGCTCCTGCTGGTTTCCACACGTCTCTCCTGCTGCAGCAGCTGCTGCTGCAGCTGTTGCTGCTCTGTGCTGCAGCAGCATCACCCAGCTGTGTCTGCAGCTGCTTTTCAAGAGCCAATCGCTGCTGCTTCAATCGCAGCAATCTTTGCTGCTTCTGCTGCAGCAGGCGGCTGCGCTGCAGCAGCGAAGATATCATCACCATCGCCCCTTGCGGTGCTGCTGCTGCCGCTGATGATGATTTTGCTGCTGTTTGGGCAGCCTGTGATGGTTTTGCCGCAGCAAATTCTGGTAGTGGAACTGCTGCTGCTGCTGCTGCTACTGCTGCTGTGGCAGTGAAGCCGCTGAACGATTTGCTGCTCACCAAACCCGCCCAAAACCCCTGCTTTTGCTGCTGCTGCTGCTGCTGCTGCTGCTGCAACCGCTGTTGCTCCTGCAATCGCTGCTGCTGCTGCTGCTGCTGCTGCTGTCGCTCCTCAGGTCTGCCTGCTGCTGCTGCTGCTGCAGGCTTTCTCCTGATCCGCTCCTCGGAGGAGCTCCTAGAGGAAGCATAGTCGCTGCTAGTGCTTCTGCTGCAGCTGCTGCTCCCACTACATGCGTTCATCTCTTTCTTGCTGCTGTTGCTGTTGATGCTGCCGTTGCTGCTGTTGCTTTTGCTGCTGCTGCTGCTGCTGCTGCTGCTCCTGCTGCTGCTTCTGCTGCTTCTGCTGCTACACTGGCTGAGGTTTCGCCTTGGAAGGAAACGGCTGCTGCTGGTTGCGCTGGTCGGCTGCCGCCGCTCAGAGAGAGAGAAACTTCACTTCAAAAAGCTGAAATCACAAGACGATGCTGAGGTCGCTGCTGTTGCGCTACTGCTGCTGCTCAAGCTGCTGAATGTCTTGCTGCTCTATGACGGACAACTGCAGAGCAGCAGCATCTGCTGCAGCGCATGCCACCACAAATGCCTATTTGAACTCAATGGCAATTTTGATGTAACGCACAGCTCCATACGAATGGCAGCCTGCTGCTGCTGCTGCAGGAGCCACTCCCTACACCAGCAGCAGCCGCTGCAGCAGGAGCAGCAGCAGCAGCAGCAGCAGCCCAGCCCCACGGATCCGATTCCCGCAGTAGGATCCGCAGCAGTTGTTGTCGGTTTTCCTTGTTTGTTGTTTGTGTGGCGGCTCCTTAAGAGTCCACGCGTCTGTCTGCTGCAGCAGCAGAACTCGTAGCAGCAGCAGCAGCAACGTTCTGGTGTTAAGGGGAAAGGCAGCAACAGCAGCAGGTGTGGCTGTTGCTGCTCTTGCTGCACTACAACGACGCAACCGGCAGCAGCAGAAGACAGAGAGTGCATGCTGCTCCGTGCGGCGCAGCAGCAGCAGCAGAACTCGCAGCAGCAGTAGCAGCAGCAAGAAAACATCTGCTAAGTACAGCAGCAGCTGAAGGAAGGAATTGCGGCTGTTACTGTTTACGCTGCCTGTTGAAGCAGAAGCAGCAGCGGCAGCACTGAAGATCTTGCTGGTGCTTCCTTTCCCTTAAGGGCCGTTGGGGCCCCCGCACTGGGCTGTCTGTCTTGTTCCATCCCAGACGTTCTCCTTCTCTTCATTTATCGCCTTCAATATCAGCAGCAGCAACGATGGCGCAACGGAAGTCTCGTACTCGAGATCCCCCGCAGAGGGCAGCAGCAAAGCCCGACAGCAGCAGCAGCAGCAGCAGCAGCAGCAAGGAAGCCAACTGCAGTGCTTCCCGCTGCAGATCCAATGACAAAGACGGCAGCAAAAGCACCAGTAGCATTGGAGCCGCAGCAGCAGCAGCAACGAAGAAGCAGCCCGACGCAGCACCAAGCAGCACAGGCCTCAGCAGCAAAAGCGATGCTTCAGCGAAAGGCAGCAGCAGGAGCAGCAGCAGCAGCAGCAGCATGACGGAGGTAAGGAAGAAGCGGAAGAGGCACTCGTACCTCACCACCAAAAAGAGGCGCAAAGGCAGCAGCAGCAGCAGCACTGCAGCAGCAGCAGCAGCAGCAGTCAAGCAGGCTCCACGAGACCGTCAACGTAGCGCTCGCAGCAGCAGCATTAGCAGCAGCGGGAAGGAGAACGTGAGCAGCGGTAGCAGCGAAGAGGAGGAGGAGGAGCAGCAACAGCAGCAGAAGCAGAAGCAGAAGCGGGAGCAGCAGGAGCAGAAGCAGCAGCAGGAGGAGGAGGAGCAGCAAGAGGAGAGTGAAGACGAGTTGCTGCTGCTGCAGCCGTGGCCGCCCACAGCAGCAGACTTAAGAGAGCCGAGCAGCAGCAAGCTACGGTGTCTGTGGCAGCAACAGCAGCACCAGGATGCAGCGGACCGGAGGCTCGAGGCCCTTTTTGAGGAATTCTGTTGCAGCGCCGTCTCTGCGCTTCAGACACTCAAAGACAAACTTGCTGCTGCTGCTACGCCTCCTGCTGCTGCTGCTCTTGGCCCAGACTACTCACCAGCAGCCACAGCAGCAGCAGAAACACCCTTGCTGGGGGATTCGAATCAGAAAGAGCAGCAGCAGCAGCAGCAGCAGCAGCACCAGGACCTCGCCCTGCTTGCGGCTTCCGTGCTTGACGTTCTGCCTCCGTCTGCAGCAGCAGCAGCAGCAGCAGCAGCAGAAGGCTTGCGTCTGAAGGGGCAGCACGAGCTGCAGCAGCTTTCGGTGTCCGCGTGGTTGCGTCGTTTTTTTCTCTTTGTTTTTGAAGAGCCCCTCGAACTTTTGCTTTATGCTCAGGGGTTCACAGGGGCCTCGCAGGGGGGCCCGCTGGGGGGCCCCCCCTGCGATGCATCTGCTCTCGCGCTAAGATATGCTGCAGCAGCAACAAAGGAGCTGAGACCACTGGTCACGCTGCTGCTGCTGCCCCAGCATCAGCCGCAACAGCACCAAAAGCAGCAGAAAAAGAAGCAGCACCAGCAGCAGCAGCAAAAGAGGAAAAAGGCGAGGGAGCTTCTAGAAAAAGATAAATCGCTAAAGGCAGCACTTAACAGACTCCTGCTGCTTCCTGGAATGCTGCAGCACGGACATTACGATATTGATGCGCTGCTGCTGCTGCTGCTGCAGCACAGAGAAACGCAGCAGCAGAAACTACGGGAGAAGGAAGAGCAAGAGAAAAAACGCGAGAGTGAGCAGCAGCAGCAACAACAACAACAACAGCAGGAGCAGCAGCAGCTACAACAACAGCAGGAGCAACAGCAGCAGCAAGACGGTGCTGCTGCAGGAGACCTCAAGGCCTTGAAAGAGGAAACATTTCCTATTGAAACTCCCACTAGCAGCAGCAGCGACCAGCAGCAGCAGCAGCAGCAAACAGTGCAGCTGAAGGAAGAAGACGAAATGCAGGTTGACACTGCAGCGCAGCAGCAGCAGCAGCAGCAATTGCAGCAAGAGCACCAGCAATTGCAGCAAGAGCACCAGCAGCAAGAGCACCAGCAGCAGGAGCAGCAGCAGCCGCAGTTGTGGGGCGAAGATTTGTGCCTCTTTTTGCGGGGCTACGAGGGGCGGCAAGAGGAGATTAGGCGGGAGGTGATTGAGTCTCCTCACTTTCTCTTCTTTGTGCGGTGAGGCTTTAAACGCACAGACTTCCCGTTGGCGTATTTCTGTCTCTCCTTCTGTCTCGTTATGTCTCTCTTCATGTCATTCTTTTTGTCTTTCTTTTTGTCTTTCTTTCTGTCTCTCCGTCTCTCTTTTTGTCTCTTCCTGTCTCTCTTCGTGTCTGTTTTTGCCTCTCTTTCGGCGTCTATTGGTGCGTCATCGTGTCTCCCCTCCTGCCCTTCTTTGTATCCCTTTCTGTCTCTCCTTCTGCCCCTGTTTCTATCTCTACTTCTGTCTCTTTTTCTGTTTTTTTCTGTGTCTGTGTGTCTCTTTCTGTCTTTCTGTCTTTTCTTTTTGTCTCTTTTTCTGTCTTTTTCTGTCTCTACTGTCTCCTTCTGTCTCTTCTGTCTCTCTTGCTGTCTCCTTCTGTATCTCTTGTCTCTCGTTCTTTGTCTCTTTCTGTCTCTTGCTGTCTCATTCTGTTTCTTTTTCTGTCTCTTTTTGCCTCTCCTTCTGTCTCTCTGTGTCTCTTTCTGTCTCTTTCTGCCTCTCCGTCTGTCTCTCCTGTTTCTGTTTCTCTTTCTGTTCCTCTGTCTATTTTCTGTTTCTATATAGTTTATTGGTTAGTTTGTTAACTTACTAGTTTATTAACTTATTAATTTATTTGTTGAAGCAAAGAGAACGCATACATAGAAAAGCAAGAAGAAGAATATAATTCTGCGGGCTAGGGCGTCCGTCAAGCGGCGAATTTCTGCATTTGTTTGTTTTTCAGGTTTTTAAATAAATTTGCTTCTGTCTTAAATGTCTCTTGGTCCTTTGATTCGCTTGTGGCATCTCTTGCTGCTATCTCTCCTCCTCCCGACGTGTTGCTCTGTGCTTGTCTCTTGTCCCTAGCTTCTTTCTCTTTTTCTCCTTTGGCGGTTCTCCAAAAGATTGACAGGACGCTTGCTGTCCAGGAGCAGCAGCAGCAAGACAGCCGTGATGCTGCTGCTGCTGCTGCTGCTGTTGCACGCACAACTCTCCCAGAAACAGACCCTCCACAAACAGCACGCCGAATTCGCGAGCAGCAGCAGCAGCAACAGTTGCAGCGAGCGGCTGCTAGCTCAAGGGGTGGCAGGCAGCAAAAGAATAGACGCCAGCAGCAGCCGCAGCTGCAAGATGAGGACACGCAGCTGGACGATTCGCAGTTTCAGCAGCAGCAACAGCAACAGCAGCAACAGCAACAGCAAGGTGCTGCTGCACCAGAGGCCATCCGCTGCAGCCAGGGTTTCTTTCAGTTTTGCTCCGATCTCGCCCAGACAGCAGCAGCAGCAGCTGGTGCTGCAGCAAGGATGAAGGCGCCATGTGGCAGCAGCAACAGCAGCAGCAGCAGCGCTGCTGTTGCTGCAGCAACTGCAGAGGCGCTGGAAGCAGGAGGGGCAGCAGGTTTGTGGGAATGGGAGGAGACAGGCGGGGATGAGGGTTATGGGGGTGGTGCTGCTGCAGCTACAGATTCGCTGCAGCGTCTGCTGCAGCGTCTGTTTGCACTGCTCGGGCGAAAGGCAAGCTCCCCCTTTAAAGCAGCAAAAGCCATCAGGCGGCTGCTGCAGGACAAAGGAGAGACAGATTTTTTTCTGCCTCTCAGGCCCTTTGCTGAGTCAGCAGAAGGGCCTACAGACTGGGCGCACCTCAAACCCTTGCAGGTGGGATGCTCTGCTACTGTTTTGCTGCTGCTCCTGTTGTTCCACTGCTGTGATTGTGATTGCTATTGTTATTGTTGCTGTTACTTTTTTGAGGGTACTTGTTGTTGATGCGGGTAACGCAGAGAAAGGCAAAGGGGTTGGGATTGCATTTGTACCACTTTGCAATTAAAGCTTCGTGCTGCTGCTGCTGGTGCTGTGTCTGCAGCGCCTTCGTTTCTTGCGTGTGCTGATTTCGCTGGTTATGTCGGAAAGCCCTCAGATTGCGAGGGTAAGGATTTCGGCGTAGCCAGTTAGTTAGGTAACTAGCTAGCTAGCTGTCGCTTTGCTAAAGCTTGTTGTGTATGAATGCAGCTGAGAGAGAGGCCGCAGCAGCTTCCTGTGTCTGCAGTTAGGCAGCTAGCTCTGGGTACACTTTATTTATTTATTTATTTCTTTCTTTGTTTATTTGTTTGTTTATTTGTTCGTTTATTTATTTTTTTGCAGCACGTCGCCGACAGCGTTGAGGAGGAAGGCTTTGGTTGTGAGGGTTTAGTGGGGGCTGACGGCAGCGGGCGTCTCTACTGGCTCATCATGCAGCAGCAAGATTTTGCAACTTTTAAACTTTATAGGGTAGGAAGCCCGCTGTTGCTGCTGCTTGCTGCTGCTGCTGCTGCTGCTACCTGTAGCTAGCTATTTTGGAATGTGTTTGTTTGCTTTCCATGCTTTTAGGAGGAACTTTCTTTCCGTCGCTACGAATTGCTGAGCGAAGATCTTTCCTCTCTGGAGACAATCGCTACCAGCCTAGAAACAGTGCGTTGCTGCTGTTGGTGGTGGTGGTGCTGCTGCAGCTCGTGCTTGTCTGTGCTCTTACTGGTAGTCTTGTGGGCAATTGCTGCCATCTGCTGACGCGGCTGTATGCTGTTGCTGCTGCTGTTGCTGCTTCTGCTACTGCAGGAGGAGGGAATGGAAGATTTGTCGCAGCAGCTGCTGCAGCAATACCATCTGCTGCTGCAGCAGCAGCGACAGCGCAGCAGGGAAGAGAGACGGCGAAAGGCAGTGGAGAGACAGCTGGAGACTGCTCAGTGGGGGGTCGTCACTGGTGCGTTCTGCTGCTGCTGCTGTTGCTGCTGCTGCTATCGCTGCTTGGTGCCGCTGTTGCGGGGTGTGCTGCGGGTAATGCTGTGGTGTACGTGCTTTTGTCACCAAAGCTTGCGAGGCTTCCTTTTGCAGGGCGACGCGAGCGTAAGCCGATTAACTATTTGGAGGTTGAGGGAGAGGCAGACAGCAGCACCAGCAGCAAACCCATTAACACTGCAGCAACCAGAGAGGAGCGTTGGCGGGCCCGACTAGAAAGAAAGGTGCGTCTTATCTTCTCAGCTAGCGAGCTGTCTAGCTGGCCACTCAGCTAGCTAGCTATGTATTTAGATGTTGATGGGACAGGGAGACGCTAATGGCGTTGGTGCTGTACGCTTGCTACAGTTGCTGCATTCCAATCGGCAGCAACAGCTGCTGCTGCTGCCTTCGCAGGTGTATGAACAAGACGCGGAGCAGCAAGAATCCATGGAGCAGCAGCTGCTTGACGAGCAGCAACAGCAAGGCGAAAGTCCGATGCTGCAGCAACAACAGCAACTGCAGCAGCAGCAGCAGCTACAGCAACAGCAAGCACCTGCCGCACCTTCACGCCTTAGGAGAGCAGAGAAACGTACGGATAGCAGCAACCGCAGCAGAGCTCGGCAGCAGCAGCAGCACCAGCAGTCTGGGCAGCAGCACGCAGCAGAAGCAGCAACAGCTGCAGCGACAGAGAGCGAGGCAGCAGCAGCTGCTGCTCTAGAGGCGCAGCGGCTGCGACTCCACAACTATAAGCAGCAGCTGCTGCTGTTGCAGCAGCAGCGGGAGAACGTGGGGAGAAGGATGCTGCTGACACAGAGACAGCTGGCGGCTTTGCAGCAGCAGATACACCTCAGCCCTAGGGAGAGAGAGGCACAGGCAGAGGCACTGCAGCGGCAGGCAGTGGAGGAGCAGCAGCAGCAGGAAGCAATAGAAAGAGATTTTTGTGCGCTGCAGGCCCGCGTCACAGAACTTACCAGCACCATTCGTGCTGCTGCTGCTGCTGCTCCTTCTCCTCTGGAGCAGCAGCAGCAGCAGACGAAACCTACGGCTGCAATCCAACAGCACCTGCTGACCCGAGAAGCAAGCTGCAGCAGCAGCACAGACAGTAGAAGCAGCGACAGCCGAGTGGCTGCTGCTCCTATTCAGCAGCACAGGCATGAGGCACAAGAAACACGCAAGCAGGTGGATGCAGCAGCAGCAGCAGCAGCAGCAAACGCATCGTTGCAGCAGCAACAACTGCAGCAGGAGCCCCAGCGAGTTGCTGCTGGCGACGGAGGCGCTCTCCTACAAGACCAGCAACAGCAGCAACAGCAACAGCAACAGCAGCAACAACAGCACGCTGCAGTGCTACACCCGAGCGAACACTGGCAGACTGGTGGAGAGCAGCTGCTGCATCAGCAGCACCAGCAACTGGAGCAGCAGCAGCAACAACAGCAGCACCTTCAGCAGCAGCAAATGCAGCAGCAGCTGCAGCAACAGCACTTGCAGCAGCAACAAAAGCACCTGCAGGAGGAGGAGCAGCAGCAGCAAATGCAGCAGCAGCAACAGCATTTGCAGCAGCAACAGCAGTTGATGGGTGAGGACACTCTAGTTGCAGCACAGAGGGGCGCGTAATGAGGCAAGCTTTTCACAGCTGCTTCTGTGGGATGCAGCAGCAGCAACTGCTGCAGCAGCTGCACTTGCCACTTTAGTTAAGGTGCCTTTGCAGCAGCGCACAAGGGTGCTGCAAGTGCTGCAGCACTGCTGACAGCTGCTGCAGCAGCAGCAAAAGCAGCCAGCCTGAAGCAGCAGCAGCCAAATCTGAGGCTGTAGGAGAGGTGGCGTGCTGCAGCAGAAAGAGACGTTCTTTTTCTCCTTTGCCGCTTCTGGTCGGCTGACGGGTTTGCTCCTTGTTTAATCGCTAGCACGTAGCCTCCCCCTACGCACTGCTCCGCAGCGACTGCTGCAGCAACAGCACCAGCAACCCACACTGCTGCAGCAGTAGCAACAACCCACGCCGCTGCAGCAGCAGGAACAGTAGCAGCGACTGCTGCAGCAACCCAAACCGCTGCAGCAGTAGCAGCAACCCACGCCGCTGCAGCAGCAGCAACAGTAGCAGCAACTGTAGCAGTAGTGTTTCTGGCCTGCCTTCTTGTGGCTGTCTGCTTAGTTCCCAATTTGTTTTTCACTTGTATTCATTAATTTGTATTGTTTTCATTTATTAATTTGTATTTTGTTTTCATTTATTAAATTTTATCGGGGTTTCATTTGGCCTGTGCGCCTTGAGGCTGGCATTTCAGTCGGGTTTAGCCGTAGGCCTCAGCCATAGAGAAAGGCAAGGTTTCTGTTGTCTGTACACTAGGTGGATGTTTAAAGAATTTCAAAGTAAACATCGCTCTGCCGTTGCTTTCTTTCTGTGGCTTGTTCTCTGCATTGGTTCTTCTTGCTTGGGGTGTCTGCTCACCTACTCCACAATAAATTGCTTTCTCACCCATGGGATCTCATCTTGGATGTCAGCGGCAAACGGAAACTGAGAAGACAGAGTGGAGTGCATGCAGTAAAATTTAAAGAACTTAAGAGAGAGGGACAAGGCGAGAGCCAGAAAGACAGAGACGCACACTAAGAGACTGGAAAAATACATTCAAAGTGGAACAGCCGGCTGGTTTTTTGCTCTGTGCATCTCCTTGTGTGTTTTCCCTGACTGTGGCCTCCATCCATTCCGCCTTTCCTCTCTTGTGTCCTTCTGCTTTTTTTCTCTCTTCTTCTACTCTTCGGCGGCGCTTTTTCTCTTCTTACAAGGGAAAAGCACGTAAGCCACAAGAAACCAAAAGCACGCTAACGACAACTACACTGCCACCAACTTCTACTGCGAAAGCAGCAGCAGCAGCAGCAACATCAGCAACCGAAACAGCTGCAAGAGCTGCTGCAGCAAGAGGAGACGCCCAAAAACGGCGAAGCCGCTGCGGCAAAACAGAAGGCAACACCTCAGCAGCAACAGCAGAAGGAGCAGCAGCAGTGCAGCAGCGGCAAACATACCGGGTAGTCAATCCCAAGAAGGTATGCTGCAAGGAAAAGGTCGCGATTGTTGAGGTGTATAGGCACGTTTGCCTTTACTCTCTCCTTAGCACAGAAGGCAATTCCTGTTGCTGCCGCTTGCAGCATAAGTATATCGTTGCTGCCATCTCCAATTGCTGCTGCATTTGCTCCTGCTGCTGCTGTTGTTGCTGCAGCAGCTGCTGCTGTTGCTGCTGCTTGTCCCGCTGCTTTAATTGCTACGTGCTGCTGCCTCTGCTGCTGCTCCGACAGCAGCAGCAGCAGACGCGCCTTTTCCACTGGTGTAACTATGGGCTCTCCTGGCTTTCCGGTTAGCGAGCCTGACAAACGCAGACAGAGAGAGTAAAAGACAGCTAAAGCAAATGGGAGAGCGGCAAAGCAAAACCAGGGAAGTCTCCTTTATGTCGGTTTGCTGTTGGGGCTTCTGCATGCGGCGTCTACTTCCTTCCGTCTTTTTTCTCTTACTGTCTTTCTCTCCATCTCGTTGTCCCGCTCGCTATCTCAGTCTTTCTGTACCTGTCTGTCTCTCTCTGTCTCTGTCTCTCTTTATCTGTGTCTCTCCGTCTCTGTTTCTCTTTCTTTATATGTCTCTCTTTCTGTCTCTGTCTCTCTCTATCTGTCACTCTCTGTCTGTGGTTCTCTGTATTTGTCTCTCTGTTTCTGTCTTTGTCTCTCTTTATATGTCTCTCTCTCTCTGCCTTTCTGCGCCTCACCCGAATTGCTCAGAATTTCCGGACTGGTTGGGTTGCTGCTTCTTTTCTGCTGTCTCTCTGTCGATTTGCATGCGTCCCTATTAGTGTGTCTGTGCTCATTTCTTTACGAAGAATTTTTAACAGTAATGACATGCTTGTGTGGAGACAGAAGAAGGCAGGCTTTGTGGCTGCTGCTCTTTTCACCTTGCTGGAAGACGAGGCGATTTGCTCTGGCGAAATCCACTTGAAGTTTCTCTTTAATTTCGTCAGCAAAAACAGAAAAACCGCCGCTCAAAATGGCGAGAAAAACGCCTCGCCTCTTAAGCAGCAGGCAGAGAGGCAAAGCGCCTTCATTCAGATGCAGCTGGTGAGACACTTGGGTTACCGCGCACCTGACAGAAGCAGAATCCAAAGAAACGCATGCAGCCCCGCATCTGCATGCAGCGTTGTGGGCCCGACTTACGGAGTAGAGAGAGCAGCACCACCAGCAACTAAACCAATAGCAGCCAGCAGCAACAGCAGCAGCAAAACCACTAACAGACAGCAGCAACAGCAGCAGCAAAACCACTAACACACAGCAGCAACAGCAGCAGAAAAATCACTAACAGCAACGCAAAGGTCCCTAACAGCAACAGAGACAGTGCAGCGCATGCATAAGCGAGCGCGCTTCACCTTTCAAGCCCCTCCAAAAGAGAAAGGCGTGCTTTTAGGCTTTCCTCAAAAGATAGGCTGCCGCCCATCGCGTCCCGCGTAATCGCCGCTACTTCCTCGCCCTTTCCTGAGCTCGAAACCCTAAACCCTAAACCCTAAACCCTAGGAACGCGAAAGACAGAGAAGCTATAGGCCTGACTGCGTGCGAGGCAGGAGAGAGGCAAGCAGCAGGAAAGATGAGAGAAGCAGAAAAAAGAGTTTAGAGACGCATGCATCATCGCGCTCACCGAATTGAGCTGCCAGCTCGTCAATCACCTCCTCTCTTATCAGCGTGGAATCCTTCAGGCACACGACGCAGCAAAAGCCAGGAGCGGAAACAGCAGCAGCAGCAGCACATGCCAGCAGCAGCACCAGTACATGCCAGCGGCAGCACACAAGTTTTGCTGGAGGCAGCAGCAAACAGCAGCTGCAGCAAGAGGCGAAATACACAAACATTGCTGCAGTCACTGTCGGCAGCAGCAGCCACAGCAGCAGCAGGCTGCATACCATATCAAAGCAAACCAATTGAAGGCAAAGGCCTGCGATGCTGCGACGGCGAAGCATCAGATCGCCTCCGTTGCCTGAAGGACAAGACAGAAATACACATTTGCTGCTGCTGCTGAACCAGCAGCAACGAAAGCACCAGCAGGAGCGGAAGCAGCAGTAACAGCAGCAGCAACAACGACCGTACTTGCTGCTACTTGCTGCAGGCTGCCTTTAAGCAGCGCTACGTTTGCTCCTCTCGGCAGCAGCAGGAAGAATCTAACAGCAATAAACTCTCCAGACGGAGAAATCCGCTCGCCCTCTGCACAAGCAGCAGCAGCAGCAGCAGCAGATGCATGCATGCAGAAATAGAGGCTTGCGGATGCAAAGATGCACACAAGAAGGAAAGCAGTTTGCATGCATTTGCTGCATAGAGGCATTGTGATGTGAGTGCAGAAAAAATGGCATTGAAAAGCCTTGAATGGTGCCTTTGCTTGCCGTCGAACGTCCCGCCAAAAGCCTCGACTCTAGCGGCAGCAGCAACAAGGAATTCGGTGGTCAGTTGAGGCTGCTGCAAAAGCAGCAACTCATAGGTTCTCCTGCTGCTGCTTTTGTTGTTGCTGCTGTTGTTGCTGTTGCTGTTGCTGTCGTTACTGTTGCTGCTGCCTTGCTCCTCCGCCCTGCTTGCCTCTCGAACTTTCTCCGTTTGTCTACGCCATTCATCATCATCAATAACAGCAGCAGGATCAGGAGCAGCAGCCGCAGCTTGGATCTGGTTCGTGGGTGGTCGCAGCAGCCGCAGCGGAAGGCCTTCGAAAACTAAGTGCTTCTCCAGGCCTTCTACCTCTGCAGCATTTCTGATCAGGAAAGAAAAAGTTGAAAGCAGGAGAAAGGAGTGCAGCAAAGAGACTGTCGGGTATCTCTTCTTAGGCAGCATACAAGAGGTTTTTTTCTCCTCTTTTCGAGGGCCTTTGTTGGCTCGACGCTTGCCGACTTGGCAAGGCAAAGCCCCGTTAACAAGTCGCATGCAATGCGCACCTTACAGCTCAAAAAAGCTTTGCATGCGAAGAAGGGCAGCGCAGGTTGCGCGGGGCTGTGCAAGTTTTCTTCTTTTTCTCTTACAGTTGGAAGGCTTGCGGCCTGGAGGGGCTGAGGCCTTGCCTGACCTTGCAGCAAAAGACAGCCAAAAAGCGGCTTGGGGATCGCTCGATCTCCAAGCCTTTGAAAAAACACCCTGAGTTAAAACAGACACGGCAAGCTGCGCGTCTCTTCAGCAGACATTTCCCACGGGGAAGGCGACAGCCAACGGCCAAAAGGAGACACCGAGAGACACCAAAGGGACCAGGCTTCTCGCATGCGGCTTGAAGAAGGCCGCGCACACCAAGGCCTTAAAGCTCACCCCCAAGGCAACGAAAAAGCCTACGCCAGAAACCAGACACAAAAAACACCCCACCACGCTTCAAACCATAAAGCACAAACCACACACCATAAGGCATTGCAAACGAAAAGAAACATTCAGCTGCAGCCCCAGCAAACGCACGCATGCAAGGGGTTCCTCAGGTCCTGCATGCTGCTGCTGCTGCGGCCACTGTTGCTGCTGCTGCCGTTGTTGCTGCTGCTAATGCTGCAGCTGCAGCAGCAAGTCATAGAGAGCGGTAGTGAAACAATTGCCTCTGACGTTGTCTGCCAGGAGGTGCGGGTACATTCGGACTCGTCCCCGCTGCTGCCGCTGCTGTCGCTGCTGCTGCCGCCGCTGTCGTTGCTGTCGCTGCTGCTGCTGCAGCTTTTGCGGGGAGGATAGAAGGGGCAGGAAGCAGCGAAAAGTCGAACGTGCCAGGAGTGAAGACCTGAGGAGACAGCCGGAAGCAGTCTTTCGATTTGTGTGCTGCACCAACAGCAGCAGCAGCAGCAGCAGCAGGAAGAGTCACCTAAAAGTGGCAAGACAGCATCTTCTTCCCCGAGGGTTGGAGGCACTCCATAGAAATCGCATGCGATCGCCGGCAGTTCCTGCCAGCAGCAGCAGCAGCAGCAGCAGCAGCTCGTTCTCCGTTTCCATGAAAATGTCTTTTTCCACACTTTCTTTCTCTAGCGATCTGTCGCGGCTGTCTCTGGCTATCTCCCTATTCGCGGTAGCAGCGGCAGCAGGAAACGTGAATTTGCTGCTGCTCAGACACCCGGATTTCAGCAGCAGCAGCAGCAGCAGCCGGCTGCTCCTCACCATTGAGATGACAGCAACGTATTTCGGCTTCGCTGGTTCTTTGCCTGTGGTTAGGCTGCAAACTTCGCACTCCATTTCCTTCTTGTTTCCTCCACACAGAGACACACGATACCTACTCACGAACAGCAGTAGCAGCAGCAGCAGACCGTCTATTCCGCTCTTGTGGATCTGCTTCCTTCTTTCGTTTTGTCTCTCCCTTTTTTAGCCTCTACAGCTGTCTGTCGTTTGTTTGTTCAGCTTTCTAGTTGTCGTTCAGGAGGCGCTGCTGCTGCTGCTTTTGCTTACCCCTGGCGCTGCAAGCAGTGCAGCAGGAACGCCAGCGACAGTAAAATGTTTCCCTGTGGTCTCCCGCCCTGAAGAGAGAGACAGGAGCAGCGAGCCCACAACCGTTTCTGCTACTGTTGCTACAGCTGCTGCAGTAGAAGCAGCAGGTGCTGCCGCTGTTGCTGCTGCAGTAGAAGCAGCAGCGTATCCTACCTGTCTTTCATCTGCTGTCTCCGGCGATGCTACGTGAGAAGCCAAGCCAGGGAATGCAGCAGCAGCCCCTTTCCTAACGTCCTCTTGCGCATCGGCTGTTGCTGCTGTTGCTGTTGCTGCTGGGGCGTCGCTTGTTGGTTGGTTTCGCAGGTGCAGCAACACAAGGGTTTTTAGCTTGGGCTGCCACTGCTGCAAACATCCGCCGAAGAAGAAGCAGAACACCGAGAAATCCGCAGTGAGACAGAAAGTTGGAAATAGAGCTTTCAGGAACAGGAAAGTTGCATGAAGCGTACAAAGCGTCGCCGTCTGAGGCTCCAAAAAGCCCCGTGAGTCTCTGAGAGAAGAAAACGCAAAT
Organism: Eimeria falciformis; assembly: GCA_002271815.1. NCBI lineage: Eukaryota > Apicomplexa > Conoidasida > Eucoccidiorida > Eimeriidae > Eimeria > Eimeria falciformis. The sequence goes on from NPHX01000297.1 coordinate 98,182, forward strand.
CTTTAAGAAGATTTCCTAAGTGAGGCCTGAGGGCAGAGGCACACCAGGAGACAAACAACTTTTGCTGCGTGCGCTCTGTCTCTCCGCTCCTGTCTCCTGCTGACATCGCTGGAAACGGAGACAGACAGAGACACAGCAAGTGCGAACTGCAGACGCAGAAGGCCAAAGACAGCAGAAATCAGCAGACAGAAATGCAGCTAACCAGAGAGAGGGAACTGAAAATGGAACGCAGAAAGAAACCGTCAGTAGTAGCCGCCTCTGTCTTCCTCTATACACGAAAGGCGCTGTTCGTTCTGTTGCGGTGCTGCAGCAGCAGCAGCAGACAACAACAAACTCTACGAGGCCAACGGATTGAGCAGCAGAAACGCACAGACGCATAAGCAGCAGCTGCGGTGCCACCAGCAACACTCCAATAGCGTCAGGAGCCCCGATGCAGCAGCAACAACAGCAGCAGCAACACCAACAGCAGCAGCAACAACAGCAGCAGGAGCAACAAAAACACCAACAGCAGCAACATCAGCAGCAACAGCAGCAAAATCAGCAACAGCAGCAACAACAGCAGCGCCATGTACCCAAGAAACCAGCAGCTATGTCTTTCCAGCACTTCGCAGATAGCAGCAAAAAGCGAGGCTGGCAGCAGCGGCCCCGGTAGCAGCACAGAAAGACAGAAGTTGTCAGGGTTCTTCAGGCTGCAGTACCAGCCGCTGCTGTCTCTGCTGCTGTCTCTGCTGCCGCTGCTGTCTCTGCTGTGTCTGCTTTGCTTGCTGCAGGTGCACCCGCCTACAAAGGGAGACAAGAAGATCTGCCAGTTTGCTAGCTTTTGAAGCGCATGCAGCTTGCTCCTCAGTGCCTCATCTTTTCCCTAAAGAAACACAAAACGGAGGCGAAGACACGCCTAGAGACATTGCAGCTGGCTGGCTACCAAAGAAAACTGAAAGGCAGCTAGCTGCCTATGTATCTATCGACAGACCTAGCTGCCCATCTGTCTTTACATCTAGCTGCCTCCCCTGACAGCCTCACACCTATCTGGATAACTAGTTACCTAGCTAGCCAGCTACCCACCTATGTAGCTGGCCAGCTACCTAGCTACCCACCTATCCATATGGCTAGCCACCTAGCTATCCAGCTAGCCACTTATCCATATGGCTAGCTACCTAGCTAGACAGATAGCCACATACGTAGCTCGTTGAAGAATCCCTGCCAACAAACACCTACCTGCTGGAGGGAGAGTGTGATGCTTAAGGCAGCAAGAGATCCAAACCGCCGAAGACGAAAATCGCTCAAGATTCCAGCAGCTTCTTTCAATGCTCTGCATGCAAGCAATTGCGGAAAACATAAAGCATTCACAGAACCCCTAACTACACAGGGACGGACAGACAAAGAAAAACATCAACAACATAAGAGGCAAAGGGAGAAGCACAAAGGAGACAGCCAGAGACTATCCTTTCTCTTTTCTTTACCCTGAAAATGCAGTAAGCGGCAGAGTTGCCGCGGGACCTTCGGCGTGAATTGCCCAGTCCGTATGCTGCACGCAGAAACAAAGCGGAAGCAAAAGCAGCAAGAAGAGAGAAGCCCAAAACGCAGTAAGAACGCGGGGAGAGGCATAATAGCAAGTCTATATTGCAATGTCGGTACTGCTTCCGGTCCACTATATCTAAATAAACAGCAAACTATTAGCGTTATTTGGTTACCAAACGCAACAGTCAACTCGCTATGTTCTCTAAGACTTGCAAATAGAAGAGTCTAAATACGGCAAAAGGAGGCAAGCGAGAGCTGTCCAAGTAGCCCCACTTTATCCTTTACTGCGCTCATTGCGCCCCCAAAAGGCGTCCTTAGTACAAGCAGTGGCTGTTTCTTTGGGTTGATACGTTGGGACTGCTTGGGCTAGAGGAGCAGGCTGATTACGCACACACATGCCGTAGTGCGTCAACTGCGCCTGTGTGTGGACAGTCTTTTTTCCAACAAAGCGAAGGCATTAAGAAGTATGACCGACTGACGTCTCCACAAATACCAACAGCTGGTACACTGCGGTCTTGTCGTATAGGAAAAAGAAGATTGTATTTCGTTTTTGTTCTAAATTAGCTCTCAAATAATTAATAAAACATCATGAAAAGCTCCAGAGGAAAATGCCATTGATCCAATGCCTTCATTTTCCACTGTCGGCTGCCACTAAATCAGCCTGTCCATACGTCCACATACGAATCACTGCCGCTTCCATAGGTTCTGCATGCAGCGGCAGCGATGCAGAAATAGAAATAAACGCCCGTGAAAAGCAATTTAGCGGAGTTTCATGACTAAATTGACTTCTGATGCACTTGGAGGCCGAACTGAGTGCATCACAAGCAACTTTCTGCCTCCTCAGTATCGCGGGAAACCCCGGAGTTTTCCTTTCATCACAAGGCAACAAAACGTCTTTGTTTCCTGCGACGTTTGTTGTGACTAGTTATTCAAAACAATTTGTGTAATTCCCTTCAGGATTGCTGACTACCGCCTGCAAGACGGCCAGCACACACAGGAGGCTGCTCAAAAACACACCGCGCCCATACACACGGGGAGGCATAAGAGCTTTCGTACGCAATACAACTCAGCAAGCTGCGTGTTGGCGGCCGCCTTGCGGTATTCTCAACCTGCGGTTTTCGAGCATTTCGCTCCGTTTTCTCTTCAACTTGAACCGCGAAACAGCAAGATGGCATACGCTGCAGATTTCAGCTTTTGGGACGCCCCAAAGATGCTTGCGAGCCGTGAGGTTGAGGAGGAGGAGACATCTTTTTTCGATGTCTTACCCGGAAAATTCATGCTTGCTCCCGTGCAGCACGTGAGGCATTTCTCAGCAGGCATTGAAAGCTTTTCTTTCCGACTTCATTCAGCTTCTCCCTTCCTGCTTCTCATGATCCAGAGAAGGCGTAATATCTTGCGAAATCTCTGTCGTACATACAGCATGTCGCTTTCTTTGAATACTTGCAATACGTGCAGCCCGCAATGTTCGCCTCGCGTCTGTTTGAGTGTAACAAAAAGTTTTCGTCTCCACTGGGACTGCACATGAACCCTCCATCTGCTTCGAATGCTGGCGGCAGCACTTCTATGGCTGTAAAGAAGGGCACGACAACTCTTGGGTTTGTTTACAAAGTACGCTTATTTTATTCTCCTTCTCCTGAATGTATATACACCAGCTGCTGCAGCTGAGGGGATGCAGTGGGTACTGCTGGGGGCTCTGGTTCCTTATGACGGGAATGATTTTTCAAGGAAGAGGTTGTGCTATTCAGCGTTTCAACCCGTATTTGTCATTTCGCCCGCTTTCTCAGGGAGGCGTTATTATTGCTGTAGACAGTAGAGCGTCTATGGGCACTTTCATCAGTAGCCAGACCGTGTGCAAGGTGCTGGAGATTTCCGATGTTATCCTGGGTAAGCAGTTGCGTGCTTATGCGTTTCATGCCGCTGAGCCGGATTCGCGACTCTTGCACGTTCTCTTCTGGTGTATGTGTGCACGCCAGTAAGTATGTTATTGTGTAGCGTACTAATACTGCGTGCTCATGTATTCGCATCCCAGCTTATTACTATTGGCATTGTTTTCTGTCTCTCGTCTCTGTCCTGTCTGCCTTAGGCACGATGGCTGGTGGCGCGGCAGATTGCAGCTACTGGGAGCGCTATCTTTCGAAGTTGTGCCGCCTCTTTGAGCTGAGAAATCAGGTGTGGGGACGTGAAAACGGACGCAACAATGCGTATAAACGCGGGGATAACACGCGAATAAATATTTCATTAAGCTTAAAGTGCAACCTAGTAATCTATTACACCTTGTGTATGTGTGCTCACTGTCTGCAGGAGAAAATTCCGGTTGCAGCGGCTTCCAATTTGCTTGCAAACATCTTTTACTCGTGGAGAGGATACGGCCTCTGCTGCGGTAGGTGCAGCGCAGAGGTCCCTGCCCAGTTAATAAATGTTTTAGGAGTCTGTACTTTTGTTTATCAGTGGTGTCTCTCTTAATTCCTGCTTCTGGCGGAAATTCTGATGCGCCTCTTTGTGTGCTTAGGGACGATGATTGCCGGCTGGAATGCCACTAAGGAAGAACCCGAGTTGTACTACGTCGACGACAAGGCGACCCGGTGGGGTTGCTATCTGCTTTGTTAATTAATTATTGGGGTTTATTCGAGTAAACATTAGGGTGTGTTTTGTTGAGGGGTCTGCTTTTTATGTGCCCATGCACTTTTGTGTGTATCTACGTGTGCGTTTACGCCGCTGTATATGCATTTCTTGAAAGCCATTTGTTGGTTTGTTCTGTCGCTGCATGTGTGCTGCGTCTGCAGCCTGAAGGGAAATCTCTTCTCTTGCGGCAGCGGCAGCACATTTGCTTATGGTGTACTTGACAACACCTACAAGTGGTCAGCGTCTCTCTACCCTAGTCAGCTCACCCCACAGCAGCAGCAGCAGTAGCAGTAACAGCACCGGCTATGGGATTTGTGGCTCTCCTTGATGTTTCAGGGACATGACGGATGAGGACGCCGTTGAATTGGGGCGTCGTGCGATTTACCACGCGGCGCATAGAGACGGCGGATCTGGAGGCGTTTGCAGAGGTCAGCATAACAGCTGCCCTTTGCACGGCTGGCATTCCAGCATCCAGCGATCCTTGAAAAGAACACAAATTTCAGCGGCCGCGTCTTGGGCGAAGCTCGTCTGTTCTTTTTCAAGCCCACGGATGGTAGTGTCTCAAGTTAGCTTATCTGTATTGTTGCTTTTAATACTCTCTTTGTGCTCGCTGCTACTGCTTCGTTTTTGTTCTCCAGTGTATCACTGCTATCGAGGGGGCTGGAAGCGCGTCGTCGAGGCTGCGGATGTCAGCGAGCTGCACTACGCCTATGCCGCTGCTGATGGTAAGAGGCATCTCTTTCCTAATTTTTGTTGCTTTGCTGTGTACGCACGCTATAAATGCGATTTAAAAAAGTCCACTGCGTTTCGTGTGTGTTGCGGTACACTCCAAAATGCTGCACCGGACGATCCTCTGGCGTTCAGGCCGCACGGAAGAGGGAACAGGATTGCCCTCTTTAGCCTTGTGTCTCTCATTCAGGTGTTGACGGCAGCCTTCTCTGAGGAAAAAATGTGTCCGAAAGAAAAACATTGCCTCTAAAAAGGCACGATAAAGTTTTCGTGTGTGGGCTGTCTCTCCCATCTCGGCGGTGCAGTACGCCCCCTAATGCGCACCTTCAGTTAGCGGCCGTCGCTGCATTTCTTTCCTGTTTCTTTCTGCTCACTAGTATGAGTGTGCGTCGATAGGGATGATGGCATTCGCTCGCCGCACAGACTGCCATACTGTCAGAAACACTAGTGCCAACCCGTACAGCAGAAAACCCTCAACAACGCGCACCATGTCCCCCTGCACGCACCACAACGAAAGAAAACAAACAACACCAATCATTTGGGTGTGTGTGCTTGGTGCCCTAGCGGCACGAGGCTTCATCTCACTACCATATTATGGATCGAGAGGCTTACAACTGCGTTTCGTTTTAGCTGCTAGTTATCTATTTTAGAGCTACTGTCGACATTTAGAGAAAATAGATCCGTACCAACTGTACCCCAGTGATCTTAGTGCACAGTTGATCAGAAATTGCCGCGGTCGTCAAAGGTGGCTTGTTGCAGCGGAGTCGCAGTAGCGAATCCAGCAGATCTGCTGGCCGTTTCAACTCCTGTCTCGCCGCCAGGCCTGAAGATAATAGTAGCGCATGCACGTTCTGTTCATAAGGACGAAGTGTCAAGACGAGATGAAGGTATGACGGTCGAGAGGGTGAGGGCGAAATGGAGACCTACGAGCATTTGCTGGGGCAGCAAGCCAAGCTGTTTCGAAGTCTTTGACTGAAGCAACACGAGCGATCAGCGGAGAGGCACAGTGGCAATCAGTGTAGTGGTGCAAAGCATGAACACATCAGAAATATATTTAACAGAGAACTAATATGCAAATATAGACTACTACCGGAATTCAATCGTGTAGTTTGCGCCATAAAGAACAGCTACGAAATATTCACTGTGGAGGTTGACTTTTTCATTTCGGCAACAGATCAGGAATCCGAAATTGAACCATAGATCTTGTACGTCTGAGCTGAAAGCCCTTGAAACGAGCGAGCTTATTGCCAGCACTCATAGCAAACGCCACAAGAGGTTTACCTGCACGGACGGCGTGATGTGTGGCAAAGACGAAAGGGTTTATGTCCTCGTAGTTTCCGTGTGTGTCTATGGCGTGTCCATATTGTGAGTCCATCAGAAGCCGCAGCTGCCAGCGGAGCTGCAGTTTCTGTTGCAGCCACCAAATCATATTTCTCCCTTCCATCTCCGCTTCCGCTTCTGCCTTTGCCGCCTCTTCTGGCGTGCCGCCATTGGCTATTACTTGATCAGCCTGTGTACACAACAGAAAAGCAGTTTCAAAGGTTTCTTTCACTCGCACTCTACGCTATAGCTTGGCCTTGCTGCAACGTTTTTTAGAAAGTAGCACAAGGGCGTACAGAAGCGCACTGCCTTGCTGCTGCGCTCCTTCAGCCATGCAATGAACGCCTCGTCGGACCGGGAGGGATAGGTTGCTGTAACTACGTAGGGGCCCTCCTCGGTCTCTGCGAGAGGTTGCACCACCCATGGAGCTGCCAGCTTTTGCAAAGTTCGCAGGCCATAAACCAGAGTAGGGCCTTTTTCAGGCAACTCCACCGTCTCATCTTCGAGTTGAATTCCGCTCTGTAGCAAGGCACATGTACAGCAGGCGTATTACTTAGCAGTCAAACAGAGTTAAAACGTGGCACTGCAGAGCATGATGCTCCTCCGAGGCTTTGAGGCTAGCTGCTCGCTTGCTAGCTACGAGGTGAGCGGCGGCTTTTAGGCGCTTCACCGAGAGAAATTCTTCAGGAACCTTCAAGCGGCTGTGGGTGTCGCTGAAAGGGTCTGTGATGTGGACAGGGTCTGGCAAAAACACGCCGCTGTAAGCCTCCGCTTGAGCCGCAAGCGTTGCAGCAGCTGCACAAGCAAACGAACCCAGAGCTTCCCAACCATTCCCTCGGAGTGCTCCATTCCTAGCCTTGCCTAAGGAATGCAATTATCTTTAGAGCTTCCGCCCGTATTACCTTCAGAAATTTCGGCAGGGAATTGCGGCAGTCCAACAGAGAAAGCGGCTTCTGCTGCACGAGCAGCTTTTCTTTGGGTTTCCAACACGATCTGCATACCTGGGCCCTCCAAAAGATCGCCTTTGCCTTTGGACGAAAGACACTCTCCTAAAAAGGATGGCAGCGGGTGTGCAGTTAGCACGCTTTCCTGGCTGCTCAACTGCTCTACCCCAAGCGCGCACCTCTCCCCTACGAAAGTCCTTAAGGCAAGGAAGAAAGAGGTAGACAGCAGGACTCCTGCTGCAGCGATGTGCATCAGGATGCAGAAGGAGCAGGCCACTTTTTTAAAGCCGCCCAACAGAAGGGCGAAAACCGCGGACAGCGCGAGGCACAAGAACCCCGTCTCAGCAGTGTAATACACTTTCAAGCTCCTGAGGCTGCGCGAGGTCTGGGCCGCAGTTTCTATTGTAGACTTTGCACGAGAATGGAATTGAGAGATGAGGCGGTCAGTGATAGTACTACCTGAGAACGACGGCATCTGTTCTGCTGCGCGTTGCAGCGCTGCTTCCACCTCGCCAGAAAACGCAGCTTTTCGTGGAAGCGGCAGAGGTGTCATGCTTTCAAGCTCCCTTGAGACCCCCGCTGAGGTGCAGAATACACATATCTGAGACCTCGCCGCAGCCATTCTTTCTAGTTGATTTCGCATTTTGCTTATCGACTGTAGTTTCTCAGCCACTGCGTTCACCTCAGCCGTTAGGAAGAGGCGCTGCAATGCAGCCTGTGTCGCCGCACGAGGTGCAAACTTTGTAGAAGAAGCATCCAGCGATTTTTCCGCAGATTGCACAACGTGCAAGACCTGAAGCAAGTTATCAATATGTCTAGTTCCATACACCATGCCTTCGGGGATTGGGCGCCCACGTAGCACGACATCTAAGTTGTCTAGCACTAGGCAGTGACCACACTGTAGCCTGTCTAGAAGAACGCTTGTGGACCGCTGAGATGTTACAACCCCGCAGATGGCTCCAGTATAGAGAACCATGGCGCAGACGAGAAGGTAAGGCCCACTTTTGCTGCGTAAATCCACGACGCAAGGGAAAGGCCCAACATAAAGCCGAAACAACGAACACGAGATCACAAAGGAAAGCAGAGAAAATAACACCAAGACCGAAATCATGCAGATCGCCACGCAATACGCAGGCCATGTGAAACTCCAAAAGTCAGCGAGTTCATAGGGCAGAAAGAAATGCGAGTAAGAGAGGGAATGGCCATCGTCGAAAGAAGCGGCAGCACCTCCTGGTAAGGGGATACTCTCATAACCCGTTTCCTGAGCACAAGGTCAAAGCCATAAGAAGAACTGGGTATTCATTTCCTTCAGTACTGCCACAGTGATGGGGCGGTTGGCTGTTAACCAACTGCAAATCAATGCCTTTCGGTGCAAGTACACAAGCCACCAAGCCACTTCAAGGGCCTGGCCTTTTTCGGGATTCATCTTCTTGGTGGCATGCTTTACCCTCCTTTACACGGAAAGACAACGAAATACTCCTGGACGCTAAAATCCCTAAAGGTGCTCGGTTTATCGCAGCCGTTCCACGTACCTTCCATAGGAAAAGATCGGCGTCTATATACCCACTGAAACCAATGAAACGTTTGCATGCCTCCTTTCTGGAGACCTCCAGACCCTTCATGATTTCTAGTAATTCGCTGGATTGTGAAGCCTTTTCCGTGTTCACTTCACTTCGATCCTGTCCAATTTTGGCTCTCCTAAAGCCCGTCCAGTGTGTTTCCGCCACACTTGCTGTAAGTGTACTCTCAGATGAAGCATTTGCAACAGAAGGCGAGCCAACGACGTCTCGCAGCCCCTCCGGATGCCCCCAATCCGACGGATCAATCGAGGAATTATGCTTTTCTTGTACCTCTGGTGCATTTTCAAAGCCACCATTGCTGCTGGAAGCCTGCACGGCGGTGCATACAACGACCACGACAATTATAAGGGCTAGCTGGATCCGGGCCCCCAACTGGCGGCGGCTGAAGCCGCAATGCATGGAGCAGAGCCGCATGGCTCTCATACAGCAGAGAAAACCTGCCGATGAAAAGAGGGGGAAAGTTCCCACTGTTCGTCAGGTTTTGATAGGGCGGCCCAGCCGGATGTGCGCCGATCCTAACAGTTCTAGCACTATGAAACTTGTGAGTGACTATGATATAAATGTCATCGAGTATTCAAACATATGAAATTCAATGAGTCGTTCGCGACTCCGATGTGACAGCAAGGCAGTAAGACCCGCGTCGCAAAACCCGAGTTCTGAATGCTGGGAATGGTTTTATTTTTGCGACTCAAGACCTAGGAAAATAGCCTCGACAAAGAACAAACAAAGGCAAAAGAGGAAGTAAAGGAAACGAGTAAGAGCACGCTGGTTCATTCACAGTGCCGATTGTTCGGGGGGGGAAATTACAGTAACAGAGTCTATTTCCGTTGGAAAAACACACATCAGCAAGTGTAACACTCTTGTTCATATTCCCATTTGAAACAAATTGGGGCTGATTAATTTACTTTTGTGTTTCCCTAGCCTACGATTCGTGCGGGACGGAATTTACCCATTTCTTTGGTCCTTTCGTAATAAAAGAAAAACTAATAAAAGTATCCACAGATTAAACCAATGACCACATTTTTCTGTGTTACAAAGATCAAGGCTGGTCGACGAATTGGGGCTGTGTATGGCAAAAAGAGAAGAACCCCTTCAGATGCTACTAGCTAACGCGGAAAAGGTGCTAATTCAAAAAGAACTACCCAAACTAGGTGTAAGGGTAGAAGAGCTTTTTTCGAAGAAAAGTTTCTAGGTCGGACCGATACCCTGTGTGCTCGACTGCCGAATTATGTCTTTGGGTGCAAGTGAGTTTCAGATGCATCCGAGTTCAGATTCTTTACACAAGTTTACATTTGCAGATTAGTTTGCTGGGTAAAGAAATAGTACAGAACCGGGGTTGTTACCCGCTCTCGAACCGTGTTTTCGCACGAGGACCCGACTGTCTTGCCTTCATCTACATTCTCTGAAACGCTGTACCAGAAGCTCCCCAAGTGCTTTTCTGCATCTTCTTGGCTTTTTGAAGGAGATTTATTTAGCATTAGTCGCTCCCGTTTCATCTTCTGTTGTCTGCCCTCGTCCCATGTCCGGCTGGTGTAGGCCTCAGCGTTGCAAAGGCCCTCTGCTTAGGGATTGCTGGAGTGCCTCCAGCAAAAGCGTGGCAGCTGATGCCGCTGCGTATCCAGCGCATTTATTGCCATGCACTCAAAATATATCAACTTCCACACATGTCTATTCATAACCTAAAGCAGTGACATGGGGCGAAGTTCCTGGATAGGTGCAATTCTTTTACTCACGTAAGGGTACCCTCGCTTTTTCACGCTGCATCCTCGAATGCAGATTGATGCTGAAGTTGTTGATAGGCATTACCTGAGGGGTTTGGTATTCATCTTCGTACATCATTGCCCTGGGGTCTGCACAAGAGGCTTTATATGCCAGATGGTTACATACGATATTTTTGGCACTTCTCAACGCATACAAAAAAGGAGTCCGAAAACATGAACTCTCTGTCTCGAGCAGAGAAGGAGAAACCCCACAAACTGCTGCGGGAAACATCAAGGACTGTTGTGAACCATCAACACCTAAACAAGCACATACAAAATAACCAGTCAAACCTCGTTATGTGGCATGGCTTTTGAGATGATTAAGTCAATATTTGCTTAGGTCTCCGGAGTCGGAGCAGTCTGCACGTGTGCCACAAACCTTGTCGCTTTCCTCCGCAGCGCATTCTGTAACATACCAGCGTCTGCTTCCACAGCCGACAGAACGAGTGCTCTCAGCTCTGGAATCTCATCAGGTATAGCTTGGTTTTCTTTCACCCCAAGAGACTGGGAGGGCTGTCTTTCCGTAGAAGACGTGTACACAGCACTTTGTGTCTTATCACAGGCAACACACACCTCCTCCCCTAGGCAAAAATTACCACGTGAAAGGCAGCAGCTTTCCTGAGGAAGGGAGCAACAATCTGCAAGTGCCTTCCTCTCCGGAAGGCTTACGCCCAGCTTTCGTAGTTGTAGATTATGAGGTGATGTCGGTTTGCTGTGGGCAACGCGACGATGCCCGCCATGTCGTGCGCGACTTCGCCTTGGCTTGTGGTAGAAGTGGCAAAAGCAGCACGCACTTCCGTTTGTGCATCGCTTAGTATTTTTGTTGGCAAAGACCTGCAAGGCGTGATTAAAGACTAATACGTCCCCCAAACTAGCGGCAACGCAGACTAATGCCTATGTTTGGTCTGTCTTGCAGAGCAACTATTTTGACATTACTCTAATTGGAAGAGTACAGCCGCTGGATCTCAGAGTCTCAGTGTGTTCCTACTGGACAATTAAAAAATGATACAACTTGGCATCCAATAAAGCCAAAGACGCACAACCAATAGCCTACTACCTAGACAAAACTTACACAGGGCTTGCAAAGGCCCTTGTCGTGCAATACAGAGCCTATAGACGGGCACAACAGTTGCAGTTCTCTTGGCCATGAAGAGACTTCGACATAATACACCTTAAGAATCTCTTGCAGATGCTGCGCAACGTTAAGGGCTCCGCGGCGTAAAGAGTATGCTGCTTCGATATTCAAGGACTCATCTGCAGCAGCCGCTAAAGCGCAGCGAATCCGATCCAGCAATAGCCCTCTAAATGAGTGGTACCCCAAACGTTGTTTTTCCTCCAATTGTTCGGAAAACGCCAAACTTCGCCAGTCGGCGCACGGTGGAACTTCCGTGTGCGTTCTGTGACTTTTAATGACCAACGGAGAAGCAGTGGACCTGAGAGTCACAGGAGGAGAGACGTAAGTGTGAACGGTCTCTTAGAGAGATGCCCATCAGAATCGCGTTTTCCTTGTTGGCCGTCTGTTGGGCTCAGCTGGAGCTATGGCAAGTGCCGAGCCCACACATTCACAGGTTCTTCCAGATAGAGAGAAAAGTCTGTTTCTTTCCCTTCTTCTTTATTGCGCAGCAAGCAGGAGTACGTAATGCAAGACCTGTTTGCGGATTGTAAGAACCGCGGGGTGAGATTGCTCGGCTCAGAACTAAACGAGAGGAATGGATTCCGCCTCTTGAACGAAGAACCACAAGGTACCCTGGAATGGGGTCGTAAAGAGGCTTTCGCCACGTGTTTCAACAGCTTAAGTTCTACTTTGGAAGCCGGAGGAACGATCATGCTCTTTGGTAGCTGTCCGTTGCACCTGAAAAACCCAGAACCAGCGGTATTTCCGTAAACAGCCCATGGAGTGGCTAAGTGATGCAGCGGTGTTTTATCCACCAAGTACACCATTGGCCTAATAGCGATTTTGTCGGAAATGTGAAACCTGCATTCGTGTTAAAACTGCAGAGCTGCGGCAACGAGAGCTAAGGGTCTTAGGGATAAAAGGACCCAACGACTCATGGGCTCTATAGCATTTGGCCACACCAGAGGGCTCGCCTTACAATTTGGCAGAAGTAAATGGACAGCATGTCCCAAGGGTCAAGAGCACAGTTCATGATTGCCTCCCGAGTGAAAGTATACAAATGCAAACGTTTCCACGTGCGTTTTGAAAAAATATTTGGAAGAAACACGCATGTACTTGCGTAGAAGAAACAGTACAGTCCGAAGCTGTCAGCAGCTTTGAAAGCGCCCAGCACAGTCTTAGTGGTGCTTAGTATTACTGAGGAGTTTTTCTGCTGCACCGCCAATGTTCGGACCTTCAAATATATGCAGTGGTGCACCTGGTGATATTCAAATTGAGTTACCGTGAAGCTGGTCCGCGGAAGCCCAGTCTGACAAAAATATATGTGAGTGGAAAGGTACGATGAAAGAAAGGTAGTGCTATAGTGCTCAGAGTGTGGGCAAAGTGGAGTTGTCTGAAGTTCAGTGTAGGCCAACGAATGGCTAGAAACCACAATGGGTTTGTGTATTTACGCACACAAGACAATAAACAGTATTAAAAAGGAAAAGAGGCTTAGTCCGTTTGGCGGAGGTCACTTGCCTTGTGCATTTCTGGGGCCGTTTAGGGCGCCAACTTCGCAGGATTTGAACTTAAGCGCGAAATTCATCAAAATAAAAACAAAAATAAAAACATGATAACAGCAGTAGAATTTTACTGTGTCACACAGCTTCTCAGGTTGTTCATCGCAGTAGAGTAGGCTCTCCAGCTGCAGGCCTTCCAGTGCAGCCTCCTAGTCTTTAGTCCTCCCGGGCCGCCATAGCAACGAGCCGGATGAATTCACAGCCAAAACAACTATGACTTTAAACAGAAATACTAATTTATTGCGCAGCCTAAGGGCTTGATGTTCAGTGATTACCTGTGAGCATATCGCAAGGCACTGGCCCACACAACCAACATTAGAGGCTACAGCAAATGTATGCCCACTCCAAGTGGTTGAAATGTGCGGTAAAAGCAAGGCATTAAAGGAAATACAAAAACTTTTTGTCCTATTTCTCTTTTGATGGCGCAATTACTTATTGTGTCGGAATCTGTAACTTATAAAGACACCCTCTCCAGGCCCTCCTGAGGGTATCGACTTGCGGGGCCGACCACCCTCAATTAGACCTACTTCTCGTTGACGCAGGCACTCGCTTTCCCGGTTCAGATATGCCCATAAGGAACTGATTGATGGATGAGTTCTCAGTTCGCTAAGAGCCATCTACTCTAAATACTACACGGGCCCACAAATGAGCGAGCTGCTGAGTTCACTTGGGGTCACCGCTGGGTGCCCTGATGATCTGTTATTCTTAGCAGACCAACACCTTAAAAAGGTTTAATCTTTAATTCCGGGGAATAAGGCTGCCGAACACGCCTGCCTGTGGCTCTAGGACCTTAATCCTTTGCACCAGGTGCGTCAGGCTCAGGGTTCATATCGTGAAAGGGGCCGTGAACGCCATGAATTGTTTTCTCGGATTTGAAAATGTCGTTTGTCATGGAGGCGCATACTTCCATTCCAGAGGAGAAGGAGCAACGTGCTTGGCTTAATTACCTGGAGGAAGACGTTACTGGAAATGCAGACAACTATGCTCGGCGAAATGCTGCTTCAGAATCTCTGCAGGCTATCAAAGCACAGAAGCTCAGCAGAAAGCTTCTCATTGTTTGGGGACTAGTTCTCGTTCTTCTTTCTGCTTACGTCGGAGTTCATTTGGGCGCACGCTCTACTAAGCGAGGGAAGGACAACACAATGTTGATTATCACCGTGGTGCTGATGGACTCTTCACTCGTATTCGGTTCTCTGCTGTTGAGCGGAGTGGGATTGTGGATGCGTGATGAGATATACATGAGGCAATCTTCAATCCTGCAGGTGATCACGGCATCTTGGTACATAATACAAGTTATCTTTAATATGGTTTTCGTGGTGATCCTCTCGAAGATCGGTGGTGAATGGCAGCGACATGGGAAATACACCAGCGAGCAAATTCAGAGCTTTAATACATTCATCACTGTCGTAATCGTAATCGAAGGATTGCTTGCGCCGCTGACGTTCTTTTGCAGTAAGCCCTGCCCCTCGAAGGTAATGGCAACGTTGAGATGATGTCACTGACAGACGTTAAGTTTGCGGGCCACATAGAACCGTTTAAAAATATAGCTTCGTCTGTTCGTAAACGATTGTTGTGTCGTGTTCCCAACCTAAGCATTAGCAGCGATCGGCACACCTAGTTGCTCACGTCTTTCCGTTCATATAGATATAGCTTAGGATTGGCGGGCCCGCCTGAAATATGGATTGTGTTTTCAGGTCAGCTGGCCTGGAGGCTTTCCAAGCTATACGAGGTAGAGCGCGTAGTTCGGAAATTTCCAACGAGAGAAGAAAAACTCACAAAATATGGCACTTTCACGGACACCTGGGGCCGCTTGGTCCCGGCGCCGTCTATTAGCTCAGGAAACAAGTGAAGTCAAGTCAATGCCCTGGGCGCTACATAAAACGTGCAAAGGCGTAGTAATGCTGTCAGCTGGAGAAAATAACCAGGTGCCGATGCTAAGCAGCGTCCTGCTGTTGCAGAACACTGCTTGACATTGACTGTACCAGCATTGTGCAAGGTTCGGTGACTCCTGCTCACACGTGGCGAGATGTGGTACGCCTATACATGCCATATTTCTTATAAAAACCCAGTGTATATCCCTGGTCGCGCATCTAGCCTTGCATGCACAACCTGTGTGGGAACAGGGTTTTGAAGATGAATACACCCGTTGATTTCTCTTGTTATGCAGTAAATATTTCAGGATACACCACATGAAGCTGCTTTCGCGCCTTTTGAATGCACTCAGCAGCATCCTGAGCAGTAACAAACAACAAGATCTGAAGCAATCCCGCCTCTTTGGGCTCACCTGTAAATCAAAGTTTGTTTTGCTCCCCTCAAAGGCAAACTCAGTCACTAATAGTACGCGCTGCCAGACCGCATCAACACTATCAAGCGGAGTAGCCTTCAGACCTCTAGGCTGGGAGGGTTGAAGCATATAAGGAGATTTGAACTGGCGGGAGAAGATTCTGAAGGCAGAAATCACAGTGCATGAGTAGTCCAGTGTAACGATCCCTGAGGTGTTACAGAAAACGCTTCGTGACTGTAAGCAGCTACACGATCGATTCACTTTTTCACCTCCGTGATTGGCAAGCTCTGAGAAAAACTCAGACACGTCACAGTGCAAGTCAAGCAGAAACGGAACGGTGGGGAATGATTTTCGTAGTTGCCATACAACCTGTGCCTCTGCAGGTTCTTGAGCCGCAGCCAGCAGGCCCAGCACGCCCTTGCCCGCTGTTGATGGCCACACACAAGGACGCTCGCAAAAGCAATGTACATCCGCTCTCTAACGAACGTTTAACTGGTTTTTATTGGCCCAATGGTGTAGGAACTAAGCAATAATTTGCTGGATCGCAGTGTAGACAACCCTATGCATGAGATATGAATGGCAATTCGGGGAAAACGCTGGTAGTCCTAATTCATTTTAGGCTGACAATGGGAGGCAGAAACGTCTTGGCAGAGATACGCCACGTGCTCGTATAGTGCCAATGGGGAGGTAGCACTGCTGGGAGGAATGCCCTTCAAGCTTGCTAGGCTAGTAGCACTTGCTGGCCTGCAATCCACGAATACGCATGCGGCATCTGCATGGCTGAGGAAAGGGCAAACTGCGTCACGGCCCATGTAGGAGCTGACAGTGACCGCATCTGCCTGAAAGTCACACAGCGCCACGACACAAACAGTGGGAGCGCATGGTTTGAACTACATCGATCTGGGGTTATCACCTGCCGTTGTGAAATGGCTGTGTACTGCAGGTCTCCCAAAATGCATTACTCGCGGATTGGCAATCGGCAGCAGAAACCGATGGGGTTTCGACGTGTAAAGAGGGGTGAAGAGGAAGCTTCATAGTGGAAGAGTGAGCATCGCTCATCATCGATGGGAAACACGGCACTGGAGCACGAAACCCGAAACACTTGCCCTGTAGTAGTCAAAGAATGCTCGCGAATAGGCAGCAGCGGTATTGGAGATATCTCCGCGCTTCCCGTCGATGATAACGGCAGCACTTGGGGGCAGTAAATCCAATATTTTGTCCAAAAGCTGAAGGCAGCATCAAGCAGCCAGAACACTGCTAACCTGCAAACTTTACCATCGATGGCCGAAGGCGCCAGGGCAACCATTGTGCCCAGGAAAATATGGTATCTCTCTAGCGTATACAAACTTCGGCGCCAACTTTCGGAAAACAGCGATTATTCTGTATCTGCACACCATTCAGACGCGTTGGCAAGTTTCGCATGTGTTCTCATGGGGCAGCAATCGCCTTCTAGGGTTAGCAGTTACAGCCTGTTGTTTATGAGCCATCTCTCATTCAACAGACCTTAAATCCACTGGGACCAAACTGTTCATAGTATGCTGTGTCCAGTTTAACAGCGCCAATGGACTCTGTCTTAAATGCCGCCTCAAGAGCCTTTAAAAGAGCCGCCTCCGCAGAGCAGGCGCACCCTGATGCTTTGCACTTCTGACAAGTTGAAATGCTCTCTGCGGTTGCAGGGAAAAGGGGAGGGTTCAGCGACAAGCATATAATCGGCTTGCCCGATGCGAGGAGCTGCTGGAGCGACCCCCTCATTTTAACGGTTAGGCTCCAGGGAAATTCAAGATCCCCACCAAAATTATGATGCTGAAACAAGCCATAACGACTTCAAACGTGCGCTGGAAACGAGGCTGTCAGTAGCTCTACACTTTGAGTTTCAGGTACAGACTTTTGGGGACCTTCGTCCAGACACTTGCACATGAACCTGGCCTGCACAAGTTCACACAGCTGTAAAAGATAATCAAAACAGAGAACCCCCAGAAATTGGAGGATCCAATGAGCATACTCTCATGTGGGGCTGTGAGTGCTTGAAACGGTCCACTACGAGCTTGTGGTGTAGTTGTTGTACAGAGCAAATGCATTCGAAACCTTTTGCTGTCAATCGAGTAGGAACATATGCAATGGTTGGGAAGATTTTGTTACTAGCAACGAATACACTAAAGAACCACCAGAGGGTAAAGCCCTGTTGAGTGTCGGTTCCCTTTCTACCTGTTGAAGGCTGTGGGCCCTTCACAAGTCCCCAGGCTTGAAGTCGTGTTGGAAATCGACTAGTTTGGCTGCCTGCCGAGCAAAAATTGCTTTAACTCTTTGTAAAGGGTTTATGAGTTTTCTATTTCCGCACTTCCCAACACTTTAAGCTTGCAGAATGTTGATATCTGCGTTCGGTATTGCATTCCTTGAATGCTCGTTAAATCTTAGAATACTCTTCGTGAATGCCGTAAGTGATGTATAAGTGGAAGGGGTCATGTATATCTAGGTGAGAGGCAGTAACCCAACCACAACTCCTCAGTGTGGGATCCTGCAAGGTGTTCATGGTATCGATTTAATCGGTAGGCCCCAAGCACGCAGCCATGCTTTCAAACGCCAAAGCTTTTCAATTAAACGATTAAATTTTTTTAAAGGTATGAAATTGTGGGGTCTTACTTTGTCGTTCAGTTTCTGTGTAACGATCCGCGACCCCACACTTACACCAATCCTTTAGGGCACACCAATAGCAAGCTGCAACGTCCACGACTTTCATCAAGCTGAAAGAGTATAAGGAACTTGAAGCTTATCTGTGTAAGGCATTTCTTATCGACTAATTTTTGACGTAATTTTATAGAGGTCATATATACCCTTTGTTGCTCGATTGCAACAGAGGAGGACAAAAAAGCATAAGCTATCCCATTTGTTGTTTCTTTTAAAAATATTGGCGATTCAAATGTTCAACTTGTACACAAGTTGCGCTATACTTGTCAAGGTGTCTGTAAAGCTTGTCGGTCAAACTCAGGTGCGCGGGCTGCTGGGGTTTTTCTTTTTTCTCTGTTGCCTCAGCTGGCAGTTGCTCCTTTTTAAGTTTGTAATGGTGTCAAGGGCCTCTGATTAAAATCCCAGTTGTTTTGTTTGGGCCTATGCTCGCGGAGAGCCTTCTGCGTACCACAGCTGTCTTTTGGTTTCATTAAGCTCCTGTTGGTTCCTGTCTCTGACCCTCTTAGCGTTTACACAGGCTACCACTAGCTCGTCTCGTAGCTATGCTAGCTGTTGAGTAGTGGAAGCATACAAATTTTGGTATGCCACCTCCCACTCTTCTGCGGGTTGGTTTGTCACCAACGGCTCAGTGTACAGTGTTGGAATGGAGCCCCAGTATAGCTTGATAGTTCCTTCAAGCTGCTGGAAGCTGGCGGCGTTGGGAGTTTTGTTTTAATCTGGTGGTTGGATCTGCATAGGGCTTTGACGATGGCGAGTTGAGGGGCCTGTGAAAGATCTGCCCCATCATGTGGGTAAGGGTTCCATGGTATGGCTTTCTCGGTTCACAGTTTAAGCCACAGCAATCATAGCGGTGACAACAAAGCTCTGAATGCAACAACTGTCGGCACAGTCATGCCCTACTAGTGTCCTGATATGGCAGATAAATTTTTTAGGGTCGTTACTCCCGTAGGGAGTCTACGTAAACGGTCATGTTGGGCCGCATTCAAAGGGATTAAACAATAGTTTCTTAGTGGTTGGGATGTTTTTTTGGTAAGCCACAAGTGTGTGACACGAAATTTAGAGAAGTTATTAAATCTAATATAAGCCATGTCACGCTTGTCTTGATATATTTTTGACTTCGGACCAACTCGGAAATGAACTTTTAGTCTGTGGGAGTGTTTGTGAAAAAAATACAAGTACCAGTTGGGTTTAGCTGCATGACCATTTCGGAAATTGTCAGGGTCCGAAATGAAAATGGGCTGGGTATATAAGTTATTGCGTGTCAGCTAGTGGCAGCCTATAGGGCTGGGCTGTTGCCCGCTATGAACATGCCTATTTAAGGCTTTAAAGCCTAGCTACAAGGATTTTCGAAAAGGGAACTCGCTTTCTTTCGCAAACTAGAAAAATGACGTTTTCCCGTTTGGTTTGAGAAATCTTTGAAAATGATCCGACTTATTTTGGGCACTGCGAGCTATTTTCTTTAAAGTTGAAGAGGGTTTTTCTGGGCCGAGTAGCATCCTCCTATCCACCGCCAAGGGTCACAGGAGCTGATAGGAGCGCAGTGGTTAAACACCCATGGCTAGCTCGTGCTGCTCTAAACAATAATGCGTACTGTGCGTATATAGTTTGCGTTAGGGATAAGCTCCGAGGTCTTAGGAGGGTATCAGTAATACTCAATCTGCATGTTACGGTGTAGCGTCTCATCTCGTGCCCTTTTTTGCACGAATGGTTTCCCACAGACGGAGGCTCCATTCTACTAGAATATACCATTTGATAGCATTATAAAAAGAGTATTTTTCTGGTCTATGGATCGTTTCACTGCTCTGGACCCTTGCCATAGTTCTGCCTGATGGCTAGTCTTAGGCCTTGTGTAGGGATTCCTTTGGTGAGCCTCCTCCACTGCGGCAGCCTCTGGCTAGCTAGTGCTGCTCTAAACAATCATGCATAATGCGTGTATAAAAGTGAGGATGGACTACTTTTTAAGTTGTAAGCTGCAGATCGCTAACCGTCGGTTTAGCATGCTACATTACAGTGAGTGCACGATAGGTTGTTTAGCAACAAAAGAGCTACTCTACTTCTTTCACATCCAGTTGCAGTATGCAGTAGTATCACAGTTTGATTCTGGGTGATGGCAATCTGTGGGCATCAAAGATGAAGCGCACTTTCGTTTGCTGCCTAACGCCCCTCTGGTGACCCTGCTGAGACGCAGTTTGGTGCTAAATCAAAACAACTAAACCGACCTCATTAACTCTATTTTTATCCACCTTAGTTTGTTATATTTAAACTATTGAAATTTTAACTACAATAGAACGTAAGGGTTTTGAGAAATGAAGCGAGGACAACTGTCCACTGGTCTGTATGCTTTGGACAACGTGCGCTCTCGCTCCAGGTGACAAGTAGTGTTAAGAAAGTGCCGGGAACTCGCTTCGGAAAACTATTTTTAGTTAACTATTAAAGGACGCTGTTTCAGATATACCCAGCAGCGTTTCCTGTCGTATAATTACTCTTGGCGGCGTTCCCTGCTATTTGGGCAGCAGTGCTCAATGGCCCCGACACGAGGGCGGGCTCACCTGAATCCTCTGACCACTGCGACTTTCTAAAGAGTTCACAGCACTACCTGTGTAGCGGTCATTTGTGATTTGTGGCTGCCGAATGTCGGGCCTATTCCGCCTGCACACTTCCTTGTGTTTGTCATATTGTAATACCCAAAGAAGTTACAACATGCAGATGACAGGAATGGACAGCGCTGCCAATTCCACGGCATCGGTTGTTACTGGAGAGACACAGAGAGGCTTTGAAAGGGAGAACATAACAGCAAAAGATGTGTTAGTCCCAAGTAATACGCCAGTGCCCCTTCAGCCTCGTTTGCACGGGTGGCAGCCACAGTCACAGCTACAGGAACAGCATCAACTGCACCAACAGCAGCAGATACGGTGCCATCAACTTGTTAAGAATGAGGAAGCACTGCCCTCATTGCAGGTCAAGATAACACAGAGTGGGGACTCTCAGCGACCAGGATGCCTCTCGTTGCAGCAACAGCCGCTGGAGGAACAGCAGAAATGGATTCGCCCTACAGAGCAATATTCCATCGGGTTGCATGGTGGTCTCCAGCAGCAGGCACAGTCACGGAACGCTGAGGAGATAGTTGGAAGCCCGGCGCACTACCTGTTGCAGGGTCAGCAATGGAGCGACCAACAGCAGCAGCAGCAGAAGCAACAAAATCTCCCCAAAACTGTTGAGGAAAGCGGTCAATACTATACAGGTGGCCGGAAAGAAGATCCACTGCCGCAACTGGGGCAGCAACAAATGCTGGAGCAGCAGCGCTTGCAGCAGCTCGTGCTGCAACAGCACGATCAACAGCAACAACCGCAGCAACTCCCGTTGCGACTTGAGCCGGCTTGCCACTTAGGACTACATCTTGACAGACAGCAAGCAGCACAAAAGCTGGATTCCGTGCAGCAGATGCCCCTGCAGCAAGAACCACAGGGCACAGCGCTTCAACAGTCCTCCTGGACGTCTCCAAGTCAGCAGGTGCAGCAGCAGGTGCAGCGGCAGTTACAGCAACAGGTCAAAAGTCAGCGGGCTTTGCAGCCTGCAACTGTTTCTGGAAGCGTAGAGCCGCACCAGAGTACAGCAACAATGACAATGCAAGAGCACACAGCACTCCATCGCGAGCTGCAACCACTTCCTCGGCAGGAGCTGCAGCAACAGCAACTCTACCAGCAACAGGTTCAGCAACTCCAGCAGCGGCAACTTCAGGAGCAGCAATTGCAGCACCACCAGCTGCTGCAGCAACAACTGCAGCATTTGCGGATGGCAGGACTTTATGGTCAGGCTCCAGCGTTGATGATGAACGAGGAGCACAAATGGCAGCAGAGGAAAGACCACCTCCAGCCAAGTTCTTATGAAGCTTTGGGACAGCAGCAGATAAATGCGCAGCACAGTTTACAGCAGCAGAGGCAGCAGGAGGTTGCTTTACTGCAGCAGTTGCAGGCGCAGGCGCAGCATCAGAAGCAGATGATGGGAGCAGACGGGCCAGCAAAGTCACAGGCTGGCTTTGCACCTCCAGTCAACCCTCCTCTATCCGCAACAGAAGCACCAACAGCTGTAAAATGCTGTGGCGTTAGGGATGACCTGCCAGGAGATGGTGCGGGAGGTGCAGCGCCCAGCAGCGTGTCTGTCTTCAATGGAGACTCTCTTTCCAACAGCAGCGCAGTGCAGCGCCAGCAACTGTTACGTATTGCGGGGCTTTCCAGGACCGATACACCAGCTGCTACTGAGAGAGGACTACCGACAAAGACACCAGAAGCAGCAGGAAGACCTGGTTGCAGTTGGGTCCGGCCTCCGAGACTAGAGGTACAGCAGCAGGCGCAGCAACATCTGCCAGGGCAACAGGATGTGCAGCTACAGCGCGATGCCGCAACAATCTCGCGCCAAAGCACTTTTACAGCGGGTGCCGAATCTGCTGCAGCAGGACTGCTAACCCGTCGGAGTTTCAGCAGCGACAACAGCAGTAGCAGCGGCAGCGGAAGGCGCAGGTCATTTGAGGGAGGAAAACATGGCTGTGCTGATTATTACGGCCAGGCCTTTCGAAGCTCTCAAAGGGGGAAGGCTTCTCCGAAAGCCTTTTGTAGATGGATGGAAGAGACTGCTGATCCTGTGACGGTTGTAAGCACGCGTCTTTCCATGTCTAGCGGTACAGAAGTGCACGTCCCTAAGCGCGGAAGGAGCAACGGCGCTGTCGCTTCTGGCCCTGGTGCATCCGCCGCTTTGTCTGGCTTTGCTGAGGGTTCGGATGACACACACCGGACAGCAGAGACACAGCAGCAACGGAAGGACAGGGACTTTGTGACTAATGGCTCTAAGGTCGACTTTGCAGTTACTGCTGTTGCATCTGCTTCACCTGACGCCACTGCAGCTACGCTCCATGGGGCTGCTTGGGATGCGCGAGTCCGCACAGCATCCCTGTCAGAGCGCGAACATTCCTCCTCGCGAAGGGAACATGCCTTTCTGCGCTCACCTTGGCAACCCCGCAGCTCCTCCTTGGCTGCAGCAGTGACTTTCTCTAAAGCAGCTGCTTCTGTTGCAAAAAGATCTTCGTCCGCATTCGCCCTGCCTTCTCTGGAGACGTGCTTACCACCGGAATTTCTTAGCGACCTTCAGCAACACGGAGCAGTATCTTCCGCTGCCCATCATACAGCCGATGAGGTGTTAGAGCGGCTAGAAGTGCTCAGAAAGGCCACAAGCTCAAAGCGTTTTATCCCTAGTCTGCATCTGAAAAGCTCAGACGGCAGCCAACAGCTGCCGGCTCAAGGTCTGTCATCCTCCGCTCGTGCGGCGACACATGCAGTTGCTTCACAACACTCAAGCCTCGGAGTGTCCGCACCAGCAAGTGAGTGTGGCGGTATGCGAAGGTTACAGGAAAGCAGTGAGGATACTGAGATTTCGCGGGAGTGGCGGGCTTCTGCAGACGTGCTTGGTGGGCTAAGGCACCGGCCACTGCTACGGCACGAGACCGCCCATTTTCATGGTGGGGTTGGTGGGACCAGACAGAGGATATTTCTCTCCGAGAGCATGGGTCGTAATGCAGAGAAAGAACGCCGCAGAGCTGGGGGCCGCGTGGCGAGGCCATTGTGGCATGAAGTGCCTTCAGAGGAAACCCCAAGGAAGCTTAACTTAACTTCATTCGTGGGGGAGACGTGGACGAGCCGTCTTAAGGGAAAGCTCATTATCGTGGTGCGGCGACTACCCTTTGATATCCGTACCACCAGCAACTGTTTAGCAAAACTAGAATGTCTCCTTTTGGGGCAGGCAGACGGCGTTCAATCGCCTGCCTCACCTTCCTTCGTATCCGCTTGTCGGGTAGGGAGCCTAAACAGCATCTGTGAGAGAGCCGAATGGAGGGGACGTAACACTGGAACAGCGACCCCTACTAAACCTAAAGGCTATCCCGGGCTTCCGCTTTGCGCGACGTCTGCGTTGGCCTCCAACAATCTTAGAGGCGGAGAGGAAGTCCTCATTGGTCCCTCTCTCTCTGCTGAGGACCTAAGCCGTGTGGGTGCTGGGGGGCCCCCATCGCGTTCTTGGGGATCAACAGCAG
This sequence comes from Eimeria falciformis, assembly GCA_002271815.1. NCBI lineage: Eukaryota > Apicomplexa > Conoidasida > Eucoccidiorida > Eimeriidae > Eimeria > Eimeria falciformis. Next base: position 122,376 of record NPHX01000297.1, read on the forward strand.
AGACAGATGCTGACACAGACAGCGGGCGACGAGACGCCTTTCGTTTGCGGTCTCTTGCGCTTGCGCGTGAACTGTTGCGTCGTGTGCGAAGCGAGATGCAGCTTGTTCCGCAGCGGGGTAAGGCTATTCGCAACCTGTTGGAAGCTCCATTCGGTCCCCCCATAGCATCGAGATCAGACGCAAACCTTCTGCAGCCCCGTGAGATCGTTCCGACCAATCCAGCTGACTATATTTGTCCTGCTGCTGCTAGTACACCTATGGCTGGCGGGCCTTTAGACCAGCCCGGCTATCTACAGCAAGATTGCAGGTGCAGCGTTGACAGAGGCCGGACGGGAGATATGACGGCAAGCAAGACAGAATCTTCTTCCCCTGCAGATAGAATACGAGAGTCAAAACAATCACCAACAACCCATGATAGGGTTAGTGGCTCCACCAGTCAGAGCCGCGAGAAATCGGTGAGTAAAGGGCAGACTCCCCAGCGCGGTGCGGGTTCGGCTGCTATAGAGGGAGCAGCAACGGACGGGCTGGTTGTACTGAGCGGCGCCGATATTGCTTGGGACATTGCAACAACTTTGAAACCCTACGTGCCATGCATTACAATATCTGACCTGGGAATAGACTGGGAGGAAATGGGCTTAACAGGAAGCGAACAGCAGCTCATGCAGCAGCGAGTCCTGGACACCGTCAGGAGACAGCATCCCTCGGTCCATCCTATTAGCCTAGGCAAGGAATCCCGCAGAGAATGCTACTCCGAGCAGATCCTAAATACCCTGTTCCACTGCAGAACACCGCCAGTCGGTAAGGCGACAGTGCAGTAACAGAAGATCAAGCCGCGTTTTCTCATGCGATTGCATCTTTCCTGAGGATGCAACGAGAAAACAGACGCATACACCATCACTTCTATACATCCAGCAGCAATTGCTAGAGAGACGAGCAGCAAATTGCTTGTTAGCAGCAACTGCACATGTAGCATCGGAAACGTGTGTGAGTGCTGTAGCAACCCTTATTTGTGTGCAGTAAAGTACCACCGCACACACAGCAAGAACTCTTCAAGGCACCATGACAATGCATTGCGCCGTTGGGTCAGTTTGGTGGTTTGCTTTTCAGGGACTGGATTTTCTCACTTGGATTGGCAAGGCTATGTCCGCATGAATGAAGAATTCGCGAAGGCAGTGCAGCAGGATTATACAGAGGGTGACGTGGTGCTCATCTATGACTACCATTTTATGTTACTTCCCCTTATGCTGAGACAGGTAGGGAGGCAACAAAATTAACGACAGTATCACAGAGTAGAAGAAAATCCGGGCAGGCTGGTAGGGCCGTTCAGCAAGATAATCCTTGAATAGTTCTTGTATTTTCCACAACTGCACTCAACAGCCGCAGGTACAGACCTCTACCAAAACACCTCTGGGCACAGGGCATCTATGCTGCAACCGTTAGGACTGAGCTGTTACAGCCAAGTTTGTACGACCTGGCGTGACTGGCCTCGTCATATTGAGTTATACTTGTGTCGGCTTGGGAACTGTTACAGGCTATTCCGAAGGCAACTATTGTGGTGCACTGGGCAACCGTCTTTCCAAGCAGCGAGATGTTTAGGATTCTTCCACAGAGAGAGCCCCTGTTAAACGGACTATTAGGGGCCGATCTTATCACATTCCAGGCCTACGCCTTCCATAGGCAGTTTGCCAACACCTGCCGGATGCTGCGTGGCCCAGGAGCCCTCATGGGTGTGCTTATTATCCTATATTGCTTCATTCAGTTTGATGTTCGAGGTTGTTTCCATTTATTTGGCTTTCAAGGAAGTATAATGTCCTGCTTGGCAATTCGATCGAGCAGATCTACCTCTCGAGTGCCACGATCAAACGCACAGACACATATTGGTTGGTTTTCACACGGCCTCTAGTCACTACGGTCCCACCACTAAGCAGTAAACCGTGCTTTTGTGCGGGTGCTTACAGGCGTGCGCCTTGCCATTGTGCCGAGGGGACTCGACCCTACGCCGTGGCTCCAACAAATGCGACTACAGAAGTCAGGGGGTCCCTCTGACTGGGAAGAGCTGCGGGAGAAACTTGGGGGAAGGACAGTCTTTGTTAGCGTGGATTCCATCAGCGCAAACAGTGGCATACCACATAAAATGGTTGCTTTCCGTCATTTCCTTCAAGAACACCCAGAGTATATAAACAAAGTTGTTTTCGTACAAGCAGCGATCACGGATAGCACAGTAAAATCACTTCCCTCAACACATTTCTATCATTCCTAAACCAGAGGTCGCCTTTGTCACCCACCCTTGACAGTTTATGCCGACAATGCGAAGACCACCATGCTGCCTTGGCTCTTTATATACAGGCGCCTGACACGTTTCTTGACCAAGACCCTAGACAGCCTCTAAGCGAAACAGAGTGTCATGAGCTTCTCTCCCAGGTGCGACCAGCAGTGCCATATTTTTAATGACAAAGGCTCTGCTACTTCCCGAATTAAACTGGCCCTTACCTTGTGCAGATATACATCCAGACTGGTTTCCAGTATTATACTATTGCGTTCCACTTCAATCTTCTGGGACAAAAGCCACTGAAGAACAGCCAGATTAAAAGACGTTTTGGGGTGGAGCTTGCGGAGATACCTAGAAGCTCAGCTTTTCATTTTTGTTGCGTATGCGGGGTGTTTCAGGTTTATCATTTCGTCGGCTGCATCAATTCAGAATTTGGGGCCGTTGCGAGCCAAGCGGTGCATTTTTTAACGGTGCCATGGACGGCTGAGGGCCTTTCCCCCCTTTTTGCATGCGCAGACGTCTGCCTCGCCACTTCAGTCCGCGAGTCCTTTTCATGGGCTGCTTACGCATTTATCCTCTGCCAGAAATTCAGCAACAAGGGGGTCTTGATTCTTTCTGAATTCTCTGGATCAGCTCAGGTATGTCAGCAAGTGTAGATCAGTGTGTATGCAAATTACATCCTCATATTTCACAGCTGCTGCAAGGGCCTTATTACCTAGCTCTGGAATCAGTGGACTGCAGCACAAGCTATGCGGCGTCGATTTCACAGCAAAGCACTACATTAGTAGGACCATAAGGGAAGCGTATGGTCAGCGGCTTCGGTCAACATTTGTGACCTACGTAATCTTCATACCAATACGGACACTACCATGTGGCAGTGGCTGGTTATCATGGAGGGGAGGAGTGTTGACAGTTTTTGATGTTTCTTCAGGCTTTGGGGGCGGGGGCACTGATGGTAAACCCGTGGAATGCTCGCTCGTTCGCTGCTGCACTGCTGGATGCCTTGAACATGTCCGAACAGGAGCGCGCAGAAAGGCACGCTTATGCGTATCGCTACTGTACGAAGCATTCAGATAAGATGGTGAGGCAACCTGACGGGGTTGTGCTGGACGACAGACTGGATTTTCCCTTTATTGCTAGAGGAAAGCGTAGAGATGATGCGGGTTTACACTTTGTTGCTGGGAACCCTCAGCACTGTGTCACTTGCTCACTAAAGAGGTCGCTTGGGGCTTGTCAAATAAACGGTGATTCACCGGAATCAGTTCATTTTAAAAACGAATTATACCGGGTATGCTCCAGAAATGTTGTTGTATTCTGCGATTGCTCGTGCAGTGGGCAAGGCAGCTTCTCACGGAACTGGGAACTGTATTGCGGACACCATCACGAGATGCAAATGCACCTGGAGACTCAGCCACTCTGGGAACTGCAGCCTCTTCTGCCCCGTGATGAAGGACGTGCGCAACAAGGCTTCTGATGGGAACATGCCCACAGTTGCATTTTACTACTATATCCCCTTTTTATTTTTTGCAGCCTATGAATAGGAAATCGTTCTTCCTAGTCCCAAAAAGTCGCTAGTACATGTGCAAGGATAATTTTGGGCTGCGCTGTGGAGACTCTGGCTAATGGCTGAGTTGCTGTTGCTGTTTATATTGAGTAAAGGATAAAGTAAAGTCTGCAAAAAGCAGAAAAATACCAGATCCCCGGTGCTAGTTACACTGAGTTTCCTGTGGCTTTCAGCACCATCAAAGCAACATCAAAGGTGAGATTAAGAGAGGCTGGCTATGTGCCACTCTTCTACTGCCTATGGGTGTTCCAGCAATTGCATATATGTACTTGGGTCATTAGTAGCTTAAACGGAGGTAGATGAGTGGCAAGGGAAAGCAGGTGCTTCCATCGGGGACATACCAGCTAAACAGTCCCAGACAATGGACAGTTTTCTAGTATTGTCTGAGGCTTTGTCTTCGCGGGATACGGCATCGAATTCTTCATTTGTTTGCTAAAGCGTATCCTCATTTTTGATGCCGTAGTAGCAAGCACTTAAGCATTAAAATCTAGAAAGATCACGTGAGGCAGAAATTCTTGGAGCAGTATGCTTAACGGGCAACTTCAATGTCTAGAAGAATGAAGGCATTTAGCTGTACGTCCAAAGAATGGGGTCCAGGGTTTAAGGGGCTTTAGACGACAACAGACAACGGCGGTGCTGCCGCTGCTGTCGCAGAAATTCCGCGGCACCTTTGGACTATTTTCTGCAGAGATGCAGCAGTAGCAAAAGCAGCATGTACTGCTGCTGTACATTGGCATGCGAGTATGCGTCAGCAAGCCACAGGGACAGGAATTGCCTTGGCTGCAGCCATTGGTGCACAGAAATACCCCCTTGTGTGTTCAGCGCTTTGGAAGGCGTCCCTAAACTTGAAATCCAGTTGTTCAAATTAAAGGCATATTTGGTATATTTAACCTTTTTGAAGGCTTAATACAAATTCTTTTCTTACTCGTTCGTTCATTTAGTCTCATGTAAGCTCTAGTATCTGTACGGCAGATGGAGGAGTTGCTGTAATGTCAAAACTTTGGAGGAGCGTTGGATGTTTTCGGTTACCGAAAGGCAACAAACAAAGCAGCACTTTTTTCTTGCTTAGAAGGCTTAGAAGGAAATTGACGGGAATGGGTACAGCAGCGGCAGCTCCTGATGCCATACCAATAGGGCGGCCCACTACTTCGACGGGACTCCGAGGGCCCATGAAGGGACCTTTTGGAAGGGTTCAGTTCAGCAATAGGTGAGCTGGAAGGTTCCTGTTTAGGGATTCCCCCGTAGGAGCGGAGACGGCCACCAGGCAGCTGCGACAACTGCGTGCTTGAAGTTGGCAGATTGCTGGTTTTCTCATCATCTCTTCTACCCAGGGGAACAGTGGAAAGCGGGTGCTGAGCAACCTGGGAAAGTTGTGGCGGTAGCAGCTGAACAACTACCAGCGTTGGCAAGTGATAAGCGTGCATGACGCACTTGTAGGGCCGAAGTAGGTTTTAGCATATTTAGATCTATAAAATAAGGCGGTTTTCACACGTGGAATTTCAAAATAATGCAATTGAACAGGTAAAATAGTAAACAGAGCTACAAACCAATAGCCAGAGAGGGATATTACATGGCGAGGAATTGAAAAGAATGTACAGCAATACTATTGACACTTGGTACCAATACTATACAAACAAACTTCCTTCCCAATTGGCGATTGCCTGCAGACACGTGACCGGGTTACTGCACGTGACTAATAACTGAAGGAAGCATCAGAATAATCCGAGTGTGCCCGGGGTCAACACCTGGTGAACCTGTTAAAGACTGAAACAAACAGTTTCCAACGGGATTGCAAGCAACACCCGAGGCAATTTTCCGATTATGCGAAGTGCAGTACTTCTATCTTTGATCGTGAACTGGATAAAGCGAACTCACAATACACACCCTAGAAACTCGAGTTGCCCTAAACCGAATTAAGGATGGTAGTAAGCAGCAGGCAGACAGATTGGATGAACAAAGCGTAGTCGAGCGAATAGGCTTGCATAATACAGGCTGGCTGCCGACTCGAAGTCCGAGTGCGGCAATGCAGCACTACAATTCCTTAGACGGCTGGAGACTATATGAGCACTCACTCGTTCAGCCAGAAACTGCAGGATGCCGGAAGCGACAAGCTCCTTATCATTGACGCGCTGGACAGTTTCAAATATGTTAGTCGGCGTTATGAGAAGGCACCCATGGACAATAACGTGTTTCTTGGTAATAGCTGCTATCATCGAAACCCTGAGCTCACACTGGATCACTTGTACCGCGGCGCCCTCTTCCCACTAGTGTCTCAGCTGCAGCGTTCCGTGGTGTAAAGTCGAGAGAGCGTACAGTTGCCATGACGCATGCATTTTTGGCCAGATCTGCAGATAATACATCCAAACTACTGCCCTTGTAGCCTATTAAGAACATAAAATGATAGGCACCATGATTCGGGTGAATATGGTGGAATTGAATATAGCGGGTCTTCTGGCTAATTAGCAAAAAGCCTTCAAAGTGTACTCAAAGGAGGAAGACACACCACTTTCCAAAAAAGAAATAGGTTTTCCTCCAGAAATATATGCATATTGTAGCATACTGAGTGTTGGTGTTACACAGCAAACATTTTGCAGATGTCCATCTGCACATCCTATAGATCAAAAGCACAGTTATGTAACGCTGCAGCAGCTAGCCGTAGACCGTAACCAGCGGCATCCTGCAAGAGTGGTGGAGGCGCCTCCCAGCACTCCTGCAAACTAAGGGTCACAGGCCTGAGGCTACATAGCTGGCTGAAAGGTATATCAGCGATGCCGATGCACATATCAAACGGCCGGAAATACTTTCCTTCAGATGGCGTCCAGTGGTACATTTTGGTGTATTGTAGCCCCCTGCTGTAAAAAGCTGCTTCTGCATGAGCCAGCTGGTGGGATGTTTGACATCGCTGACCAGGCCACCCTCACCTAAGGCGGTAAGGAGCAATGCTGGATATGCGCTGTTCTGAACCTATGATGCAGCTATCCACTGTCTGAAACATACATTTTTGGCGATTAGCTTAACACCAGAGCTGCCAGGCCTAGCAGAGGGGCTCGTTTTATGGGATGACCACTGCTGCTGTGACCACTGCATGTTAGCAACTTGTTTCATGGACAACTGGGTGCACCGGGTTTCAAGCAATACCTCATGCAGCAAGCAGCTGTATATGGCTCAATAGAACTGTTGGAAGATAGGCACTTTCAGAACAATGAGTCATTTAGCTGGTCCGCCCTTGAATATGTACTGTGGGTTACAGGCGAGGACCTGTTGTTTTCAAGAGTGTTCCCACGAGCCTGTTAGCGCAGATCATGTCTGGTCCAATCATTTTTGTAGACAGGGAAGACGTCTGTGTTGTTTCAGCTTTCCTACATGCACTCATTAGCTGCTGAAAGTTCCTTTGCAAGGGAGCAGTGGCGTCGTCAGCTCCAGCCCCAACATGGCTCCAATAATGTCTGTTCATCGTGTCACTGGGATATTTCCGCTATAGTGCAAGTTTATGTATTTTCCATTGTTGTCTGTACACGCTGACAAATTGGTCTTTGAGCGCGAGTGTAGTTTAAAAAGACAACGCAGTGGATACTTGAACTCCTGAGGTGCACGCAGCGGGAATCTCAATACTTGCTTGACACCATATCTGCTTATTTTCATACTACCATATTAGTCTGATTTATTTTCTAGCAGGCATGCTAGCAGAAATGTTTTTGTGCATGTACCGAGGTCACCACGGTTTGTCTCGATAAGCCTACCTGGTGTCTCCTTCTTCCCTTAGGAGCAAATAAGCAGAAAAATGCTTATGACGCTTTCACAACAAACAATTAGTCTTTCCGGGACCGCAAAATTTTGCCTTTTGGGGACCGCAAAGCACTGAGCAAGCACTTTAAAACGTCTCGTATCTGGGGGGAATAGTGTGTGGTGGTGCCTGCAGCTTCACCGACCTTAGCGACAGCTTGCTGGTGGTTTTTATCGGACGGAGCTTCACCAGCGCTTTTGCTGTATAATTTTATTTATGTCAGGAGGCAAGAAGCCCTCATCTTTTCACGTTGAGCTGCGCAGCGTGCAAAAACCTGCTGCGCCAACCAGGAGAAGATTCGTTTCCTCTTGTTCATACAGCCGATGAACTAGGTTGCGGGCTGTCCTCAATTTTTAATATCTGTTTTGTACATAATGTTGATGTTGACGTTTTTAAAACGTAGAGGAAGGCCCTTAGCGGTCCTCTTTTTGGCTACCGTATACTTTTACGGGAAAGTAGTGGTGCGTGCACGGTCAGGTATTTCCCCAAGCCACACAGCTCAACAAGCAAGAAGTACGCCTGATCAGACGCCCACAATTTTACACAGCAGCGAACAGCTGAATAAGGCTTCTGAATTGGCGCTGCCAACACATGCATCTGACGAAAGCTTCCAGCATAGCGGCAACGAACGACACACAAGATCCCATCCTTGCAGCCCCATCATTAATTCAGGGCACCCATGCCCTTTTACTGAAGAACCATCCATCCTGAAGGGCAGCCTTCAACTCCCAGTTGCGTGCCAAATTTGTGAAAGATACCAAATTCGTCCATGCATCTCTTTCACTGGAAAGCAAGGCGATTTCGGAATACCTGAACGGTTGTTTGCTGCTTCATGTTCACTGCATTGGCATCCCCTTGCCTCATCTGCGTTGATACCACCCTTCGAAGGTGCAGCTGAAAGAATTTCGATGCTGCCCCATGAATTGCGCTTGTACGCGCATCCGTTCCGCTTAAAAAATGGTGAAACCACGACAATTTTCGCCGAAATAGTTGATCAAAAAGGACAGCTAGTGCCGACAGATTGCGGTTCCGTGTCCCTCCAACTACTGCAGAAGGGAACAGAGTCGCTTGCGGCAATTGCTGAGAGTACAGTTTCTGGCCTTGATGCGCAGCTGCTGAACGGCGGACAGGCAAGCTGGCGCGTGACGGTCAACAGATTCGGTTACCCATTTCTAGCTTTAGAAGCAATTCCCCGTTTGTGCACGCCTTCGATTTCCGAAGGCTTGTTGCTCCTAAACAGCCTGGTCGATGACCACCTACTCAATTCAGCGATTACTGTATTGGAGTTTGACGATCCAGAGTGGGGAGTCCCTAATTCTCGTCAAGACGCCCAGGTGAACCTGCCGGGTGACGTGTTGCTGCATCACGGGAGCGGACATGCTGAAGGGGCAGAAATGCAGATAGCCATCATAGAGCTTCTGACATCTTCTGCAGATGGAGGTGAGCTGCGTGGACGAATCAACAATGAGCAAGGAAAGGTAGAAAAAGATACAATAATGCAAGAAGCAACTTTACTGGAACGCCACTCAGGGGCTGAGCTGCCTGAGGTCGGGGCACAATGTTACGACTGCAGCGGTCTTCGGCCCAGTGGTTGGCGACCCACTCGGACGACAGACGGATCTACACTTTCTACGAAAGTGTGTACCGAGTCAGGGGTGTGTGATTCACTGTCTTTGATTTTTAATTCGTGGAGGTCCGCGGTGACTGCCGAGGATCCAACGTTTGACTACTCGTTTCGGCTCTCTTGGAAGCCTCCGATGCCCGTGACTGTGACTATCTTCTCGCGGCTTGGTTCTTCACACTCTTCAGGTGAAAGTATATCAGAGGGAACATCGACCTCTTTCAATGGCCTTGGTGGGTCATTTTTAAACAATCGGCAGCTGCAGCTGTTTGTTGGGAAAATCCCTTATACAGCTGGACACACCCTTATGCTGAACCCTGAAGAGTGGAGCCAATGGCTTAACGTTAAAGTTGAACTTTCCGTGGCAACAGCAGCATCAGCAGCAGCAGTGATTGAAGCAGGTGGATCTCCCCTAGAGCTCCAAGTAGAGCACAAATTATCTTTTTTAGAATTTGTTGACAGCGATAATGGCATGAAGGTTCAAGACGTGCCCGCGCCACAAGTCGTAACGGCACCTACGGTCTCTGTGCGCTGTGAGGTTCATACTTACTCTGACGATACTGTTGCTGAACATCACACGGGCGTCGATGATTTGTTGCTTCGCCGACCGGTGTCCGTTCGATGCCGGCTCCAACCTAGCAGTAATGTTAAAGGAGAGATTCGCGTCAAAGTCAGTGGTGGCAAATCTGTGCGAATTGTCTCGCCAGAGCCTGGAAGCGAATTAGTATTAGTGCGCAGCCAGCTTTGCGGATTAAGAGACCAGGCAAAAGAAAGTCACTTAGCGTCGGGTAACACCCGAACTTCTGAAGGGGTCTGCATAAAGGATCGATGCATGGGAAGCAAGGCCCTCGGTGTTTCGAGGGACTGCGAAGACGAATGGAATGATGCGGAGGTTAATGCTCTCGTGCTTCCTGAGGAGCTAGGCTGCACAAATTCATCGTGTACACTAAGCTTTGATTTGGGCTCGAGAGACGAGAGAAGGGGAGGTGATATCCGCATTATACCGTTTGGTGGGAAAGTTGCAACGATCCCAGAAATAGCAAACGATCACGGAAATACGCTCAATGAGGGAAGAAATGGGGTAAAGTCCCAAGCGAAGTTGGTTCGCTCATGGTCTTTGATGCCAGCGAATGAAGCACGCACAGAAATTCGTTTGGCTGACGGTCATCAAGCAGTGGAAGAGGTAGTTGCCGCTTGTTTTACCGCCTCATGCAGCAGATCGGACCAATACACTGTCGAAACAGATGTTCGTTGTGCATCACCCGATCGTATAAGCAGCCCACAGCATAGTAGTGATGCAATAGACCTGTATATCCAGCTGAAGCCCGCCGTTAGCAGCCGCTGTCAGCTGTTTGACACCAACGGAGAACCAGTAGGGATGCTGCAGGTGTTGGCTGCAACAAACGTTTCGTGCCGGGATGCCACCTTTTACAGCAGAGACACTGCTACATGTCAGCAGTGTCCCCGTGGCTTCAGCTGCTCGAGTGGAAGGCTGATACAGTGCGCAAACATACCTGAAAGCGGAAGCAGCAGCGGTGATCAGGAGCATTGCTCACTTTGCCCAGATGGGAAAAGGTGAGCCCCAGGCAGACAACTTTTTAATGTTGCTGCGCCTGACTGTAAGTAGTTAATCATTGGAAGTTTCCGTGTCCCTTAGAGTCAGTCTGCTCTCCTCCACTCAGTGCTTTTTCCGTGGAAGTGGCTTCTTGCTGTGGATTAGGTGTGACGCGCGAAGTTTGACTCTCGTTGCCTCCTTTGGGAGCACACCCATCTGGGGCTGTGCCATATGTAAAGGCTTTTCCAGCTCACGGCTGACAGATGGCCGGGAAAGCAGGGTTGAAACTTCAGTCGCCGGTATAATTGAAGAGTAGGTTTAACGTGCTTGAGTTCTAACAAGGGTTATTGACTCTGAAGCAAGCGACTCTTGTGTAGTTAGTTGACAAATCGTCTGGTTCATTCTCATTATCACGCAGATATGAAACGGATAATCTGTGAATCTGGCGTTTGGTATCTCAGGACAAGAAGTTTATGTCCAGTTGGCTATCATTTGTCAAATGGTGGTTGCTCACCCTGTTCGCGTGGCTTCGCCTGCACTGGGGAAACATCTAAACCATGCAGCAAGGGAGAGCTAGGCTCTACTGGTTTGATTTTACGGGGAGAATGCGAGAAGTGTCCTCCTGGGCATATGTGTCCAGACCCAGGAGCAGGTCCGATCGCTTGCCCCTCAGGTATTTCGGGATCATAGCACAACCGGCCGGCCGGTCGAACATTTGGAGTTTATATGTGGGCCACATTGCAACAGATACTTTGCACTGCATACGAGTTTGTGAGTATTTTGGGTTTCTGCATAGTGCTTTAGGGAAACGAAGGCTGAGTCAGCCATACCTCAAAAAAAGTTATTCCTAGTGTTCGGCAGTTGCGACGTGCTATTGCAGGCCTCCTCAACACTTCAGGGGACTGCAAGCCGTGCCCTGCTGGCTTCGCATGCGACAGTGGAAAACTTGTTGCTTGTGAACGCTTTATCTCGTATTCTCTACCCGGGGATCTTAGATGCCGTCCTTGCCCTCTAGGTCACGAGTGCCTCAAGCCAGGAGAGCTTCCGACAAAATGTCAAACTGGAGAGGTTGTCGTTGATGGCTATGATGGCGCCGGAAGGCGTTGCGCCGCGTGCCCTCCCCATAGTATTTGCCCGTCACCTCTGCACGCCCTTGCAGTTTCGGAGGGATTTGAAAGAGACTCCGGGAATGCTGCAGTGGAAACGACGGTTGACATATGCCACACTCACTATACCGACCCCAAGTGTCCAAAAGGAGGTATCTGCTGGGGAGGAAGGTTCTTTGCTTGCCCACAGTAAGCGTGCTGTAAGCTCTAAAAGCCCTGTAGCCACCTTTGCTGGCGCTTGTCACCAGAGACGAGGCATTTATCTAACCAAACTGGCACGGAATCGTGACTTGTTCTGGTTTGCTATCAGTGGCCAACAAATAAGAGAAGCGGCTGCTGCGGACACAAGCTGCAAGGACTTTTCTTATAAATGTGAAAAAATTCCAGAGGACACCACGGAGCTTTGTGACAGCTCGCAGGTATTGCCACTAGGATTTAAGATCCGTGGAATGCGCCAGCTCAGGCTTATAACACAAGAGCCCCCTGAACACTTTTATTGTCAGCATCCTCAGGGGCTCACTGAGAGTTCACTAGGTTGCCTGAGCAGGCAACCTTATCAGGTTTCCGTTGAAGCGTCAGTATGATAAGATGTAATTCTCCTAGGCCTTCCGTGAACCTCAAACAGCCAACTACAGCAACTTTGCCAAGATTAGGATTGTGGACACATATTCATCTGTCCCAGGCACTTTGTAACTAAGCTTCGCCAGCAATGGGCCTTGCGCCTGATCGCAATCTTCCCAAATGGCTGTGAACTTTGTTTCAGGGCTGTATATCGACTAGAGATACGCACAAGGCCGACGGAGGGTTTGAAACGCTTAATAGGACCCTACCGCTCTTTTACAAATATGCTCCGGTAGAGGAAAGAACGATGAGAAATAAAAAGACCTATAATTGTATCGATCATCCATGGGCCGTACAATGTATTGGCAAGAATCTCGTGCTTGGTCGGGCTGGATTCAAGCATTCGCTTGTGTACAACGGAACTGTTGGCTCGCTTTTGAAATGTGACAGCGCATTGGGATTTTGCGAAGCGGTGGGTTATTCAATACATCCTAATCATTAACAAGTAAAGCTGCACCTAACATCTTAATCAGAAAGAGGGCAATGCGCACCCTACTGAGTAAGCAACTCATTGAAGTGGGGGACTGTAGGGTACATTTTGGCGGAGATACCAGCTTGTTTCTGAATGTTGCTGGTTGTAAGGAGCCAACAATGTCAAGACATCTATTCTTCGGCAGGGCCAATAACTCTATGTGAAGACAATGAGATAACTCACATGGTCCTTCCTCCTCTCATGGCTGCTTCTGCATGCCTACCTTTGGCTCCCCACTTGCTGGTTTCAATGCGTGCATACTCTTGCTTGCTGTCCTAGGGAGCTATAGAAGAGCGGCCTTGTCCTCCTGGATATCGATCAGATCCAACTGTGAACCAGACAAGTCCGGTGAGGCAAAATTGTTGAGTGGCCAAAGCCCCTCAGAGCATGAACTTTCTTATATTCCAGCTGGGACGGATATCTACGGCTGTCACACTTTGTTTGAACATTTCAAATGACTTTGCAGGTTATGAAAGACGCGTACTCAGAACTAATAAAACACCTAAGCAACTAGAGGTGGTCAACCTGAGTTGCTGACTATGTGCCTTGATTGAAATGTTTTCTTGCTCGCAGGAGATCTGTAGCGTGTGCCCAGCTGGATTTTACTGCCATGCTTATCATGTCCACAAAGAATTAGCTCCTCCGTACTTTGGTTATGTGCTGCCGGAGGGAACAGCGTAAGGGAGCACTATGTCTGCTGTTCTGGTCAACGGCAGCAGATTGCACAACTTGCCGTCTATCAGACACATTAACACGCCTATAATGACATTGTGGAGCCATCACACTAAGACCTTTTTGTGGGGTGGAGTAGGGCTTGTGTGATAACAAAGAGGGATCGGCAGTATAAGAATTATAACCTTAGCACAGCTGCACGGTAACTTGTACAAAGGACTTCGTTCCTTTCAGCTGAACGACGTAAAGAAAAGATGTTAAATTGGTCGTGCGTTTTCAGCTTTCTGGAGAGCTTTCCTTGCCCACCTGGGACCTTTGCGCGAGCCAATGTTACAACCGTGGAGGGCTGCGCTCTATGCCGTGCTGGCAAGCTGATTCGCCTTACCTCACTGCTCGTTGTTAAGTCTGTTGCGGCAAAGTTTTGATAATCCTAAAGCAGAGGGTTGCCTCGTTTACAGATGGCAGGTCTGGGATTTGAAAGCTGAGAGGAATGAAGACTGTTGACTGTCTGCTCATCTTCAACTAAGTGACAGTCGAAAGTGGCTGGTTGTCCATTGCAACTCTGCTGTGTCACAGGATACGGCTGTACATTTGGTAATCATGAAGAATTTTGCGCCCCTGGGTTTTTCTGCCCAGCGGGGACTCACGACCCAAGATCGATTCCATGTCCGGCAGGAACATTCAATTCCAAGGCAAAGTCAACCTCGAAGGCAGATTGCACTCCTTGCCCCGTAGGTAGCTATTGCGCTGCTTTGGGCCAGACTGCTCCAGATCTTTGCCCCTCAGGCCACTACTGCGGCACGACTGGTTTGACTCTTGGGACGCCTTGCCCCAAGGGGACATACAATTTGAGGTACACAACCCACCAAGTGACTTATTTGCTTTATGTAGTTTTGTACGAAAAAGCAGCCACGCTAAGTCCAATCAAGTGAAGTTGACTTGCATGAAACCCGCTTTTATGAGCTAGCGCAACCGCGCGGTCTGTTGTTTCATGAGCAGCCGTTGCAATGCCACATTGACCCAGCACAATCGACAGAACCATACATGCACAGATTTTTTAGAATATGAACCATGCCAATACACGACATTCCTGCCACATTAAACAATAGCTGGTTCTACTCCAAAATGCAGAAACGTATCGATTAATTTACCTGTTGCAGGGCCGGAGCCACAAGCGTCAAAGAATGCTTAAACTGTCCCCCCGGCTCATTCTGTCCAGCTGTTGGGACTTCAAGTCCGAGAAAGTGTCCCGCCGGAACGTATAATGGTTCGGTTTGAAAGCCCCTTCTTGGTGAATGGTGTTATTTAGCAGAAGGCCTGCGGCGGAAGCCCAGCCGTTTTGCAAACCACATATGGGATGCGGCTGCCTACGGGTGCTCAGATGGAGCGACCCCGACAGCTTCTTGCAAACCATGTCCTGCTGGTTACGCGTGCCTTCTTGGATCAACTAGCCCCAGCCCTTGCTCTTTGGGAGCTTACTCTTTTGAAGGAGCAGAGGAATGCGAACCTTGCGAATCTGGGCACTACTGCGACAAAAAGGCAATGACGTATGACGACATGCTAAAAAAAGCATGCGATGCTGGACTTACTTGTCCACTGCCTGGGGTAAGGCAATTGCGGCATGCAAGCCTACGTATGCCCTTATGTGTTGGGTTGGGCACTTTTTATGTTTCGTGGACCAGGGTGTCCCAGTCGATTGCTAAACTGCACTTAATGGAATAGGCAAAGCAGAGATGCCTACGGCTGCGACAGGCATACAAGTAGCACCTTTTCAAATGCAAGTTGGTTACTTCAGGAGTGGAGTAAACCTACTATGGAAAGCCATGGATGCCCCGCAGGGATGTATTGCATTGGAGTGAGCTCCTTAAGTACCTGGCACTGCCTCTGCGAACCAGTGACACAGCACTTTTTATCTAAGTCAGCCTTACTCTTGATAACTACACTTTTTTTGGCTATAATCACATTGAGTGGCTGGTCGGTTGCCGCTATGTTTGTTGCAGGCGTCTGCGCCCGCTCTACCTTGCCCTATCGGAACATACCGTTCTGACAAGGGTGCAACTTCGATAGATGACTGCTTGCTCTCTCCAGCTGGAACGTACGTGGATCAGCCCGGTGCAACACAGCCTTCAGGGAGCTGCCTCCCAGGTTATTTTTGTCCAGCGGGCTCCACTAGTCCCAGGGCGGTGACCTGTCCAGCAGGTGAGCAACAGGTCGAAGCAGCGAGGAAGCATCAAGTTATTTTTGCCTCGCAGACAAAGGGTTTGTTAATGTCAATTCAAATATATCATATCTTTAGACATTTGACGGTTTGAGCTCCATACTTTTGCGTTCGGATTGCTGTTCGAGCCTGCTGCTTTTCTGGAGAGTCAAAGAATAGGTGCTTCTCATTTTTTGTTTAGGAACCGTTGGTAGGAACTTTGGTAGCCAGTCGGAGGAAGATTGCGAACCTTGTGAAGCAGGCATTCTTTGCCAGATTCAACAAGGCGTTATGGTGCAGTTGCCATGTCCGTCTGGCCACTATTGTCCGGAGGGATCATATGATGCCCTTCGCTGTCCTGAGGGTACCATTCGTGCGCACACAGGGGGCACATCGGTAGATGATTGTTCCAGTTGTCCGGCGGGATATTTCTGCTCTGGAACCGCTCTTTCAACGCCATCTGGGCTATGCCACGCTGGGTAAGAAGCCGCGTACACGCTCAAATCTCCTTTCTTCTTCATAGGCCATTTGGGAAGGATAGTACTAAGCGGCTGTCACTTCCGTCTCACTACTAACGCATCTCAACACACCGTCAAAAACGTTTGGACGATTGACATCCTTGTTGTTTTTATGCTTGCGCCCTTTCCCAGATATTTTTGCCTCGGCGGTTCTACGACTCCCCACCCCACCGATGGGATCGCTGGATCTGCTTGCAGCGTCGGAGGTTACTGCCCGGCTGGCGCAACGGCAAAGCACCCGTGTCCGCCTGGGACTTACAATCCGGACAAGATTGCTCAAGGGACCACAGATTGCATCTCTTGCCCAGCCGGCTACTACTGTGAGGGTAGCACCGATATAAAGCCTTCTGGTCCATGTGCAGCCGGATTTTTCTGCTCTGGAGGAGCAAGTAATCCCAAGCAGACTCCCGCTCCTAAAGGTCATTATTCAGATGAAGGTGCTTCTAGTTCCACGCCTTGCCGCAAGGGAACTTACAACCCCAATGAGGGACAAGCGGAATGCATTCCTTGCGTTGCTGGGTCAGTCTTTCTTCTGCGTTCAATGTAAAAGTGCTGCCTTCCGCAGAATCTAAAGTATACTTCTTCTGTTGGTCTCGCTGTTAGCACACTGCGCACGGTATTATACTTCTTGATTGCTCACGGCACGCAGCCTGTTCTTGTCTTTATTTTCTGTCCAGGTTCTATTGCCCCAGTGTCGGCCTTGCAACTATGACCGAGTGCCCTGCTGGATATTACTGTGAAGAGGAATCCGAAGCTCCAATACCATGCCCAGAGGGAACATTGAATTCTCGGACTATGCAACCGTCAATTGAAAGCTGCCGACCATGTCCCCCTGGCAGCTATTGTACGGGCGAAGGGAACCATGTTGTTTCTGGCACCTGCGATGAAGGTTTCTACTGCGCAAGTGGAGCCACCTTTCCACGACCAGAAAAACACTATAAAGGAACCTCAGGGCCTTGTCCCAAGGGAGCGTACTGCACCAGGGTAAGTCATTAGTAAGTTAGCTGTCCAGGAGTTTTCTTCCTCCAATGAAATTGTCTAGTGAGCATGCTCAACCGCGGTGGAATTCCAACGTAGAGTTAGCATTACTAACAGAATACTCAATGCACAAGGTTTAGACTTCAGAGACTCATGGCACACCGTTTAGACTTGACCATTGTTGAGGTAAAATCCACATTCTCTAAACCTTATAGGAAAAACCGTTAGGCGCATAATAACGGAGCTTACTCTTGTGTTGAATCCACTGTTGCAACTAACAGGGTATCGAACGTCCATTGTTGTGCTCTCCGGGGACATTTGGCGCCAGCGAGAACTTGGTGGCGGCCTACCAGTGTACCAAGTGCAGTGAGGGGATGTACTGTGGGCGAACGGGCCTATCAGAGCCGGAAGGGCGTTGCGCTGGAGGATATCTCTGCCCCGCTGGAAGTGTGTCGCCACGCGCTGTAGAGTGCAAGTAAGCTGAACTACTGACTGTAACTTTTCTATCATCCGTCTGCAAGAGACCGTTCTGTGTAGGCAACTTGACGTCTACAGTAAGCAAACCGGAGTGTTCAGAAAGCTTGTATCGCGGCACGTACGCTGAAGGGTCAGAGCCCCCAGAATTTTGCCAGTTAAGCCGTGTGCCCTTATCCTCTTTGGGGTTTTGTGCTTAGAGCAGGGAATTTCTGTCCTGTTGGTGCCACTTCCGAGATACCGTGCCCAGCCGGCAAGTGGTCGTTCTGCCCATGAAATTCCCAGCTGTTTTCAGTCCATTCTACTTTCCTAGTGGGATGGATTCAGGAAGTCGATAATTGTGCAAAGGTGATGAACACAGCGAACGTTTTCTGGTTACGATAACGTCTGCTGTTTTTTTCAGGGACCTTCAATTGGACACCAGCGGCAGCAGAATGCCAGCCATGTCCAGCAGGCTATACTTGTGAAATTCGAACCGTTGATTACTCGTCCAATCCGTGTCCCAAAGGCAGTTATTGCCCAGCAAATTCAAATTCTGGCCTGCCGCTGCCTTGCCCTGCTGGGACATTTGGTGCTTTTGAACGCCTTATACACAAACGCCAGTGCCAATCATGCCCACAAGGAAAGGTCTGCAATTTGAGCGGAATATCTGAGGCTTTGGTTTTGTGCCCTGCTGGTTCTTACTGCACTGGAGAAGTTGATCTAAAAGGCTTAGCTGGTAGCATAGTCTTGATATGCGAGGCTGGCAGCTACTGCCCTGAGGGGGTTCCCTTTCCAATTATATGCCCTCCTGGTAAGGCTAGCAAGGATTCCTGAGCAAACTCTGAGTGGCGCATTGTACAGGGGGTTTTCTGGTAGTAATTAGCAAAAGTGGAAAAAACCCACTTCGCGCTGTCATTCTGTAGTGGGTAGATCGACCATCCATGCCACAACAATGGGCGAGATAGAGTATTTTCTTTTCATGATCCAGCGCCTTTGATATGCAGGGAAGCTGTGCACAAAGAGTGGCCTTGCGGAACCTGACATGGACTGCCCTGGCGGCTACTTGTGTCCATCCGGATCCTCTTCCTTGGATTCCATCACACGCTGCCCTGTTGGGTTTGTGTGCGTCGAGGGGGCGGTTGATGCACTACCCTGCTCCAGAGGCACTTTTGGCTCACAGAACGGTTTCGGTTCAACACTTCAGTGCAGGCCTTGCACCGCTGGAATGTATTGCGATAGCACCACGCCAGGAAGTGTTACGGGGCCTTGCAAAGCCGGGTTTTACTGTGGGGAGGGTTCAACCTCACGCTGGGGCAAATTGTGTCCCGAGGGAAAGGTCTGTCCTGAGGGATCTGCTTCACCTGGCGTTTGCCCATCGGGTTTTTCAACTTTGGCAGCTGGGTCTTCAGAATGCACCAAGTGTGCTGCTGGCACGATATGTGAAGGAGGCGTGCCGGCTCCTTGCCCGAAAGGCTCTTACTGCGAAGTAGAACATGGCTCACAATTTTGCCCTGCAGGCACATATATGCCGTTCGAGGGCTCTACAAGCCAGAACTCTTGCCTGCCTTGCCCTCCTGGTAAGAAGCAGCGTATTAATATGGAGCTTGTTTACTAGGCACCACATATGACATGCATACTTGGCGCTGTGCAAAATGCTGTGAGTTTTCAGGACACGCATGTCCAAACTCGGGAATGTCTGTTCCAAGAGTGTGTGAACCGGGATACTTCTGCATTGAGCAATCTACATCCGTTGCACCCTCAACAGGAGCTAGTCTTGAAGAAGCTTTGAAAGCTGCTTCTGGGGCTCCCGGCGCTGCAACAGAAGGGGGATCAAGTTGCCCAGCGGGTAGTTTTTGCCCTGCGAAAACCCGCTTCGCCTTGCCTTGTCCTCCTGGAATGTACTGCGGGCGGCCTATGCTAGAGGGGCCGCAGGGACCCTGTGCAGCAGGCCACTTTTGTGGTAACGCTGCTACTATTGACAGCCCTCAGGGCCCTACGGATATATGTCCTTCCAGAAATACCGGGGGCTTTTGCGATGAGGGTGAGTAGAGCATCTGACGAACTAAGCAACCGAAAGCAACTTGGGTGCCTTAGGTAGTACCATTATAACTTTTCTCCTGCGTATTGTGCACTGTACGCGCCCTGCAGGGCACTACTGCCCGCTGGGGTCCTCGGTACCTATTCCATGCCCAAGTGGTAAGAAAGACCGCTTTGTTTCTTCACCTCTTATTTTAAGAAGCAGAACACAGGTGCTAAGTGCGCAGCTGATGACAGCACTGTGGAAGGTTGCCGTCTAGAGGACACAAGCCCCTAGTGAATCTCTCAGTTGAGCCCGTCTTCGGAGCACATAGAATGCGTGTTTGGACACACGTATAAGATAAAAGCACAATACTAGCGGCAACAGTTACGCAGCTATTCACTTAGCATCAGCACAAAATGCCGGAACATAGTTTGTCTGCTTTTGTGCTCAGGAACATTGAGGCAATATCGCTCTGGGCGTGATCTAAACTCATGCGATTTATGCCCTCCAGGAAGCTTCTGCCAGGGTACTGGCCTGGTTAAGACTACTGGAAAATGTGTTCACGGTTTTGTTTGCCCTGAAGGCTCAAAGGTGAGCTTTTGTCAAGCTACTTAGGGGAGCTGAGATGCCAGAACGGTCTATTTACGGTGAATTTGAAGAAGTTGCTCGATAAGCATTTACGTTACATCGGCACAAGCTGAACGGCTTCTCCGCCAGCCGTTGTGGTGGCGTTTGACTGGGTGTTCCTGCAGGATGGCGCTGAAAAATTGTGTCCTTCGGGTTCACAATGTGGGGATGCAACAGGCGAACCACGGGCATGCCAACCGGGGTAGGATCCAAACATACTAGGTTGTGTATCTCAAAGTTTATCAAGTGTTATGCAGATAATTCGATTTGATTTAATGGTGTTGCTCTCGCCGACACCACTGACAGCATCCACATCAGCTTAATACCATTATTGAACTTGTAGCGCAACAGGAATAAGTATCTGCTGCCCCTACTGTGGCAGGACATACCAGGCGGATCAGGGAGCTTCCACTTGCCCCAATTGCCCATCTGGATTTTTCTGCACGGATGCCTCGAAACCTCCTGTCCCCTGCTTAAAAGGACATTATTGTCCAGAAGGAACCGAAACGGCTATACCCTGTCCGCCAGGAACATACCGAGATGCAACAGGAGCAGCCAAAACTGAGGACTGTTCTGCTTGCCCACCTGGGAAATACTGCCCGTCATGGGGTACCGCAGATAATCTGCTCCCGTGCCCTTCCGGGTACTACTGCCGCCTTGGTGCAGGCAATACGAGTAGTGCTTTTCGACACGTAAGACGTACCATTCTAAGAAGGCGTTCTTCCATCCAGGAAACTGGTGTGAGAGAAGAAGACCCTTGCGGCGGCGTCCTCCCGTGCATCTACGCTTTGCTGTGAGGCTCCAGTTCCATGAAGGGCAAAATATGGCGTTTGCCTTTCCGAGATGGGAGGGTCTCATCAGATGGTGCACGTCCGCTCCTAGACTTATTCCCTTCAAGTATTAGTGTATATAGTCATTTACGGTTTTTGATGTTTCGCAGGTGCCCTGCAAATTCGTACTGCCCTGGCGGCTCGTGGACCCCGTTAAGGTGTCCTATGGGTACCGGACACTCTCGCAACGGTGCTTCATCATTATCTGAGTGCGTCAAATGTGGTGCGGGGGTCTATTGTGACAACTCCGGAGAGCAAGAGCCCTGCGACGAAGGTTTTGTTTGTTATCGGGCTTCTGTGACTGCGAGACCGATGGACGGCAAAATGGGTAACATATGCCCCAAAGGAAATTTTTGTCCCCGAGGCACTGCTAACCCGCGGGTGTGCTCCATTGGTACCTACGGGCCTTCGACTGGCCTGGGCGCTGCCTGTGATCCTTGCCCAGCGGGCCTCTTATGCGACACCGAAGGTAAGACAACTGCCTCGACCTGCTACTTAGGTTTTGTACCTGCTCTTCAGGGCACCCTTCTGCACCAACGCACGTACGATGGGAGCTGTAAATATCTTTAAACTACCCTTTATTATGATTCACTTACAAACGGAAAAGGGTGTCCTACCGTAACAGGTCTTTTTGCTCTCTTTGCATGGATCGTCCAGGGCTTACAGAATATCCTAAAACTCTGTGCACAAAGGGGAACTACTGCACTGAAGGAGCTATCACTGCTCGGCCGTGTCCTGTTGGTACTTACAATGACAAGGAAGGACAAGCTGATGAAGGCGGCTGCCTTAGCTGTCCCCCTGGCAAGCCAGTCGAGCTAGACGCGATCACAAGGCATCTACTAGCCCGTGCTAAGTTTTCAATTTCTTGGAAATTTTCAGGAGCTACTGGAGAGTTTTAAGCATGTTTTATGCAAGGGATAAAGTACAGAACACGGATGTCAACGTCTGTACGCAGGAAAGTATTGCGATTCTACTGGGCTGCAAGAGCCCTCTGGAGACTGCATGGAGGGGACGTGGTGTATCACCGGCTCTCAGGTGAAGGATGCAAGCTTGGCCTACCTCCCTGCGTCAGCCATCTCTTGCCCAGCAGGTTACACCTGCGCAGCTGGAATTGTAAGCCGCCAGGAATCGAAGCAAACAGCTCGAAATAACTGTTTAAATTCAGATCATTTTATTCATTTGCCATGCCGAAACGAAACAAAAATCCCACTCCACATCGTCATTGATCGCCTAGATTTTGACATATATGCCCCTCGTTCTGCCTAGCCAAAACAATGGTCTTGTTTCAGGGCAACAACATATGGTGAGGCATGCGTTCGACACGTGTTTTCCCCCCATGGTTTCTTTTATTTTGCCTGTAGATTGTGCCTGAGCCGTGCCCAATAGGCACGTACAACGACTCAGAGGGTGGCTTATCATGTCTGCCATGTCCAGCTGGGCGCTACTGTGCTCACCAAGCACTTGCTACAGCATCCGGGGACGGACCCTGTCTTCCCGGTTTTTACTGTCTTGAAGGGGCAACGACAGCAGCTCCCACAGACGGAACAACAGGGAATCTTTGCCCGGAATATAAATACTGTCCATCAGGTATGGTCTTTGTATCTACTGAAACACTCATCGAACATGCAGTAGTGTGATCCCACCATTCAACAAGCCAACCGCATCAATGGTCTGGTAAAATGTGTTCTTTCGCGCTGTTATAGGCACACCCACCCCTCTTGACTGCCCAGATGGCACTTTCAACAATTCCAAAGGTGTAGCCCTTACTTGCAGTAATCCCGTACTGAAGCATCCCCTTAATACTGTTATTCTCTTCACTGTACTCATCTAAATTCGATGAGTTGAGATGGCCTATGCTTAATTAAACTTCCTTAATAGGCTGTTACATTAACGAAACGAGTGAATGGCTTTGCAGTTTTAACTGACCGTTACTTTGGGTTTTTCCAGTCTTTCAGTCTCTCGATTTCTGCCTAATGGGATTGTTGCTGCACAGGCCTGAAGTCTTGTCCAGCCTGCACTGCTGGCTTCAAATGCTCAGGCGGACAACAAGATGTTTGCCCCAAGGGCGGGTTTTGTCCCTCGGGGGCGACCACTGAGACTATTTGTGCCCCAGGCACCCTTGGGCTTA
Organism: Eimeria falciformis; assembly: GCA_002271815.1. Taxonomy (NCBI): domain Eukaryota; phylum Apicomplexa; class Conoidasida; order Eucoccidiorida; family Eimeriidae; genus Eimeria; species Eimeria falciformis. The sequence continues at coordinate 145,794 of NPHX01000297.1, forward strand.
CACAGGGTCTCACTGCACAAGAGCAGTGCGCAGAATGCCCTGCAGGGAAAGTCTGCAGCAACGGTGCAATTACCGGAGACTGTCCTGCCGGCTCACTTTGTCTCGGTGGCGCGGCTCCTTCGACGATTATTTCCGCTTCGTCTGTGGAATACGCCGACCAGGCTGCCAGTTTCTGGATTGGGACCGAGATCCAGCTTGCGTGGGCTGCCGTTTCTCTAAAGCATAACATCCCATCAGCAGTTGTCTCACCAGTTTAGTACAGTTATCCGGCACAAACGCATTGTACAGCTCTCGTGTTTCAAAAAATTCTGCATCAACCACAGCGGGGCGTGTTGTTCAGAGCAATACCAGCCAAACGAAGGGAACAGCTAATGGTGGCTTCATGAGTGGAGCGTGAATACAAAGGATCTCTCATGGTGTATCCTTGCTTTTTTTGCTACTGCAGCGGGCCGTGTCCGCAGGGTGCATACTGCCCAGATGGGTCAAAGGAGCCTTTGAAATGCCCACCTGGCCTTTCAACTCCATCTGTAGGATCCGCATCATCGTCCGAATGCGTTTCTTGTGATCCCGGATATCTCTGTGGGTCTCTGACTCTGGTATGATAATACTCTTGCTTAATGCTGCTTCTCTTGAGAATGAACCCTGAGCCGCTTTAAAATGTTCACTAGCCTAGAGCCACCCGATAATTTTACCAGTGAAGCATAACCCTTATACGTGCTTTACAGACGGTTTCTCTGTTCACTCCTTTTTGGTTAGACTGGCCACCAAGCACCGCTCAAAAGTTTTTGGTGCTACTTTTCCTCTTTTAAACCTCAGGTCCCCATAATATGTCCTGAGGGCTCGTATTGTCCCCTGGGCGCTGATGACCCCATTGCGTGTCCTGTTGGAACCTACCAAAGTTTACGCGGTGCAACAGAGGCAAAAGTTTGCAAGCCGTGTGAACCGGTGAGCTTGTGAAGGTGGTAATCATTCATATTCTGTTATCAAGTTCACAGCACAACAAAACTTGTCGTAGGTGCCTAGCCTACTAGCACCAAGTCTATTCTTGTTTTGGAGCAAAGGCGATTTTCTACATCATGGTCCACACTGTGTTTTAGTGTCCCATGCCATGCTCATAGAAGCACAACTACATCGGGTCCAGGCATGCCCAAGCTAAATGGGCTTAGCGCGCTTGATGTATACGTGGCGGCATCGATTATGACAACCATAGTGAACCCTTTAGGCAACCAGTCGCCACATTGAGCAAGTTGGGAAAGTACTTGTGTGTTACTGTTGGCGAGTGAGTGCAGGGACACGTTTGCCCTATTGCGGGGATGGAGATATACACAAATAGCTTATGTCCTTGGGGGCATTACTGTCTTGAAGGCAGCGAAGAACCACAGCCCTGTCCTTCGGGGACGTTCAACAACCGTGTTGGCACACAGTCGGCAGATGAATGTAAACCGTGCCCTGAAGGTAGGTACGGGGCATACCGGCATAACGATAAACTTTTATAGGTTAAAGAAAATGTCTCAAGTACTCTTAAGGCAGAACGGCAAAGCAACAGCACTGCTCATGCAGCTGGGTACTGAACCCTACCCACCTGCTAGCAACATCGTGGTGTATGTACCGAGCACCTTCCGGCAAGCATATAATGGCTTTCGAATTTATAGGATTCGCGTGCTCTGGACTGAAGGAAGCATTCCGGACCTCTACTGCTTCTGTTGGACTAGCATCGCATCGCCGTTCCTTCCGCCAGGCTAAAGTGATGTTTCCAAACCGCGCCACTACCAGCTATCTTATCGCATGCCCTTCCAAAGCGTACTGTCCTGCAGGCTCACTTGTGCCTCTGACGTGTCCTGAAAATTTCTACTGCCCAGGACAAACTGTTGAGCCCATCCTTTGCCCGGTCAGCCACTACTGTCCTGAAGAGAGCGAACTCCCGTTGTCCTGTCCAAGTGGCTATTTTTGCCCAGGAGGTTCTGAAAAGCCATTCACCTGTCCTGCAGGCACTCGGGTAAGTCCGGCAATATAGCAAAAGTTGTGTTGTTACTCACTGCTTGGTGTGTCGGAGGAATGTCAAGCGTCACCAACTACCTCATAGAGACTTACTGGTCCTGCTAGAACGGCCAAAGCATTCTTTGTTGCATTTTTAACACAAAGGTATTCACGTGCGGCAACAAAAGTAAACGGGCACTATCTTTTCTACAAGGAAAAGTTTTTTTTGCAGGCTAAATCAACTTGCGAAGACATGGAAAAACCTGAAGATTGTTGCGAAGCCTGCCCTGCTGGGACTTACTCTGATGCGGAGGCATCAACCGTCTGCAAGCCCTGCACTGGCGGTTACATCTGCACCGGTACTATTTCCCTGCTTCAGCTTCCACGAGAGAAGTTGTTTATTATGTATAAGCATGGATAGTGCATAGACAAACCCAAAAGGCGCTGCAGCGCAACAATTGACTCAGAAGTGCTTTCAGAGCTCAGGACGCCCACGTTTTTACACCAGTACAGCCGAAAGTAGATAATAAACATTGCAGAAATGTCTTTATTGGGTATTAGGACGTCGTCCAAACTTATTTGGTACTACCAAAAGACCTGTGGTTGTTTTTGAAGGTGGAGCGACCACTCCGACTCCTTCTTCATCAGCTGCTGGTGGATACCTGTGCCCTGCTGGATACTACTGTCCATCGGCCGCCACTGCGCCTCTACCATGCATTCCAGGGACTTTTCGAGCTGAACCTGGGGCGTCTGAGCTTGCTCATTGCTTGCCGTGTGGCGCGGGTACCTATCAACGATTTCTTGCAATGGTACGTACACTCTAATGAGTACCTCTCTTGCAGCGGTTTCTTGGGTGAGGCTGTGAGTTCGGCAAACTTCGGGATAAGACATTTTACGTTTTTTTAGAAGGCATAGTTAAAGTCAAAAATTACATATTTGGATTCAAATTTTTTGTGGAGATCAACACCTGAGTATCGTGAAGTTTTCTGGAGGCTCTCAGCTGTATGTCATACGCCAATGCTGTGCCACAGACTTCCTGCGACAAGTGCGGGCCAACAGCAGTAGAGGAGAAGAAAGCAGGGTCGACTACATGCACCTGCTTAGGGGAAAAACGTGTATATCAGCACGGTGACAAAACTTGTCCGTGCCAAACCAGGTCAGAGCAAGCACAATCTTGACACAGTTACAGAAGAGTTGTGCTGTCCCTGTGCATGTCTCACCGTGTCCATATCTATATTCAACAGTGGGTTAAAAGGCAATTGCTTTGCTATATATTTTTCTTTCTTCCCAGATTTGTCAGCTACGACCATTATTTGGAAGTTGCTGAGGTAGCCGATGGGACGCTGCCGTGTCAACCCCTTACTTTTAAGCGTTGCGGAAGTATGGAAGTTAGGGACTATCTCGGAAGATGCATGAGCTCCATTGAGTGCAGTGATGCTTGTGGCCCCGAAGGCGGCACATTTATTAGCAATGCTGGAATCTGCGAGTGTGCCAGCGCTCCGACTGAGACAGCACAGTGTAACGCGGCATGTAGAGCATCGCTGCCCAAGACGACTGTCGAACGAAATGGAATCAGGCTCATTGACCCACAGTCAGGCGAAAACTCACTTTTGGAAGACCCAGCTATCGACTTGTCCTATGCCGACAAGTATTGCTCCATGCTCCGAGTACGGAAGCAGGTTTTCTTGTCTAATACAGTGTAAACTCTAGCTGCCTTATCAAAACTGCAGATGCGAAGTTTTACTGATGGAAATTGCTGCACTAGAAGCTGCGGAAACTGCTATAATGTATTTTTGCTTGCTTGCAGGCTTTGTTAGTAGATCTGCCAATTCCTTGCAGTATTCACTTCCAGAGGGCTGATCAATACGGTCTCCACTCACTTTACGTTCCTCCATCAACCCTTTGGACACCTGCGAGTACCCGGCAGGGTTTTAGCCTAGTACGTCGGGTACTGGCAGGGAAACACCGTCGTTTGCAAGGGACACAGGCTGGATTGCGCAAGCAGGCGCTGACTTTTGAGGGTTTACACGTGCTGGCGAAAAACAAGTTACATCGTAAAGTTCCCGCGAGATTTGTATCATTCCGCCGGCAACCACTTCGTTCGGAACTGCAGTCAATGGTTGTCGACAACTCCCTGATCTGCATTATAGTAGGATCCTCTATTGTTTGGGAGCTCAAAGACGGAGTGTATCCTGTATACGTAGAGGTAAGTTAAGGCCTAGCAGGCAAAGCAATGGAAGCCGCTGGGGCGGTTGTCAATCTTGGTGCTTGTAGCAGTGTCATTAAATTGCGAAAGGGGAGGTGGCAAGTTGGTTGCTGATTAACTTTTTGCGTTTTCCAGTGCAATGAAATGGGTGGTGCTACTCAGGCTTCTCTCCTAAATTCAGGCGAAATGTTTGATAGTACCGGCTTTCGAAAACTCGCAAGAGCCGAAGATGAAAGAGTATTAACTGAGAGCAAAACCCCCAATTTTTTCGTCCACACATTTGAGTATGAAGGAACGTTTGTATTTGCGTCATCTATGGAAAGCTCAAGAATAGCCATAGTACGGGTATTGGCTCCCGGGATGAATTGTCCTGGCGATACTGGGTGAGCCAAGGTTTCAGGTGTTATGGGTTTATTAGTATTTTCAAGTGTCTCGCTAATCCTTATTCCCTTTTTAGAAAAGGTGCAGATGCTACAGAGGTTATTACACAAATACCACTGCCCACTGCGCCCGTTCTACCATAATAAATAAAGCAGAACTAGCCACCCTCGGAAGGACTCCTCAAGAGAGGTCTTGGTTTGGATGAAGTCACGTGCTGCTTAGGACGGGGCCAAACACCTAACTGCAGCCTAACAAAGATAGCAACTTTGATTTGTCCTACCGGCTCACTTATCATTGTGTACATGTCGCTTCCTCAGATATCCCAGTCCCACTCGGCTCCGACCCCTTAGCCTCTTGGGTATCTCGCTTACAACCAGTAACCTCGTTTTAGATCCTAGCTGGAGTCTCCTTGTGGGGATGCTGCTGGCTCTTTTTCTTCTTATTTTGTTGCTCCTTACCGCTGCTGCCCGCTTTGTCCGGCATCGATGGGAAGCAACGAGGGCTGATACAATCCCTACTGTCAGTCTTGGGCATGGCACGTCTGTGTCACTACGATACAAAGAGTCGAAGCGCTTCACGGATGTTTGCTCACGTTTCTTGCGCTCGAGCGGCGCAACACACATTGTACATTACAGAATCCGGGATGATCTTCTGGACAATACGGTGCGAATCTACTACAAAGCCGTTTCATTAGACACTCTTTGCTGTATGCAAAGAGCATGCTTTAGTTAAGAGCAGTGAGTGCCTCAAATTTGTAACCCGCAAGGTAGTTAGAGCTGCGTGCTTAAGCCGTTTCTACATGCGGTTAGCTGTATCATGGTTTAGGACCAATCACCTTACGATGCTGTTGCTGACGTGAAGCCTGCTCTTGATCGACTTCATGTTGAAATAGACGTCCAGGACTTCCGTGTAGTGCAGGCAAGCGTGACTTTTAATACCTGTTAAAGTGCTGACAGAAGGTTATCACGTGCATCAAATTTTCTTATAGGTTGTCTTGTTTTATATCGTAAAATTCAGGCAACGCTTGAAAAACTAAGCGACATGCGGGATATTCTCTCCCGAGTGCTGGACCAAGAGCGGAAGCGCGAACAAGATACGTGTTTGGAAGCAAAGCAGTTGGTGAGAAAAATAAACGCAGTGCTTTTCTGGCTTGTAATATTGCCAAAGCATGCGTGTATTCAACTTGCCACGTTTTCTTGCCCAATTGAAAGCTGCCAGTGCCGTATGTTTCAGTACAGTTTGTTGTTAATTCATGCTGTAATTGGTAACTCTGTATAACCATACACATAGTTGGTTTACCATCTAATATGTGTTGTCAGGTGGGAAAGATGTTTGAAACGCTGCAACAACGACTCGAACTTGCGGACCTGCAAGGGAAAATACCAATCGCTAGTCGCCATGCCACTGCTCTTCTACGCTGTATTCTTTCGACCTTTCAAGGGCCGGAAAAAAGGAGGGAGGCTGGAATCCAGTTATGTCACCTGGAACAGGAAATGCAAGAACAGCGAGATACTGAGCCGGCTTTAACACTGTCAGGGCAGATGGGCATAAAGGAAGCAGAAATTCTCCGGGTTTGCGTTGCAAAAGCCGGCCCTTCTGCTTACGATTCTCTCGATACAGCCATCAACTCCGCGAATAAGGTGATTTTACAGCGTCCTAGATTTATTAGACTAGAACCGTCTCTTATTGACTTGTTTGGATTAGTATCCTGCCTGCATCAGCAATCTATTATGCTCAAATTCAATGCGTTAAGTGCAGTACGACGCTGCTTATTGGGGTTTGTTCATTTGTTCAGGGCGAAGAGTCTACCGCGGATAACTGGGAAGCTGTTACACAATTCACATCTATGGCTAATGGAGATCCCGAAGGCGAAAGGCACTTTCTTTTGGCTTCAGTGTATGAATTGCTACTCAAACGAGAATCCAAGATGCTTGCAACAAGGTTCAAAAATCTAGTTTATTTGCATCGACATGTGGATCTTGCGGAACGTCGAATGAACGACAAAAAGGAAGCGTTTTTCAACCTTTGCAGCGTCTGCAGACAGGACATGCTTGAGCTTCAAGATTTTCATAACCTCCGCGTCTTAGAATGGCAGCAATCTAATTTAAGTGCTAGGTTCCGAGAAAACAACGGGTTAGCGACTGTAGCCCTCGAGTGCCTTCGCAAGTTTGATTCACAAAAAGGCATTGTGATTAATACGCTTAATACATTGGTCAGCTATCTGAGATTCGTAGTATGTCGAATAATTGTGTTGCCTTTTTGCGAGTGAGGCAGCTGATACTGTGGTCTTTCTATTGCGTGGTCGAGGGTTTAAGCGGGAAAGATGTACTAGAAAAACCACCCGAGCACGCCTATCTCCTGGCGCTGTGGAGCCATTCCGCTGACAAGCGATTGTGTTGGTTTTCTGCTGGTGCAGGATGCTACTTGAAATTGCTGGCCCCCTGGATCGCGCATTTCAAGAGGTATGGTAATAGTAATGATATGCGAAGACAGCTGTAGATTGAAGCTTTCTACTTCTAACGAAACCGGCGACAGTGCTGCTGATGGCGCCTGGGGAGGGAGTTAGAATTCTAATGCACAGCTAAAGGGGAAAAGAATATTTCCGGAGCTTGTGGGCGTTTATTATTAATGTTTGGTTTTAGCTGGGACAAGAATTGAACTGTTGTCGCTGTGGTTGCTCAGGCATTGGCAGACCTCATCACAGCTCGCGAGGATGAAGTTGTGCCCATTGTGAACAGCCTTTGTGGCTCAATCGTAGCTATTGTGCAGCGAAAATGCACAAAGTTTGCAGGAAATTGGACGCCTGCCGTTTATTCTGCAAGGGCTGTTCGGGAGCTGAAAGAACTAAAAGACCAACAGGAAGCACAGATAAAGTCGAAGGCTGAGAACCAGTTGGACCTCCTGCGCGCTTCATTACAAACGTCATACGACGCAGCAATAAGATATTCCCGCGTGTTGGCAGATCGCGAGAAGGCTGCTTTGGCAAAGCTGAGCAAGGCAGTAAAGAAAGAAATACGCGCACAGTATGTAGTTGCTTTAGACAAAGTGGCTTCCGCCACTGAAGTCCAAGCTCAGGCAATAACCCTTGCAGGTCGAAAGTGCAAAGGCAGCGCCGATAAAGACACCAGCATCACTGAGCTGCTGCAAGTAGGCTACGCCAATTTAGACAGATCCGGTGAGCTAAACAGTACTAACGTTCTGTATGGAAGCGATCTTGACGGGGCGGAGGCAGCTAAGAAAAACTCCCTTGAAAAGCTAGCAGCAGCCCTCTCCAACCGTGAAGGAGCACAAAAAAAGCGCGAAGAGCTGAGACTTGAGCGTCTTCAACGTCAACACCAGGCAACCATAAAATTCATTGGGGAGCTTACACGACATGTTGTAAGGCTGCACTACGTACCTGACATTACTGTTGCACCCCGAGCAACCGTCTTGCAACAAATGCCGCGGAAACTCACACTTTGTAAAGGCAATTCTTTATCACAGTCATTAAACATAAAATGAACAAAGGATCCGCTGATTGTCTGATGTGCAGACAGAACGCACTAAAGGGTCTATAGCGGAGACTCTACGCCTAGCCGAAACGGCTGCAACGACAGAAGCAGGAATCAACCTTCCCCTGTTACGCCACATGGCACTATCCCGAGCTTTTGAAGACATTCTTCACGTTCAAACTCTCGCGGAGGTCATAAAAGATAGGATACGAGGTTGTAGGCAGCAGCAGCAAGAATCATTTCAGCAATTAGTGGAAGCACAGTCAAAGAAGTTCCAGGTTTCACATGCAGCGACGGTGGTAGCCTTAAAACGGATGTACGTTACACCACACCAAGCTGTGTTGTCGTATTACAAGCCTGCGACTGCATACAGCTCCCCAGTGCTGTTGCCTGAAAGTGCCATTTGTTGGGACGTGGGTTGGCCAGGCGGACGGAAACTGTTAAACCGCCAGGTTAAGTTCAGATACAATTATTTTTCGCCTCTACGTTGAAACTCATCCTTATTTCTTTAACGTCAACAATACTTCCGAGGGATGTTGGAAGACCTATCTTTGGCTTGGGGCGAAAAAGGGACTTGAACCAACGGTGCCTTATTTAGTGTCCCTTGTGCCTAATGCGTTGATTTTGATATTTCAGCGACAGCCGGTACATTGAGGGTTTTAAACAAGCAATATACGAACACCAAGAGGAGTCCGAGGCACTTGCAAAGCAAACACTACTCAGCTTGAAACAGATTCAGAGTGAGGAAATCAAAGAGAGGACTCGAATAAAGGAGTTAGTTGCACAGGTGCGGGCCAAATCAGTGACAGCTACACATCCGTAAGACGTTGCAGAACTTGCTCTTTCCTCATATTGGAGACGTCTTGAGGGAGTTTCCTATTTACAAACTGGCTCTGGATCATAATGAGTCATAGAGTCAGAAGGTATTTCAGCTTTTTATTGGTGTTTGCGAGGACAGAGCACTTCCGAGGCTTTTCTGCTTGGGGCTGCCGCCGAAGCAAGAAAAGACACTTGCCAGAAGGCGCTTAACTTACTGGAAGGCTACCGCGGTCACCAATATGACATTGCCGAATTGAAACTTCGACTAGCCGAGGTTATTGCTGAGGAGCGTGATCGTATGCAGCGGACTCACGTAAGTAATCAACTGTACACTGCAACTGGAATAATGCAATCCAACACACCGACCTTCTGCAAAAACTCGCGGTATATCTTTTTGCTACAAGGTTCATTAAATAAAAGTCCTGAGCCAGACATTCATTTAGAAGTTGTAGCGCCACAGTTCAAAAAGTCTAATAAGGAAGAGCTGTAAGAGCTAGTGAAGGTCTGATCAGATTGGTTCTCACACTTGTTGGGACACGCCAGAAGTGTCGTACCTCCGCATTATGCTATCGACTTTATTGGAGCATGGCAATTAGACTGCTTGCTAGTCGTGTTGATGCGATCGTGGCACGGTCCAAGTGAGTCTCCGGCTGTTAAGGAACAGATGCAGTAGCAGGCACTGATTCGAAAACTCCATCCTGGGAAGTTATCCCGAAATGTTCACAGGCAGAAGAGGAATCCAGGCTTAGCAATAAACTTGAAGCCTTTCATCTCCTTGAGACAAAAGAAGAAGAACTGTTCGAGCGCCTCCATATGCAACAACTGCAAGATAGAGGAAGGACGAAGGTGGAGAACGCAGCTGCAGAACTGCATGAATCTGAGGTCCAAATTGCCACGATGCACAATGCGGCATTACTACTGCAACACGCGGAGACCAAGGCAACAACTATGTTGAAAATATCCGTGAGCCTCCCGCTGATTCGTGCCTTCATGTGTAAAGATGAAGAGATTCGGTCCACCCGTTCCAACGACGTGACTTAGGTCGCATCTTGCATCTGGTTATATTTATGTAGAAAAGGTGTTTCTTGTTTTTGTACTGCATTATGTTGAACAAGCAATGTTACACAAGGAAGTTTAGCACTCTTACTAAACGTTTCCTGTTCAGAGTCTAGTATCAACGTCTTTGGATGCTGAATTGGCGGATTATTCCTCTACATGGGAAAAATTAGTGGCTAATGCAACAGCTTCTAGAGCGCAAGATATTCAGAACCAAAAGGCTTCCCATGCAGACCGCCTCCGAAGCCTCTCCAAAGCACAAGAGACCAGTGAAATGACAATGCGAAAGCAACAGCTGCATGCTGCGCATGAAATCATAGAGGTCTGGCGGTGTCAGATCTGCAGCTTTTCATATCCTGTCACAACAAGACCCTCTCAGAAGTGCTTCAAGGGCAGGCTGATACTGCTCTGCCGTAGCTGCCCTACTCAATGCAAACGGCTCACGGCTTTAGATGGATGGTGCTGTGCAACCTCGTTAACATGTCTACGCGTCCATTTTCTTTTCTCAGCTGTATTTGCCTAACCGGTTCAGAAGACATGCGGAACCTAAAAGGGAAGTACAATACAAACAAGTGGTTCATGTATGTGCCTTACTGCACAGATGCAACAGCATCAGGGTCCATTGGCCAATGAAAACAACATGTTTGTAAACGAGTTACTGGGTCAACTGGCAACTCGGCAGGCAGATATCGAGCTTGCTTCGCAAAAAGCCGCCCTGAGCGTGGAGCAGGAAGCAGAACTTAGAGCAATCGAGAACGAACTACAGGAGATTAACGCACTAGAAATGAAGATGCAGCAAGTAGGATACACTCCGCGGTCTACAGGGCTGCAAGACATGCCTCCGAGTCATACTGCTGTTGAAGCCCTTTCGGGAAAAGAAGAGCCAGCACTGCAGCTGGAATCTCTTATGCCTGAGCAAACGACCAGCGGAGGTGCAGTACAAGTTGATGAACGTGAAGTCAATCAACCGACACCAGATGGACCTAAAGATTCTTCGGAAGAGCAACGAGGGAGCAAAGAATGGCTTATCAAAAACAATTCAGCTGGTGAGCCTCATGGCGACGAAGAATCACTAGAAGCTACTGCTCCGAAGTTGGACTCAGAAGCAGCGAATCCAAGACAGCTTGACCTTGAGCTATCCGGAGCGGCTTTAGAGGAAGCACAAGCTCGCCTTGTTGAGCATTTTGAACAACACGTGCGGCTAGCGGAAGAGGAAACTGAACGAGAACGGCTCATCCAGGACCAGCGAACTCAGCAACTCCTCCATGAAAGACGCCAGCGATTAGTCGAGAAAAAACTTCAACTAGAAGCGAGGCAGCAAGCGCAACTGCAAGCACTGGAACAGGAGAAGCAGCTCAAATTCGAAGCAATAAAACAGCAGCTACAGCAAGATCTTGTTGATTTTTCTATTGAATTTGAAGTAGAACCGCACGAATTGGACAAACTCGCAAGGCAATTATGGAATGATATGCAGCAACGACAGCAGAAACGGCTGCAGGATCTAGAGAAGAGACAGTTACAAGCCATGAAGGATTCATATGAAAACTTTCTTAGAGAATGGGCACTGAGCCATAACGGCGATGTCGAGGCAAGTATATAATGGCTGACAACGATCACAATCATTAGCGCTGTTGTCGTACGCTTGTATCAAAACATCAACGTTTACTTAGATATTGTGCCATCATTGAAAGGAAAATTAATATAAACGGCCTGCTTGCCATTTCACCCACAGGCAGACGGCCAACTACGGCATGCCAAATGGAAAGCAATGTCAAAACATATAGAAGACGAGCAGCTGCAAGTAAAATGCGAACTTGAAGATTCATGTTTAGCTACTCTTGAGGGTAAGTACTCAAGCCTAAGTCTAACAAGAATTATATAGGCCAAGGTACCAAAGCCACGAGTTCATGTTCGTAGATGCAGTTCAGGCATTTCTGTTGCAGATCACCACAGCCTATCAACTGCTCCTTGATAACAGATTCACCAGTCTAAAGTTGCTTCCTTGGGGGCACGTTCAGGCAGCGGCCGCGGATGCCGGGTTCTACCCATCAAAACAGTTGTCGTTATTCTTAAATACATACATACATTCATGTGACGGGTTTTCCAGCCTAGCATTTCTAGAGTTTGTCGAAACATCCAGCGCATTCTGATATGGGTTCACCCTGTTGGGATTTCGTTTTTCATTTTGTTCTAAAGCTTAGCCTTCAAACTGCTAGAGAAGCACTCTACACTGTTTGCTTATGGATATATGTAGGAAAGCTGAAGATGCTGGTTGCGAAAGGCAGCGAGTCCGCTAAAGGCTACCTCGAAGCGACAAAAAACGGTTGGCCAAGCATATTGCCTATCTTCTAACTTCACACCACTATTTCTGTATTATCCAAAAGACAAATTGAGGCTGTATTGCTTTGGCGGATGTCCAGTTCTGAAGAGTGATGCTGTTCCTCTGCGTGTCACAGCTAAACAACGCACTGCAGAGTTTTGGCAGCAACGCTTTGAGACTCTTCGAAAAGAACAAGCTGATACCCAGAGGGAGATTGAGCAGAAAGAGGTAGCCTACAAAGAACATGTAGGCCAACGGCTCAAAGCAGTTGAGGTAATTCACCTTTGACAAAAACGCAGCACACAAGGTATCGGAAGTAATACGGAATGACAAGACAATGACCAGGAACCACACCATGTCGCGCACGTACAGACTTTCAAAATTTGTTTATGAACGGCCCCTTTACGTGTCAGGAGCCCTGACGTTTTCGGGCTAATACACCTCAAGCAGCAGGAGTTTGCATGTATGTTGGTCGGCGGCACAGGCACAGTGGGCACAAAAGCTTCTTGACATAAAAAATCAGGAGTGGACAAAGCTACAGGAAGTGCAACAGCTGGCGGAGGCAGCGTTCAACGAGAGAAAAATGATGATAGAAGCCGCAAGAGCTGCTATTCCTGATTCTCAAAAAAGATGTGCAGACCCTGACACGGCCGGACATAATAACGAGCTGTTGTTAAACGAAGTTATGGCAGATATGCGCCACCTTCAACATAGCATACAAGCAGAGAAAACGCGTCAGCAAGCAGTGTACCAGGGTAAATTGCTCAGTCGAATGCAACAAAGGAAACGACGCATCCTTAAGAACGCAATGGAGGACCAGAAGGAGATAGTAAAGAATGGCATGGACCAACAAGGACGCCTGCTGAGTCAGCACCTTCACCGAGAGCAATTTTTGTTTAGTCGAGCAAAGACACGGCAGGTCAGATTTCCAAGTTATAAAGCTTCAAAAAAAATTTAAAAAAGGGTTGCTGTGCGTGTGTTCCCAACTCCTGCGTTGCCCCTACCCAGGCGTACGTAGTTCAAAGAGACCCGCTTGTGCTGACCTGAAAGTCCACAGTATCACCGGCACCTAATATTGCTTTTTTTCTGTAGTGCGACTCTTTGATCAAATGCACAAAATTTTGAAAGGGTAGTGTGTGATGTCTGCAGGTGGCGTTAAAGTTTTCGCACGAGTGGTTGACAAAAGCTCGGAAACACTTGCGGGCATCTGGTGATGACACCAACTCTGAGGAGGGAAGGCTACACCAACTCTCTGAGAATGAGTTCTTTAAGAGATGTGCGCGGATGCGGTAAGCTAACCGAATGAGTGTCCATGCCAGTCGATGCCGGTGTGTTCAATTTTGAATTACAAATTCTATTTGCTTGGTCGCTGTATGGTAGCTGCATCCAGGCACACCTAGTAAGCTAGATGTGAGGATTTTGTGTTATTTATGGCATACAGCGCGGTGCTGACAAAAACCATGAGACAAGTTGAATCTCTCATTCGTGGCCTAAAACCCGAAGACGATCAAAGCAAAGCAACTAAAGCGCATGGAGGCGAAAAGTCTAGCGTTTCGGACCAAGGAAGCCAAGCCGTTAAGCTAGCAGTTTGTCTACTGGAGGTAAACAAAATGAAGTCGTTGTAGCAGTATTTCTGTGCATTCGAGGATAGCCTTCTTTAATAGCCCTAAGCCTAATAAACTGTTTCTATGGTTTTTCACGCTCCAAACCAAGACAATTCGAGAAGCTACAGACAAAGTAATTAGGGCTACACACTAATTTATGTCGCCATCCATTCCCTTTAGGCCTCCTATATGCAACAAACAAATGATGTTTGCTTTTTTTTGCCGCGTCGCAGGTTTCTCAGTTCACTGATCAGCTCAATGCGCTACAACGTAGATTTATCAACTTACGAGTCTAATGGTGGTCCGATGATGCTGGGCCGCTACAGCGGATGGCGCCGCACTTCCAAAATAATTTATACTGCTACTGCGTTGAACAGCACTATTTTGATTTGATTGAAATCTTTTTTAAAGCTTGAATCTCGTCTACATTGAAAGCTGTTGGGTCATCTAAGGTAGCTTCGTTCCGCGAGGATCTAGCCAGCTCCGAAAGCTACGGCCATGAAATAATTACTTTCAAGAAGTCAAAATATTATGCTTTTATTAACTTTAGCTGCATTTTTTGCGGGATACTAGCCAGAGTGTGCTGAAATTTCGATTTGCTGAGTGTTGTTGCTCTGCATTTAGCAACTTAGTGACTAGTCCGGTCTGCACTTAGATACACGCATTATCCATAAATGGCTAGATCATCACTAGCTAGTCATATTAGGTAAAGGCTGCCGGAGTGGGCAAGTCGCGCCTCAACACCCACACACACGAACAGCAATAAGCCTGAGGCCAATCCTCATTCTTAATTATGGCAAGAAGGGATCAATGGAGAAATCCATGGACCGGAAAGTACTCTCTTAAAGATGTGTTTAAATGGCGTATCTCAACATAATGTGGCCTCCGGCGATGCGAAATCACTCCTGTATGTGGCAGGAGATTGAGCTATCTTGCTGGAAAACACGATAGCCCTGTTGTCGTTGCAAAAAGTCGCATGCCTAAGTCCACACTAATTTGACCCACCACAGTAATATTTAATAGGTGGTACGATGCTGTACCTATGCGTTTCCTAAACTCGCTGCAGTGAAACCAAATATAGCTTAGAGCTCTTTACCATGAGTCAGAACAAAGGGTTCAAAGCAGCAGCTTGAGCAGCCGATGAGGCACTTCACATGTCTCTTTTTAATATTAAATTAGCTTTATTTTAAGGTTAGAGACAGGGAGTGAGTATCGAGCTTTTATGGTTCGGGAAAAAGGACGCCCAAAGTCACCTGCCACTTGGCAAGGTTGGACGTGTGTACAGCCGCCTCTTCAAGGGCAAATATAATGTCAATTTTATTTGTTAGTAAATGGAATTTGGCAAACATTTATATTAATAGACAAAAAAATTGTTAATTTGCAATAGGGAGACGTAGCCTGCACATTGGTTGGCGGGGACGAGCTGCACGGCGCTGCTCGATGTCTCCGTCTCCCCTACATAAGTCACCCCCCGAGAACTGGCATCTCGCGCTCTTCTCACCATCTACAGGTTACATTGTTTTATTTGCTGGTTAATTTGAATTGTTTTGTAGAATGCGATTTTGACTGTCGGGAGGGTTCCTTCCAAGTCACACACCTGCTCAGCTGCATTCGGCTGCAGTTTGGCTGAGGCTGCGCTACCGAAACACATGCTAGTTCAGAATCAGCTGTAACTGTTAGTACTTCATTAAATTTTAATTGCAATGTTGTTTTTTTGGGCCGCAGCCGCGGCTTTTCTCGTTGGCCTCTATTCGGCTCCAGCGGCTGCCAGCAAGTAAGTTTCTTGGTCACCAAACTCGATCTCCCAAGCACAGATTTTAGATGTAACACAGAATAATCCTGTTCACAAGCTTTATGTAACCGTTAGCCAATTATGTGTACCTGTGTGTGCAGCAATACGGGTGAGAAATTGCTTCTACTGCAGAAGGCGTTCACTCTCACAGTCCAGCCTCCGCCTCTGGTTACCGCTTCAGCAGTCCGTGTTCAGTCTGTCCTGGTTTTCAGACGGGGATGAACTGCAATGTTTAAATTGTGCGTGCAGGCGCCTGCTTTGAGTATGGAGTTGACTACACAGGCTACGACATCTTGACTCTAAGCGGTGTTGGAAGCCCTTCTTTGTGCATGGAGAGCTGTGCCCAAAGCTCCGACTGCGCATTCTGGTCCTGGATTTCTAACACCAGTATCTGTTACCTAAAGTCCTCTATTGCCTTAATTAATCGAAACCTGAATGAAAACGCCATCTCTGGACCAAAATCTTGCCTTGTTGAGGGCAAATGTAAGTCGTTGAATAACTTACATCTGAGCAGGTTTACACGACGGTCAAATATACAACCTAAAATTTTATTTCTTTTGCGCTGCATGGTTTGTTCAGGCTTTTCAGTAGGCGTGGATTATGCAGGTTATGATATAAGTCGTGTGGAGGACAAAGATGTAGCATCAGCGAAGGCATGCCAGGAATTGTGCGCTCGTGAGCCACAGTGTGCATTTTTTAGCTACAAAACGTCAACGAAAGGTTGTTACCTGAAAACCTCATCTGCCCCTTTTGGCAGCACCGACAACTCGGACGTTATATCGGGCCCACGTGAGTGCCCCGAAGAGCAAGATGACCTTGAAGTGCCCGACCTTCCCCAGGAGAGCTGTGCTGAGAGCAGCGTAGAATTCCGTGGTCCTGACATATCTGTCACTCGAAATGTCCGTAGCGCGGCCTACTGCCAGCAGCTATGTGCATCCAATGATGATTGCTTCTACTGGACATTTGACAGTAATAAGCAAACCTGCTCTCAGAAGGATACTGGAGTTCGTACATCTGGACGTCAAACGCTTGGCAAGGTCTCCGGTGAAAAGGATTGCATTCCGATCAACCCTGGTAGGCAGACTAGCCATGATGTGGCATTGGCCCTCGAACTATCTCGCAAGATGGGGCCGGGGATAAGTCCCTCATTCCTGTGTGGAACGTGCAGGATGCCATCTTTTGAATACAACTTTCCTGGGAAGGGTAATCCGTCAGATAAAAGGCTCTTCAACTTTTGAAGCGTGCGAGCAGAACTGCCAGAACGAAAGTAGCTGCGCATACTTTACCTGGAGCCTTCGAACAAAACTATGTCAGCTGAGGGCAGCAACCCCATTCGGATTTGTTTCTGATTTGTCCACTGTTGGAATCATCACTGGACCGAAGTACTGCCCCAACAACAGTAAGTCACGCCACAAACATCTACATCACAGAGCGTCCGTCTTGACTGAACATATCTGTTTTGTGTCCGCCTGTGCTGTTAGATGTCTGCACGGAACAAGCGGATTATGTGGGCTACGACTTGGAGGCAATTGAGGACGGAAGCATCCCTAGCTCCATCATGTGCAGGGCCCGTTGCAGACAAACCGAGGGGTGCGAATTTTGGACATGGGTGAAGGACACTAAAAACTGTTACCTCAAAACTGAAGATGCACTGCTGGGCAAGACTAACGGCTTGGCCACTCTTGGGAAGATTTCAGGACCACGGGAGTGCTTCATGCACTATGGTAAGTGCTTAGTGTATCTCCCGAGACATTACTTCATTGACAGCATAGCCTTGATCCTTTTATAAAAGTATCTAGCCTCTGTTAATGCTACAGACTGCATGGAACCCAACACTGCTTATATGAGCTCGTCGGCTACCAGAATCAAGAACATTAGCTCTTTGAAGGACTGCCAAGCGCGCTGCAAGCAGAACAAGAGCATTTGCAGTCGTTACACGTATCTTCCCAGCACACGCATGTGCCTTCTCCTGAGCCCAAGTGATTCATCCTCGAAAGTTCCTTTTGATGGTGCCTTATCGGGGTCTAATTGTGAAACTTCTGATGCTCCGAAAGCTAATCAGTGCTTGACGCTCGGCGTTAAGTACAAGGCCACAGAAGCGGTAAGTCCTGTAAGAGCAACAAGCGCAGGCTTTCATCTAGGTACGCCCAGGAGGTCATTGCCAACTCGAACCAGGTTGCCTTGTTATCGTTTTTGCTTTCTGCCCGCAGGTTTTTAGAACCAAGGTTAAGAGTGTTAGCGAATGCCACTTCGAGTGCATCAACACCACACGGTGCACTGCTTTCACTTTCGAAGAAGGTGTTGGGTGCTACCTTTACGACAAGGAGCCCAGCGCTCTCCCTCAGTATCCTAATAGCTTCCCGACTTCAGTGTCGGGTACTGCAAAGTGTGGTAGTGGTCTAGTAGGAGAGCAGGATACCTGTTACGAGGATGAAATCATCGAAGGGGCGTCTTTTTATGCGTACACCGTGGAGGAGTGTGAGGCAAAATGCACTGAGGTACCCGGCTGCATGCACTTTACATACAATCCCAAAAACCGCCTTGACAGTTGTACTTTGCACAAAGCCAATGCCACAAAGGGAGTATGTGCCGGCAGTCGATCCGGCTCGAACGAAGTTCAGGCTGCCACTTACGACTTCTTCAAATATGAAGCGCCGATTGTCCCTGTATCCAATGTAGACTCTGCCGATATGTGTCGTAAGCAATGCAGCGATCGCAATATGGAATACTGGACTTATTATCGCGAAACTAAAGCTTGCCACCTGCATGAAAAGGGAAACTACAAGAGGGTGCAGGAGGCCACCGCAATGTGCGGTACTGCTAAGGACCCCATGGAATGAAGCGGAGGCGGAAAAGGTGAACTATATGACTCTTAGTGGCCGCTTAGGACAGCACAATCTCGTTCGAAGCAGCACCTTCCACGGTGGCATAGATTGAGTTGGATTATCCCCTGGACGTTTAAACTGTTTCACAGTAGTGAAAGCCTGGGGCCACTCTGGTGATCGCAAAACATTGCATTTTTTTCAGCAGGCGGTTAAGGAGTTTTCTCCATATCACGACGAGATTTTGCGTTTTAAATTTATTGTTTTAACGTTTTGAAAAACACCCTGAAAGCGCTCTACTTGGTTGTCCTAGCAGCAGACACGAGGCCGCTGGAAGTAGCTCTGTTCAGCAAAAGGCGGAAGCATTTTCTAAGAAATTAAAGCATGTACATCAGAGCTATTCACAAAAAGTCGGCCATAGCCCCTCCCTCGTAATTGTTTGCATGACTACAAGCTTGGTTAAACAGACTATGCTATTGTTGCAAAACAATTACTGCACGCAATCGAACCATGGAACTGGCCAATCAGGACAATTCAAGGACCTGCCTCGCCCCAATTATGTGGGATTGCGTTCCTGCCCGCTGTACTTCCTAGAGCCATTTCTTCATGGGTCGGATCGCGGGATCTTGCGTTAGCGTTATCCACGTTCATTGCAGCTAATTGCGGCATCCTCTACGAAAAAGCAGCAATGGGTCACTCAAAGTCCTGTACTCCGCTGCGCTTCAACACAGAAAGCCGCTAGCTACCATGAGGGGAGCTATACCTCGTCCCTGTCCTACATGTAGTAAGCTGACTAACAGCGCTTCTGTTTCTCCTCTACGGGCAGAATGAGACGGCCCTGCCTCGCCAATACGCAGCTATGCTAGGGCTGCCATTCCCCAAGCTTCACTGAATCTAAATTAACGAGCTACTTCGAGTTCTTCAACACTGCTTTTCAGAATCCAGCCTTGCCGCCGCCTCTTCATTATTGGCCATTTGTTCTATATGCCTACAATTGCCTACTTGGAGACACTTTTCACCCCAGGCTAATTTGTAGAAAAGCACATGAATGTACGAGGTGCATTCCCTGAGCAGCAGAGTGTTATAATCAGGTGGAGCACATGATGGATGTTCGCCTTTCACACAACTCCCAGAAGTTCACAAGCACAATAAAACCCTTCTGGGTATAAGGAAAACGAAAACTTACCGATCCATTCTACTTGCTGTCCAAATGCGAAGGCGGTTACAGGCTGTAACGCGTGTATATTAAGAATTACCAGTCCCATAAAAAGTGCTTTCTCTCGAATTCTGCCCCTCAGAGGTCATACGCGTTTCGGAACAGCCAAGTGGCAACGGAATGCAGCCCAGGTGCAGCTAGCCTGCACCTTGGGCGAGTATCTATGCACACAGCAAAATTCCTTGTCGGGTAAAATCTGTCCTGCAGTTTTTAATGACACCAGGCATGCAATACCAAAAAGTTTTAAAGTCTTGTGTTTACAATCGAAGGGCATGGATCACTGCTACCACAAACATAGGACTATCACTTCAACTCGGATATTACTTTTGGTATTAATTACGATAATCCTAAGTTGTAACAACCAGATAAACTCCAATACCGAAAACGCACACTAATAAGCTACAAACTCCCATGAAAGCAAAAGGCCATGGAGTCTGCTGCCACAGTAAGCAGTAGATTACAGTATCTTGCACACCAATAACTCCATGATTCAAGCACATCACAAGACAAGCTTTTCAAAAAAAAACTAGTGGAGAAGAGATAGAAATCTTTGTAGCAGCAAGCACCTCGGGATCTTAGAGAGCGTCTCACCGTTAAGGTTCATTTCAAGAGTTAAACTACAAAGAACTGCTAAATGTAGGAACAAAGTTGTGTGTGTGGAATATTCAAGGGCACAAGGCCTGTAGATGGATTGTTGGTTTGGGGCTTCTTTAAGAATGCATGCAAAAGCTTCGACTTCGGTGAACAAGCTCTTTCCGAGTTAACCAAAATACTCGTATTAAATTCTTAGACATTGTGTTGTCTTGAAGTATTGCATTAGCAGTAGGAATGCTTTGGTCTCCTCTCAGCGATTATCTCCAGCTGTGTGGGAGAGACGCATTTGCACACTACCAGCACCACCTGACTCGTGCTGATGAAACCCGACAGAGTCACTTCGGCAACAGATTTAGAGCTCAGGGTTTGAAGGTTCGCGACCCTATTGTAGCGGCTGTCGAAAACGCCACGAGCAACCAAGCCTTATGAACCAATAGGTTTTGTCTACCTCTCGAAGTCCGCATCAACCACACGGGTGTCAAAGGCAGCAGTTGGCTCTGCAGGACAAGGAGTTTATGCAGCAGCGACAATCGCGGCGCCTACATTCGTCATGCTGCAGAGTCCTCTGGCCTGATACCACATATGCAATTTGCACTGCAGTAGCTCCAACAGCAGCCAGTGTCGCACGACTCTCTACTTACAAATGTTGCAAAGGCCCCTTAGCAGTCGCATATCTTGCAGTGGCAGACGGCGGCCGAAACAAATCATTCTGGTCCAGCAACACACGTAAATATGTTAAGCCCCTCATGTAGGCAATACTGCAGCCCCTCCGCAGCAACACCGCAGCAGTCAATGGAAACGCTACAGAGTCAGGGAGGAGAATCAACGCAGCAGCAACAGCAGCAGCCACGCAGGAGCAGGCCGGTAGCAATGTGGCAGGGTCAGCAGGGAGGTCGGGAAGTATCTCAGCACCATGCTCGCATACAGCAGCAACAGCGCCAATCTCCTGTCACTGAGCAGCAGCAAAACAACAGCAGTGCTGTCTCTGGCACCAGCCATAACGAGACGAATGCGAGTGATGGGCGAAATTTGCTGCGAAGTCTCACGTTTCATAGGGTGCTTTATGTGTCTGAGGCATTTACCAACAAGAGGTACAACGCAGGCAGCAACATGCTGAGAAAGAACTACGAGAACTTTGTGCTGCTTAAGCACAAACAGGCACTCGTGACGCCGGGTGCGAACCACGCCTTGCGATCATTTGTTTACTTTGTGGAAACTTGGTACACAGCCCTGTGGCCCTTCGGAGCTGTTAAACTACCTCTATACATATGTAGCATTGCTCTCCATACATCAATTCCACTGATTATCATAGCTGTAAGAGTCTATCCACTGTTCTGGTGTGGCCATCCCTTGATGCTGCTTGCATTCAGGTCCAAAAAAAGCCAAAGATTTTCCGAGGGGCCTCGTGATAGCGTATCCTTCGGGTCACATAATCTCTGCAGCTACTCGCCAGCACTTTGTCGGCCTGGCCCCGCAGCCTGATTTTTTTGGTGGCGCCTTGGGTAAGACTCCCGCCACTAACAACCCGAGAGATGGCGTCCAGATGTATGCAGATTGGATCAGACGAAAGTTTCGATCGCACGAAACAGAGCCGCCTTGTGCAACAAATGGCCACACGCGGTTTCTGAATTTTTTGACTCGTGCTGATTTGCCCCAACCCCCGCATCCCAGTGAGCCCCTTGAGGTTTTCCTCGAGGAGTTTCACGATTTTTTGCGGCTTCACTTCCCTCACTGGTCTGTGGTGTACGACCCTGAGGTGTCGCCAGTCATGGCGATTTGTCGCGCGCAGAAAGGGACGAAACCGGCAGATGCAGTTGCTGCTGCGGCAGCTGCAGCAGCAGCAGCAGCGAACTTGCAAAACCAGTCCCAAGTCACATCAGTGGAGACATCTCCAGGACAAAGAAAGCAGCAGAGGGTCTCCCTGGATCCACCGGCGAAGTTGCAGCGCTGCTCTAATGAAAGTGCTTCCGCTGCATCCAATTCAGGGGCTGATGTGCCGTGGGATTCATCCGGTTACAAGCCGATGTGTGCTCCAGGTCGCCTGATCTTGCCGGTTTCGCAGCAGCCTAAACATCTCTGGCCGCCCGCATCCAAGATAGTGGCCTACTGCCGCAAAGAGTGGGCTGTTGCATGTACCGCTGCCTCTTCGCCTGGCAGCGCTGAAGCAGCGGCGGCACAGGCGGAGCTACACGTGGTGCTGTTGATTGGTGCAGCTCACATAGTCGCGCACTGTAGAAGCAGCGGCACTATTGCTGGAGAGGGAAATGCGGATTGTATTGCCGAAACAAATTACTGCCAAGCAGCCACGAGCGCCGCAGTCAGCGATATTTGGTCGCTTTTTCGCCACTTTGTCGGAACCTCCAGGGAACGTTTCTCCGTTTAAGTATGAACTTGCTCCTTTAGGATTGCTTGCACATAGATGACAGCGTGAATTATGTGGCAAACTAGTTAGAAAATATACATGCATAATATATATATATATATATATATATATAA
>NPHX01000301.1:6864-46836 GCA_002271815.1 Eimeria falciformis
CAGAGAGAGAGAGAAAGAGAAGTACAGTTATGTGCATTTATATATTCGTGTTAGGTGGACAGCCAATGTGCATATTTGTGTTTATTAGATATCTAGAACTTTGTGTTTAGGTGTATATACACCCTTGTTTGCATTTGTTTTCAGGGTGTTTTGAACATTACGTCGGCCGAGTTAAAAGACACAAACAACGCATATATCGTGTTTATTTCTACCCCAAATAACGGCAGCAGTAGCAGCGCTGATGCTGGGGATGAGTGGGAGCCTACCCCTTGGGTGCTGCATGTTATATCGGACAATAAGTTGCAGTGTACGGCTCTATAGGTTAATAGATGTGTAGACACCCCATTTATTGTGGTGTATAGACACCTCAAATGGTATGCATCGGCGACACATCAAGAGCCCCCAGCACTTGTTTTTTCTTTGTTTCTTTCTAGTTTCTTGCAGCTGGGGTTTTGTTTTATTTGAGGCATGATGCAAAAGGACAGAGAGAGGCAATTGCAGCAATCTTTCGTGTTTTTGTAGTTGCAAAGAAAAATATTCAGCTGTCTGTGCAGCTCTCTTCTCTGGCCAGCACCACCATGCATGCAGTTGGTTTCGACTCAGCAACATGGGATGTCTTTCTTGCTATTTTCTTTGCCTCTTTAAAGTAACCGATGGATACTTTATTCGGTGTTGGATTCATACTATTTACCTAGGGTATTTGTTTTGTTTTGTTTTTACGGCAAAGACGAGACCAATACCGACTCCGGCTTCTGCCTTTTGAACGACGCAGCAAATGGGTTCCTTCTTAGAGAGATGAATTTCTAATGCGAAGGTCAAATAGACAAAATAAATGTAATAGAGTATTTCCAAGAGAATGAGAGACGAGCTAACTGAATAGAATCCAGTAAACAAAGAAACAGAAACACGAGAAGCCTCTTTTCCTCCATTTACCTCCCCTTGCAAAGCAAAGGGAAACTAACGCGAAACCTGCAGCAGCCCCTCCCTTATGGAGTGGATGCAGCGGACAGCGGGTCTTTCGCTTTCTTCGCTTTCAGCATCGGTCGAGAGCAGCTGCTGCTACACACCAAAAATTCGTGCCCCTCAGCCTCCTCCCCTGACCAGCAGCACTTTCCGACTTTTTAAATATCTCAGAAAAACCTAAGGTTGTCGTGATAGTTTTTTGCATGGGCGGGCTTTGGCCGTCTTTTAGAAGCCTTAGCACCGCATGCATAAACCGTCCAGCAAGCGCACTGCCATCTATAGCTTTCATAGTCGGTGAAAAATTGCTGAAGCTGTCGGTACACCCAACCTCCTTGTCTCTGTAGGGATCAACTCCTACAATGAATCAAAGGCGTGCCCAAACTTCCGGGTTAGAGGCTTCCTGAGAGGCTCGATGAGAGAAAATAACATAAAATGCATGCACGGGCCTTGTGCTAAAGTTCCGCTGTAAAAACCTGGAATTTCCGCTTCAAATCAAAAGCCGCCAGCCCGACGTTGCAGCAGATGAGCAGTTCCACCATAAGAGAGAGAAAAGAGCCGCAAAGCCACAGCACCGTTACCTGCCTAGACACCCCAGCACATAAGAAATCTGCACGGCTCTTCAGCGCAGACGGCCAGCAGGCAACCAGAAGTCCGTAGCCAGCACAGAATCATTTTCGACTCAAAAAACGCCTGATTGCGGGATTTTGAAGAGCTGAGATTGTCTGGGAGACACGACGTCTCTTGTGCAACATGGAATGCGTTGGATGAAAACGTGTCAAGGTAAGGCTCTTGCTCAGTGCAACGCAGCAGCTCCAAGGAAGAGAGTATTTAGTTGTATCCCATTTACGGCCTATGGCAGTTCTTCATTTGTACCTTTATGCGTGACTTTTCTTCATGTTCTTAAGTTTAAAAGTCTTTGTTTAATTTGCACACGATGATTCATTTCTGATCGTCAACTGAAGCTCCTCATAACTGATGAGGGGAAACCACTCTGTTAGGAAATTTCTGATTGTTAATTCTCTTTTAAACGTAAAGATCCCCGCAGCCGCAGTAAACAAGGGACCTTTCAATATCTAAATATGCTAAAATAATAAAAAGGTTTTTCCAGATGTACAAATTATCTGTTGGATTTCGCGCTTCTTTGTCTAACCGTTAGTTAAGTCAAGTTAAACAGATTCGCTACAAGTGTTAATGTTAATTTTAAGGGAATGAGTGGAATTTATCCAAGTTTTTCGATGTTTGTGCCAGACCCTGGCCAGACACGGTAAGGCCTTTATAGTTCTGAGTTAGCTGGTGAAATTATGTGGTAAATTGTTTTAAAACCCAAACTGGTCATGCTGCCCCAACCATTATTTGATTTTTCTGAACTGCTACCTGTGGCAGTCTGCTCGCAAATGACAAATACTTTTTTGTTATCCAGGAAGCAACGCAATTTCTCCTGTTTTTCAGTTTCCTCACTTAAAATTAAAAACTAGGGATATAATACAACTCGAAGAGGTAGTAAAGCTCCAAAGGCTTTCCGAACCTGTCGTTTCATCAAGCATCTTCCTAATGCCATAACGCGTAAATGGTCAAATATTTGGCTTTGTTCCAGTCCCTTGTTCGGTAAAAGGTAAATGGTTTTAGTTGGAATGAAGATGTCGCTTCAGACTCACTCATTCCAAAACGAAATAAAACGCGGAATGGCGGAAAACAGAAAAGTTGCCGCCATCCCAATATCTCAAAATACTTGAAATAATAAATGTTTGTGCAAAAGTACAAATTATACTTTAGGCTTAACGTTTATTTCCCTGTTTGTAGGGCTCGCCTAGCAGCTGTGTGACGTGCTTCAATTAAAAAGTGGAAAGACCTAGAAAACAAGTTATAGCTTACGCCCGATCACTCACTTAAGGTTTTAATTCCAAACCAAAGTTTAGCCAGGCAACTTTTGCATATTGGTCTTTCTCTCTAAAGAGCTTAAGGTGCTATCTCACCCTAGGAGAAGAGAATATATATAGGATTGTTGCATATGGCTGGTGTTGTGTGTATTGTACCATCTGAGCTTCCTGCTGCATTGTTGAGAGCAGTAAGTTGTTCTCTCTTTTATAATTAAAATTACTTATTTTAGTTTGTAGTTTTAGTTATAGTATTAGTTGCCTAGAGACTCTGCAGCGTATTGCAAGTATAAGTGCTTGTACCTGAACAATATGTACTACAGGATGCAGTCCATAAACATATCTACTGCTGCGTTGAGCGTTAACGAAAAAAGTTCCTTTTATTTCACTGGTTTTTGCTATAGATTAATTTTTATTGTAGCACTGGGTTAATTTGAGAACTGCAACTGAGCAACGTGCAGTACAAGGAGCTGCTAGTGAGAAGGAGAGGAGGGGCCTCCCTAGACACCTGCAGGGCTAGCTCTTGCCTTTTCTGTCTGCATGATGGCAAAAGAAGCAGGCTGGGATTAATTTAAAACAGCTTGACATATCAAAAGGGCTATTGGGTAAGAGCGGGTGTGCTTCACACTCGGAGAGTTGATTGGTGTTGTTGGTGTTGGTCTTGAAGGAGCGGTATTCCTCCCTATTTCCGTCGTTTCTGTTTCTGGCAGAATTTTATCGATCCAATTGCATTTACTTTTCCATTTTAAGTTTCTCTGCGAGTTAGCAAGGCAACTCGGTCGAAGTTACGACGGAAACCCTGGCAACTTCAGCTTTTACAGTTTGGCGACAGCATCGACTTGCCTCCGTTATTCTCCAACGTTCTTTTCTTTTCTTCAGCCATGCTGCAAACTCTTTTACTCAACAACTAAAAGGTTGGAAGCACTGCCGTCTTAGCAAGTGGCAACTCTGCGAGCGTCCCACTGCTCCTGTCCCTGTAAACGCAGCAAGGATTGTTACCTCAGTTACTAACTATTTTTGAAAAGGTTTCTGGCATTAGAAACACTTTTATTGGTGATTTTTCAAGTTGCCGCAGCATGATCACTTGTTGCTGGAGCAACAGCGGCTAAAGCAGCAAAACTCTTCAGAGATCATGGCCCCCACGAAGGGTGCGCTGCATACTTTGCGGCAGCGGCACTTATGGGGATTTTCGTTGTTGCTGCTGCTTTTCTTTAGTGTACCAGCATTAGCAGGCTCCAAGAAACGGCGAGACGTGCGTGCCAGACTCAATGAAAGAACTTCTGTATCCAAACAATCAGAAGAACCTTCTGCTCACCCTATTGTTGGAGCAGAGCAATCTGGAACAAAGGGGCCTGCTACAGCAGCAGTAGCACCTGCTCTTGCTGCAGCAGCAGAAACGCAAGTCAGCAACAATGACCATCCTGCACAGCAGGGAGATGGTGCCAAACCGAAGGGGTCACCGGATGCTCTTGCATTGAGTAGCGAACAAGCAGCAGCAGCAGAGTCAGCAGCAGCAGCAGCAGAGTCAGCAGCAGCAGAAGTTAGCTCATCACCTGAAAAGAAGGCACCCGGTACACCGCCTGCAGCAGGCGGTGGTCATTGGAAGGTAATGAGGGACAGTTCCTTTGAGAAAGAGGGAAGGCAAGGCCTGCCCTTCTCTCAGCAAGAAAATGCATCTGCGGGAGCTGGGCCGAAATTTCGGCCCATGTCTGCACCTTTCGTTATGCATTACTCGAAACACATGGCCATTCTCTGGGAGTGGTACACCAAGACTATCGGCGCAACCATGAACGGAAAACGACGACAAGACGAAGATGTAAGTTATTATTATTAAAATAATAGTTATTATTATCTTTATAGTTATTGGTATTTTTCGGTAGTTAGCAATCCAAAGACTTTGGTGTTAATGCATCTTCCACCTGTATTGGCGTGCTCCTCATTTCCCTGTCCACATTTTCATTGCCAGACCGTTTCCAGTTTGCTTTTCTGTCCTCTTGAGTTAGTATAACTGAATTTTGAGGAGAGCATGTACGGCTTAATATTCACAGTTTTGGGTCGTTCTCTGTATGGCTTATCTGCTCTGTTTGGGTTGGATCTGTAGGCTCTTGTGGTGCATGCACCAGCGCGTTTGAAGCCTAACGTGCGTTTTAAAGCTATTTTTGACGGGCACGGGGGGTCCGCGGTGTCCAGGACCTGCGTGGCACAGTTCTGCAACTTCTTCGGTGAGTTTATCATTGTTCAGGATCAGTTTCTGAATGCTGTCTGGAACCGCAACTGTTCTGCTTGATGCATGGCTATGTTGTACTGGTTGTGGTGGATGCTCCATCTGTGTGGCTCTGCGTTTTGCGAATCGATTCAGGCAATATGGCAGATTTATCTCCACGAACTTTTAAGAAGACCTCATTGATGCTGGACGAAATGATTCGCGCGGATCCTGTGCGCCACGAACGCGGTGGAAGCACCGGTAAGAACGCCCTCTGCCTAATGTGGATGCATTTTTTGTGGCGAGTGTCCGTAAGCACTTTCGGAATTATTGAGTACGAAGGGGCGAAATATTACCCCTCGAAGTATACGAGTACATGCATACATGGGTTTTGCCTTTCTTTCCCTGAAGTCTTTAACCTGCGACTCTAGCAGACAGCTGGAGCAAGGCGCTGCCTGCGCTCTTACTGGTTGTTTTTAGGATTAATTGTGGCCATTGAGCGCCCAGACGATAAGGTACCAAAGTTCCTGATTCACGTGTCGAATATCGGTACGCTCTCTTCGTCAATATTTACATTCCTAGCATTTCCTCTTTCTAGCATCGCCGCCACGCCGCGTTTATTCTTCAATGTTTCTGTTCAACGAAACCACTTCTGAGTATTTGTTTGGTGGAAATCGTCCTCTGGAATGTTTAGGATGCTTTACTGCTGTAATTGTTGTCTCCATGTTGGGCGTTTGCTGCAGGTGACTCACGGGCGTTCCTTCTGCACAGAGACGGAACCTATACGATCATGTCCAAGGACCACAAGCCCAGCGATCCAGAAGAAGTTGCACGCATTAACCGAGCAGGTGGTTTTGTATCGCGTATCCGGAAGGTATTCCGCGTCGATGGAACTCTTTCTCTATCGAGAGCCTTTGGAGATATCGTAAGGATACTTTTGTATACTTGTCTGCCCAGCTTTTTAGCTAGCAATTCAACTGTACGCGTGCCTCGTGTCTGCCTGGTCGTGGGCCCCGTGAGCACCGCAGGGGAAACAACGAAGCAGGAGGAAAGGAAAAGCAGAAGTTATTAAGCTATTGAAAGAAACTGATAGACGGTGCTACAATTGAGGAGCAAGATTACAACTCTGCCCATGACAGCATTGATTTGTGAATTGCCTCAGCGCATGAAGGCTAATCCTAACCTGCCAGCTACAGAGCAAAAAGTGGTGGCTGTCCCTGACGTACTCACGTTCGAGGCCTCCGAGGGAGATTACATCTTTATGGCTTGCGATGGTAAGATCCTGGCTGTGGTATTGTTCAACACTATAGACCACGTTTCGTATCAGGTTCCTTCGAGATAGAGGAGCTTGTAGAGTAGCGGAAAGAACGAGACGAAGGGGAATTAGGTGTTGTTTCCATATAGTTTACTCGACTTGCTCCGTGTATTCAGGGATGTTCGAGGCACCGGGTATGACCTGGGACTTCGTGGCGAACTTGCTACAACGCGAGTTGCAGGTAATGACTTTTTTAGCCAGAAGCATCCAGCTGTTTCCCCTGGTTGCGTTCCCTACTCGTGTCAAGCGCGCTATGCCACGCGCTTAGTGCATGCATGGCATAAGTAGTCCCTTGAGGTTTTGCGTGGACGTGGGGCTTTGCTGAGGATAATGCGAATGTTAAGCTGGCTTGCGTTGTGTGCGGTTGCCATAGAGCACGAATGACAATTTAGTCGAAACGGCTTTCCGGATGCTGAACGTCGCTTACCTTTTGGGCTCAGCAGACAATATTTCCATCGTCTTGACGAAACTGATGGACAGGAAGCGGAGCAGCAGTGTCGTGAAGCGCTTCACATACGACTTTTCTGGTGAGACCACCTACACACGGCTGCACCGGTAGCCTTCTCTATTCGGTACTTTCTGAAGGTCACCAACCACTGCCGAAACAAATCTTTTCCGCATTTTTATAATATCCTGTAGCAACCGATAAGTATCCTGGGCGCCTTTTTAGTTACATGGATGCTTGGCGATAGGCGATACGTGCATTATCCTTTCATCGCTAGTGCGCCCGAGATGCACGCAGGGAAGCGCGAATTTGTTGATACGCAAGTGCTGAAATCACCAAATGAATACCGAAGCGGTACATACCACACCACAGCTGGACCAGTGGTCACGCTGTTCTGATGCTTGAAACGTTGATGGAAACGAACGACCGCTACGCTTTTATTGTCTGCCAAAGTAGGAAGGAGGTGAGGGTGGCATGCGCGCTTTTGTTCTCGACGGATTGTGGAAGACATCAAGTGCTTCCTATCCACTCATTTCTTTCTGCCACATCCCATGCAACTCTTTCACTCCCCTTCCCACCATACTGATCGTTTGCGTTTAACCCTGCAGTCTTGTCATAGTCGGCAATCCGCTGGCGCCACTGCAGACTGCCTTCCGTGACCGCTCCTTGTAAACACTTGTTTGCTTTGGCTTGTGGCAAGCGATGTTTTGAGCGGGTCGTGAAGACTACGAGGTGATTTTGGTGGTACACGTAGCAATGCATAGAAGGGTTTACTGACCACGGCCACTGCACCCGGCGGCGACGTTGCCCATTTTGCACGTCGTAGCTGTTAAGTCTCAACAAAACTCGGTCAAGGGTTGACTGGAACCTTTTACCATTTTGGGCCACGAGGTTCCAACTAGGTCCCTAGTGCTGTTTCTATGGCACTACTGCCACTGCCAGTTAACAAGGAGAAACTGCCGAGATAGTTGCCAGCCACATCCGGTGTCGCCTTGGTTTATCTTAAATATTGGGGTGTAAGAAGTTCCAGCGTGTTAAAAGAACCGATACACAGGCGCAGCTACAAGCTGCACGGCCGCTTAAAGCGGACACGAATGGCAGTCGGATCAGTGGAAGCGTAGTACAATATTTCCTGCCAGGCTGACGATTTTTCAATAATCTCCACTATAGCTGCGTTGGTTAGCTCATCTAACCGCTCTGAACAGCCTGGTGGCGCCCCAGGGAGCGACGTGTCTTGCATGTTAAGGGTGCAAGGATCTGCTGTTCGCTGCCTTTTGCCAGAGCGGCTGAGGCTCAATGGACGCAAAGGTCGGTACAGTGATGTAGAGGATGTGCATTTCTTCGAGTTATTAAGTTGGGGATCCCCTAGGAGCGCTTCTGCTGGAATTTTTGCCATGTGCACGCAGCCGCCAGGGGTGGCGACGGCGCTTTCGACCGACTGATTGGAAGAACTTCGCCTTTCAATCAGTAGAAGCCGCATTAATTCTTTTGCACATGGCTGTGGTGACGGCAGGTAGCTGTTTGGTACATCGTCAAGGTCCCTAGTTGGAGTTGTGCATTCTCCACTGCATGCTGTATCTGTTGGAGACCGAACTGTCCTGGCAGCTTGATGGTTGTCCAGTTGCTGCTCCTCAGGGACCAAGGAACTAGTAGTGTTGATTGTTCCGTTGTTGCTCTCCAGTTCGCCGCTGTAGCCCAACCGGTCAGCATTTGTCGCGAAAGCTTCCCGCGAATCGCCGTGATCCCCAGCAAGCGAGAAGAACTGACTGCCCTGCACTGTGTAGATAGCACGGGGTGCGGACTCATGCTGAGGGATCTTGCCGTGTGCCTGAGGCAATACAGTACATCTATCTAAGAAGCTGTCCTTCATGTCCTTGCACTGTTGCCCCCAAACGGGGTCAAGATGATCCACGATTTCGACTGGCTGGTCAGCATAGGGAAGCAACGGCAAACTCGCGGCTTGCTCGAAAGAAAGCTGCTGGAAAGAGTTTTTGTCCCAGCTCTTCTCATGATTGCTTGTGGCACTACTGATTCTGGTTTCGCTGACGATTCCGTTTGGGACTTGGCTGTTGCAGACGCTGTTTTCCCCTGCTTTGGGTAACTTCGTGCATTTGAACCGGACACCAGTTCAAAGGAATCACCGCACCTATCAGATTCTGAGCCAGTGGGGAGGTAAAGCACCGGGGCTTACAAGTAGGTTAAAAGCAACGTACTGTCGTTTCAATCATAAGATGGAGAAACGTAGGATTATCTGCAGGTTTCTTTAAAAGCTCGAATGGTCAAAGTGTCTGGTTTGGGTACAGCGAAATCGCCCTACGACAGTGTCGTTGCTTCTTCCAGAGCATACATCCTCATTTAGCTCAGGAAACAGGCGCTCAATTGTCTCTGGGTGCCACTGATCATCCTGAAAGTGGCATCATATACACTCGTTTCAACGGAATCAGGAAGTGTCGACGAAAGAGGCGATAGAACCTAGACTTACCTCCGTTGTATTCCTTTTAGAAATCTCGTGAGAGCATAGCCTCTGCATTGTGATGCTTGACGGCAGTGCATGGCAAGGAATACGCAGACACGTACTGCGCGCGGAAGCGGAGGCTGCGACACAGGAGATGTTGAGCAAGAAGGAGCGATTCTGTCTATTGCAAGAGCATCTGGTCCGTCGCCGAGGTTTCTGGCAAGCGAGGAAGACATGGTGAGAGGCTTCTCGACTTGAACTAATATCAGCCTGCGATCAGCATGCACCGCACATTTTGAATCTTTAAGTCTAAGGCCCCCAGCAATAGCTTCCTCTCACCACAACGTTCCTGTAAAAGAAGAGTAGACAAATGAGCAGAGCTTTTGTTCCGGCGGCATGCGTTCACGCGGAAAGCTCTAGAATACGTGTTGTACATCCCTGTGCTCCCTGTACAGCTCAACGAAACCGATACACGTCTCAATATCTACACACGAGCAAGCCTCATGATCGTTTATTACTGAAAATAGAGCAGTCGAAACGTGTTCGTAATTGAAAAAAAAACGGTTATGAGAACTCTACAGGTCGCTTTAATGTTAAGTGGGCAGCATCAATCGGCGCTCTTAGGCTCCATATCTTGGTATAAGGAAGATTCATGTTTATGTACGTATGCAGAAAGCTGAGTCCACCATTACCTATTGGGGCTAAGGTAACGCAATACACTATTGTCACACGAGAGCAAGCATGCGTTTGAAAATGAAACGCTAGGAGAAATACTGTCACTGTGTGGGCTCTAGAGGCTGGGGCAGGATCTCCACCTGCAGTTCACGTGGAATGGCTTGTCGCTACTGGAATTAGTGGCTGCTATAATATCTAGACATTCGGTAGATTGTTGCCGCTCAGCCCCATGAGAATGCAAGGTGGCAAGAAACGGCCTTTCACGAGTGGGGTAGGACTTGAAGCAAAGAACAAAGCCAAACGCTACTATGGTGTACATGAACGCGTCAGTGTTCCCCGACAGCGCTATCATTTGTTCCTGTATTCCCACATACAATTCAAGCAGATGAAGTGGCGCCAAGCACCTTTCAACGAGTGGCATTCACAAGAAGCTCTGGGGATAAGGCAACGATACAACTGCAGGGGGTACAAGCTTAGAAGTGCGAATGCCCCGGTCAGAACCCTAAACCCTAATGTGCTCAGGTCTATATTCGAGCCTGATATATGAGAACCCCACATGGTCCCTATACAAACAACCTGGTATGTCCATCTGCTGCCAAAGACTGCTGCCGCGAAACGGCTCCTTGAATTCTTGACTACCCGAGAGCTACTACTCGCGCCGCTGACGGACATTACCCTTTTCTTGGACCGCAGGCGGTCCTCTAAGACGCTTCTTTCCTGCGGTTTCCTCTCCAGCAGCCGCTTGTATTTGCTCCAACTGCCCGCGTGTACGGACAGCTGCCTTGGCAAGGGTCGTGGCAGGAACGTGCCGCACCCCAACTTTAAGCTTCGGCCGTAAGGCCGCAGCATTCCTCGCTGTCGCCTTTTGACCAATGGTCCCAGATACACCTGGACAATCTGTGGAAGTCGTCACGGACTGCACAGAGGTCGACTGCCCTGAGGGTTCATTCTGATCGCTTCGGGCTCTGCTTGAGACTGGCACTACAGGTTCCCTACGACGCACTCCGACGCGCCCTCGGGCTCGCCCGGCAACATCCGATGAGCTACCACCGCCATTCTTCGGCTGCGGCATCTGCGCTGTTGCGCTCTGTGGCGCTGCCCTGCTCAGTGGAGCTTTACGCCGCCGTGGAGGCTGCAAGGCAGCAGACTGCGTCTTACTTTCTTGGGTTGTTCCTGACTCCCTTTTGGGCGCTCCCAGCAAAGACTCGCAGGGTGCCTCGTCACAATTCGCACTTTCCAGTGCTACGGGACCTGTGCAACTATTTGCCTTAACCTTCGCATGCAACTCGTCTGCTGCTTTTGAATCTGCAGGCGCTGCAGCGCCACTTTCCTCACCGGCGCTGCCTCCTGCAATCTGTGGTGTATCTTCAGCATGAGGCTGCTGTGTATCGGGCGCGGCAGGTTCAACAGCACAAGGCTGGCGGGCCTTAAATGCGCTTTCACTTCGGCTGGTGGAGGCGGCTGTGGGACGTTCAGGTTGCTCCATTTGTCGCTGCTGCTCAAGCTCCTCTTGCTGCCGGCGAGCCGTTTCTATGGAGCGAGCAAAGGAAATGGCAGCTCGCTGCTCCGCGTCGTCTCCGCTGTCCGAATCTATCTGCAAAACAGCAAAACAAAACTGAGATAAGGAGACTGAAATAATTTTAAAGTAGCCAGTTTTGCCGCCAGATATTTTTTTGATAACATGGCACGGCACCGACGCTGTGGCTGTCACGACAGGAGAAACAACCCACTTCGTCATTCGGGCCAGGAGCGCCATCCCAAATACAGGTGGGTTCGTCGGTGGTAGCAGGTGCATCGGAATGTTTCGGTCTTCTGAGAATGAGCTCTTTGAACTGTTTGTTAAACACCATGAAGTGCGACCACCCGTTGGATAGCTGTATTCCCAAGTAGTGTACAAACACCTCCTCTGTCAAAAAACCCCCTGCAATCATAAATACCAATCACAGATAGGAGACAGACAGATAGCAGATAGACAGGTGGGAGGCAGACAAAGAATGCAGCTTCGATGTGTCGATACCACTGTTCATGAAACAAAGTACAAAGCTTTCAAACAGGAAGCTACATAAGGACAAGGCATGCAGAAGTGAACAGTGCAAATGGTCATGGTGAACTGTTCTGCCAAAGTCGACTCGCCAGGAACAGTAGCTGCAATCCGCTCTGCTTCCTTCCGCACGCCGCTCGTGAGAATCACATGGCGGTACGTGTACCTGTCGTCGTTGTAGCGCGGCGAGTAATACACACCCCCTATGACATAAAAAGCAAAAGCACATCTACATGCCAGCCAGTGAAAGTTGTATCGAAGAAAATCTACTGCAAGCCTCTGCAAAGTTTACGCGCTAACTAAGGTGTTCATACACCACCCCAGCCTAATCATTTTCGGTCAAGGAGGCCACAAGGAGACGGGGCATAGGCATACCAAATGGAGTGTCCATCGATGAATAGCTTCGAATGTCAACATTTATGAGCTCGCAGTTTATTTCTTTGCTGAGATAATTATCTACTGGGAGAAAGACGGGCTTGTACTCTCGGTGAGCCCTCTCCTCATTGGCTTCACAGAGTTTCTCCATGCGACGCATTTCTTCTACATGTTCCTTCGTAATCACATATCCCAGGTTCCCTGGAAGAGCCGGCGCTATTGGTGATGGGATTGAATCCAGGAAGCTTCGAGGGCACTCAGCCATAGGCAAGCGCCCCGAGTGTCCCCATTGCTGCGTCGCTTCCATTGCCGGTATCGATAAGAGACTTTATACCTTCTGTCAAACCCGCTTGAAAGTAGAGAGGCCGGCTTATCCAGCACTACACGTACCAAACAGCGCCAGTGTCGATCACAAGTGTTTACCAGCTCGCACTCCCTGCCTGGCGGTAGGCGGCGGGACAGATTGAACCTGGGATGCGCTATGTCGCAGACCCAGACCCCTATCGCTCCCCTCTGGCTGCTTGCAGGTCTACAGAAACCTCATCAGGCAATGTGCATTGAATGGAGATAGAAGGTTATGGGCGTGGCCGAGTTGGCTCTTCCGTGGTGTACACACGTTCCCCAAGCCTTACAAACCCATACAGCAGGCACAGATATTGCAACAAACAACAATTTCGTGCGCACCTAAAAGAAGTGGGCTGGTGGTGCTCGTGAAGGATTCCTGTGTCCTGTGCCAAGGCAGAGGGGCCCTGGAGGGCGAGCCGTTTCTCGAGTATCTACTGCAGTTGTTGAACTGGATAGAGAAAAGGCGCACTCAGAGGCAAATCTGAAGGGAGAAATAGAGAAACTTTCCGACCGATGCAGCAGATGCAGCTCAACCCCACCCACCCCCACAGCTGTGCGCCACCGACCACCAGACCCGAATGTCAAGCAAGCCCTTGAGCAGCACTACGGCCAGTCTGTTTGGTTAATCAACTTTCTTGCATCATAAAAAGTTGTTTAACAAAGTCTTTTACACATTGATTCCACAGATTGAAAACCGCTGTACTTCGTCAACACCACCCTAATTCGAAACCGACCAACCTGGTATCCTACGCTAGCTCTCAACAACACAACGCATGGCATCCCTGCAACGGTCGTATTTAGGCATTATACCTGTTTCGGCACCTTCTCTTATCACATGGTGTCTTTAAATACCGTAAGTACTAACACGAAAAATCAATATGAATAACTGGTCCTCAGAGGAGTCTGCCCTTCCAGACTTGCTTCTCTGAGGTCGTGCGCAACTTAGCGGTATTCAAGCCTAAGGGGATGCGGCAAAGGTGCAGCTAACCTGAAACTTGGGCATGCGAGCATCCGAATGCACAATCAGAGGAGCTGGGCCACTGCTTCTCTCATACTTGGGCTTAACCTTTCCATTCATAGATAACAGGACGTTAATTAAGATAATTACAAGTGATAAACGGACAAACAATGATCTAAAAGGCGCATTAACATGGCTCAATCCGCGTCCAGAACGCACAGAAACAGCTCACTTCGAGAGCGTAAACACCACCACAACTGTTCTATTGACAAAAGCATGAGGCAGGGCCTGTTCGTTTCCATGTTTGAAGACTTTCCTCCCCTCCTCACTGTCTACACCATAAAAGGCTAAATCAACCCATATCTCCACTAAAGACACGCCTTATCTACGATTCTTTTGAGCAGCAGCGGCTAGCAATCGGTTTCCTCATGCTGCCGAGTATAAGTCGCGACCCAGCACTCGCCACAGACTATACATCTAGGCCCGGAAGTACGGTCCACAGAAGCTGTTAGCTGTTATAGAAAGACTCGCAACTACCATCTCTAATTTGTTCTTAAGCGGTCTATTGTAGCATTCTGTTGCAGCTTGACTATTGATATCGGCCCTCAGTACAACTGCATGAACAGTGTAGCAGGCATTGGTACATAAAACCTAAGCCAAACATCTATTAGTTACTATATCTACGCTGCAAGAACACGGTGCATGTAGCGTGGGGGAGTTTAGTACAAGCAATCCTGATGCGGCCATCAGGCTGCGCCTGCACCTGAGAGCTACGCCCCAGGGAGATCTATTGACTGGGAACGTTTTCTTTGAAGTGTTAGCTAATGGCCTAAACCAGCTCACTGCAAATGTCTTATTTTCCATGCTGACTGTTGACGGCTGCAAAGCCCGTTCGCGCCCACCCAAGCCAGGATGACACGGATTTCGTTTCCATCGCTCTGGTGCACAACTGTCGACAGTAAGCCAAACGTACGGAAACTGAAGGCGCGCAATAGCCTGCAACCCACGGACCGTGCATCCCGGATGTGCCCCTATGGTGCTTGCAAAAACAAGCTCTGATTCGGCCAGCTTTGCCGGCACTGTTTCCAGCCTTTCTTGCATTTGGGTGGTGGCCTGGATCAAGTGGAGAGCGAAGCCTACATGGCCTTCCACGGTACATGCACGACGCGACTCTTTGAAATCTCAATGTCTACAATTATTAGTCCCCAGGTGTTCGTGCGGAAAACCGACCAATCGCTTCGTTCACGTGACAACGAACGACGATGCCGTCGAGTTGATTGTGGAGAAGCCATCGACCCAGTATACGCAAACCACCGCAGCTTTGCAGATGGTGGCCTTTTGCTATGTAAGATTCAGAACGACACGAGAAAGCAGCAGCCGCCGATATAAGCGGCAAAATGGCTCCTGCTCATGAGGATGACGTCATGCTATCCTGAATAACATCAAGAACTTCGCTCGGGAACGATGCTGCCTCCTCAATCGAATCCCTGAAACCGCACAACAGTGACCGCAAACACTGGCCAATGAATCCCACAGCCGCCTTGGCCGATATCCCTCAGAAACCAGTATAAGGACGGATCTACACGCTAGAATGCTTACCTGGGGAAAAGCCATTCGACAAGGCGAATTAAACACCAGTCTACAACCGCCACTAGTGCAAAAAACTTGCCCGAGAATGGGCCACACCTATGGAGAGCCCTTAAAACCTGAACAGTGCTTTGTGATGTAGGCAACGGAGGCGGATTCAGAGGCAATGGCACATTGGCTAGGGAAATCCCCTTTTCCAAATGAGCGGACATTGGCAAGTCGAACAAGGCACTAAAGTAAACCTGCTCCTGGGAGCACAAAAGCAACAAAACATCCGTGGCTAGTAGAAAGCATCTCCGGATGGCCGATCTCCAATAGACTTTGCAGCTAGACACTCTGCAGCATAAATAGAGTTCACAGTTAGTCGCTGGTAGATCCTAATATGTGCGTATTTTTCGCACCATGCGG
The DNA here is from genome assembly GCA_002271815.1 of Eimeria falciformis. Classification (NCBI taxonomy): domain Eukaryota; phylum Apicomplexa; class Conoidasida; order Eucoccidiorida; family Eimeriidae; genus Eimeria; species Eimeria falciformis. The sequence continues at coordinate 22,509 of NPHX01000301.1, forward strand.
TCCGCAACATCCTCCCACGAGTACATCTCCAGAACCTGCAGCAGCAAGCAGCCATGCAACGAAACCATGACATTGTTTTTGAATAGAGAAATAATAAGGAAATAAATAGGATAAACTTCGTCCAATCAAACCTATCACAGAAGCTCTGACCAAGCTGATGAACGATCACGCCATTAGCCGATAAAACGAGCAGGAGGCATCAAGGGGGAAGATCAAGAAACCAAGGATTGCCCCACCCTCTGGTGCATGGCATGTGGGTCGATATTTCCTTTTTCCACGCGGCGAATTGCCTCCTCGATCTGAAGAGTTAATGCCACTGGATTGGGCGGTGCTAAGAGCACCATGTCAGGGGGTAGGACCTGCAACGTTCATGCGTAAGCATAGAAGCTCCAACTAAACTCCCTTCAAGATCTACCATACAAAACCTCAGAGAAACATTCAAGTTGCATTGCTGTGGCATGCACAGCTGAAGGCAAAATGGTCTAACAGTGCTGCCCGCCGTTGCTAGTAGTGTAGACAAATTCACTGTCATGAACGCCACAGACGGTTCTTTGGACAACGCCTTATCGTTAGAGAGTCACACACTAGTCAGGAAGTGCAGAATGAAGATAGCAGCTGAAGCAAGTAAAAACAGAAATGTTGAATTACCTCAGGGATACCGCCCACGTCAGTTGAGACTACGACAAGGCCGCAGGCTGCTGCCTCTGTACGCAAGCGATAAAAAAACAAAATGAACCAAAGGCAATTAAGTGACTACAAAAGCAACCAGCCTCAAACCCATTATAAAGTTCCCTGGAAAGGCCAATGGTCCTAAACGAATTGGTAGAGCAATAAAGTAAACGCAACAAAGACAGGGTGGACAGACGAGCAAATTTACGGACAGGGAAGGGTTGTTGATCTAAGCTCTCAGTCTTACCAACAATTGCAATGCAAAACGACTCTGTAAGCGACGCGTTAAGGAATATTTGTCCGCGTTGTAAAAAGGAGCAGGCTTGGCCGTGTGGGATAGCTCCTGCACAACAGGAACGCTGTGCGCATGCAGACGCATACTAGGGCGCGTCGCACTTGTGGTTAGGTTTCATCGGGTTCGAAAAAAACACACAAAGAACTCGTCAAGAATGGCAGATTTATATCCCTCGGGTAGAAGTAGCACATAAGCGCTCATACCCAGCATTTCAACGCGATCATGAATTCGGTGCTTCTCCCTCATCTCCTCCAAAATGATCCGTTTGGGGCCATCGCCACCTGCAAACAAACAGGCACGCGAATAGCTTCAAGAAACAGATAGATACTGCGAATACCCGCCGTCAGTTCCACTGTAAAATAGCCAGTAAGAGGACACCGCGTTAGAACTTTTTACTTACCTACAATAAATGTTACATGGGGATACTTAGCACACACACCCGGAATTATATCTACCAATAAATCTATTCCCTTCCGATAGCTAAGACGGGAGAGAATCAAAATGTGGATCTCAGGGGCTGGCGGACGTTTCGACAAGTCTGGAACATACGCTGGAACGTCCTGCGTCAACAGAGTGCCAACAACAAAAAACAGTACTCATCACCTCTATTGTTAGTAATTGGCTTTATTAAGTACCTTCGAAAGATGCCATTTTTAGGACCTTTGCAGAGTTCAGCGTACTGGCAGCTGTCTCTTGCGTGAGGCTCACCACTGCATTGTTGATGACGGCGACCTGGTGGGGTTTAAGCGCTCCCCTGAGCACGAGATTTTCTTTGTGGGTGTGCGAAACGCTAATACAATTGTTGCAATGCGTCATAAAAAACTTAAAAACTTTGTTAATGTGAATGCAAGCAGCATCGTCGAAGCTGAACATCGAGTGGTCCGTGTACACAACCTGTGCAAAAAGTGCACATGTGCAGACACTGAGATCAAAAGCTCGGAATAGTCCCTAGGTCGAACCACAGAGCTCTCTGCTGGCCAACAGGTGCTTTCCAGCAAGAGTTCGTCTGGTATTAGGAAACACCCTCAGCCAGAGACCACAGAATGAGCAAACGGAAGACCCACAGGCATGCGGGTTCCAAACTGCAGCAGAATCTTTGCCCTAACGGATGATGCAAAGGAAGTTATTAGTACACGAGCGTGACTTCTGACTGTCCTGTGCATACGCGGTATCCGAGATGTCGCGCATGAAACAAAGACTCGTGGGCCAGCGTGCTAGTCGTTTGGTGGCCATGGACAATGTCAACCCTTTCGCGAATCAAAATCGTCCTGAGGCATGACGAAGCAGGAGAAGACCTTTTCGAACAATCTCAACGCATTCAAGTCGACTAGCATGGTGCTAATCCGCATCTCCAACAAAATCACAAGTGCTTTGCTAAGAGAAAAACTGAGAAGGCAGTCTTTTGTCGTATCAGGCAGCAAGATGCAATCAAATACCAAGTATAAAAAGCGAAAACAACCGAAAAATGTACCTGATAAGCGGAAGAGTAGTGAAGAAAGTGATAAGCGTGTTCCTGTCATGGACACACGTAATCGGTAGGTAGTATACCTTGACCCCTTCAGTCAAAAACCGAATACCGTGTCGCCCGTCTATTGCATGTGTAACAACAATGACTTTAAACCCTGATGTAAAGGGAGCAAAACAATCCAACATAACATATGACAAGCATTAGAGCATTTGCAACTTCTGCCTTTGCTGGTACTCTCCGTCTATATACCCCAAAACCATAACAAATAGGTGCACTGTTGGGGCTAATTCGGCTCCGCTTCTTCCGACCCTCCGTGTAGAAGAAGAGGCATTAAACACTGGCATCGCAACTCTCATGGTATAGAACGGAACATCAATTGACGGCACGCCAATCCAAGCAGTCTAGGCGCCAGAAAGATCCTCCTGAAGTCTCACCTTTGCGAGCAAGCCTCACGGACAACTCGTATATGTGCATTTCAACACCTCCAAGGGAGGGAAAAAAGAAATCAGACACCATACAGATGCAAAGGCGTCTGGGGCGCATAGAATCTGCCAGGACGCAGTCTGTGCCACCGCAGCCCTTGGACACACTGCAGAAGGGAGAGGTATCAGCTGCTGCCAATGTTGCTTTCCCCACTAAATCTTTTCGACGGGTCGCGCCGATGCTGGTAGATTTAGCCTTACTCGTCGGCTCGCCGAGGCGTCCAGGCAAGTGCTGTTCTGTACTGCTGTCAGTATGGGGCCCTTGGACCAGCGGTACACCGATCGTGTCTGCACTATCTGTACAGTATAAATGTGGGGATTCCCTTGCTCTGCATCTTGCTTCATTGCTCCGAGTTTCATGGTGTTTGTTGCTATAGCTGGTTTCTTTTGTAACTCCCCAGAGGTAGCAGGTATCTCCACTGCCTTTGCCATTGCAGCAGTGGTTGCAGGAGCAATGATAGCAGACACAACAGCAGGCTGGGGTTTCAGGGCCATCGGGGGGCACTGCTCTACAGTCAATCTCACACTCAGAATGTCCCCCACTGCTATCGGCAGGCGCACTGGGTGGTCCCATGACTGACAACGTCGCCTGACCTGCTGACTGCATGGGTATAACTTTTGTTGTTCAGCACCTTGGGAATGACGCGTTGGCCATGTCTCACGAGCTAACAAATATCCGACAACAAAGATGGGCAGAACCGTGACGGTGCGAAACGACAAAAGCACCTTAAGACAAGACCATTCAATCTCATGGTAAGTGTAGGCAAAAGATAATAAAAGTGGCGGTTGACAGTTGATATTTACAGAAACTGCTGGTAGCAATAGCGCGCGTGACTGGTATCCTGGGTGGCAAGACCCCCAAAGGGCGGTAGTGATGGTTTGCCTTTTGCTGTTATCGCTCTAAAGAAAACAATTACACAAGAACTGAATAACAAATTAGTGGTAGGTGAGGTCCTATATCTCATGTTGGAGCTGGTTGAGTGGTAATGTGTTGTCGTGCATGTGGCCTTGCCTCGTCATGTCGAGAGCCCAGCAGATTCTCCAATGTCTTTCTTTTTTGAAAAATTGATAAGCCAAGTTTACCTCACTTTATTTCTTGCAAAGATTGTAATGCCTCGTACTGCGATTTCGGGAACATTAGCTCTACTATAGGTTTGAGCATGAATCAATACAAAAGGACGAGGCTGGCTAGAAAAGCGAATGGGAGTTAACACGTGTATGCTTGTGGGAGATGGCCCCATTTCGGTTGGCCCCTAGTTCTATCGTCAATATAAACGCCAGAAATCTGGCAAGCAACTACTTCTCTAAGGTTACTTCCACCTCAAGATACATTCATCTACAAAGCAGCACCACACGGCGGAAGTGCAAAGGCACGCTTACATTTACTTGCGTTAACTTTCGCAAAAAGTGGCGTACCATGCACTGCCACAAGCTTCCCCACACGGGCATAGCAAAGCGTGACTTTCGGTACCCCAAAGAGCACAAGAAACTAGCGGCACTTGAGACTGGTTCGTAATGCCGACCCTATTTGTCTTGAGCTACACTGTTGAAAAACACGACGTGATGGTGCAAGGAACATTGCTGCATGGACTGTTTTAGCATTGTTCATTGGGGTGCAAGTGTGCTGAGCTATGACTTCGCTGCTTCAATTTCCTGACACCTGCCGTCTCACCCTGGCCAGAACTCGAATACTTACGAAGGAAAACGGAACAGCGAATGGTTTACACGTAAATAGGATATCACAGAACCGCGGATGGAGCTGGCGGTTTCGCTAGCACCCAGCGCCTGTCATTCTTTAACCCCCAAACGTGGCCTGTTTTCCAACCCCATTGGGGACCCCATTACTGCTACCCACCAGGAACTGGAAGGGGATGTACAACACGTAGATGGGAACTTAGACACATGTTAGTAGCAACCTTCATTCCACTCATGACCACATAATACGCCAACTGCCGGACACGTCAACGGCTTTGCAAGGGCTGCAACAAAGACAGCACTACAGCAATAGAACGCTGGAAGTGCCAGGCTCTCAAAAACCTCAGCAGCTCAAGAATTTCATGTGGTAAACCTCGCATTCGCGACCGCTGCTTTGGCTCGCGCAGCATGCACCATGCGCTCTTTCTGAATCATGTGACAGCAGAGATCCACTTTGTCCAAAAGCCTGAAAGCAAAAGCCAGCATCCTAAATTAAACTGAATGCACCCTTCGCAGTCAGAGTGTACGGCAGATGGAAATAATTTCCTGCTATTTTAAAAAGACGGGAACCCATATACGAAAAAATCACACAGGGGAGCAATCCAGAGAGCCGTCACTTCAATAAGCTGTGCACGTGTTATTGAATTGGCGCCTGCACAGTGCATATCGGCCTCCGGTAGAATGAAAAGTTAGAACGAGCCGCCGCTAGGGGAGAGGAGTCGCGGACGTACTTCGAGAGTGATGAGGACCATTCCTCTAGAACCAACAGGTCGGTTTTCGGCTTGCCAAAGGCCACAATTCTTGCGGGTCGATCAATTTTCGCTTCCAAAGCATCCGCGCTGGCCAGTTCAGAGAGCTCGGTCTCAGCCTCCTGCAGTCAGCCAAGCAGCTGCCCACAATCATGAATATATCAAGATCCACCCAGCGTGCAAATGAGATGTGAAGTATACCGCTTAAACGCTTGAGCTGTACCATCAGTGGGTTTTGAACTAACTGTGAATCGGCTTTTCCCCTCATACCCTTGCAAACCGATTATAACTCACTTCTTCGGTAATTCCAAGGAGGGAAGCCACGCGTTGTAGCTCTATCACACTGTAATGCTCACTCAGTACGCGCAGGTTCTGCAAACACAAAACAGCCCACAGCACACAAAAATGGCTTCCAAAATAAGCGTCCTTGTTATGAACTACAACCACGCAAACTAAATCCAAAACCGAAAAGTCGCAGCTAGGAGGAATGGAAACATAAGAGATTTGTTTTCAACGGGTCCGAAAACAGTCACTCTGCTCTGCTTCTTACGTGCTGCATGACGCGCTTGCGCAACAAAGTCCATCTTTCTGCTCCGCTGCAAATACACATTCTCAAGCCTCGCCAGCCTCCAGGAACAGTGGCAATTGTTTAATATACCTTTGTTTTAATACACAGTCAGTCGACTCTCCAGACCCATTCTGCTTGCAAATGCGAAACACATAACTGCGCAATTCCCACCCCTTAAATTTCTCTTCTCCAAAAACTGCATGGCAGTGGAGGTCAGCGTCATATGGCAGCGGCCATGAGAGAAGCTCAACCCCAGACAAATCCTTCAATAGGCGCCTGTATCGCAGTTCACAAGTTGCTATACCAACCGTCTCTCCGTGAAAGTGCGTGTAACGACACCGCTCATGCGTCTTGAAATATGCTCAACAACCACGAAACTCGGCACTAGATGGCGCACATCTGGACTGCTGGAGAACTGGAATGAAACCCACTCGAATATCGGGAGCTGTTGAAGCTTCTTGCTTTCTGTAATGGTCGAAATACAACAAAGCATATATTAATCATCAGATGAAAGGCGACAAAACGGTCAACACATCATAAGTAAAATCGAATCAGTTAGAAAGGTGCACAACTGCCGCGAAAAAAGAACAGTAATACGGTTGGGGCAAAAACGCTCCATGCCAAACAAAGAACATGAACACAAGTCCAGGCATTAAACAATAGTATTACATAAGTGTCGCAACCATTAGTTCGAAAGGGAATGGGCAGCCAGAGAGTACTGTGCGCGCTTAATCACCTTCTCGTAGGGTCTTTGAAATAAGTTCCTTCGCCTCTGCGTCATGCGGCGCAAGGACCATGAAGAGCACGAAGCACTCCAAGCACTGCATGCAAATCCACGAGGGCATTCCACAAATGCCATGAACACGCCGTGGATTGAATGCTTTTGCAATTCTATGCAAATGCGCCCACGATGGTCACATCTGAGTAAGTGACGTGTCCGCATTACCTGTTTCATCTGTGTGAGATCATCCTGTATCAATTGCGTGTTGTAGATGTGACCGAAACACTTCGCTACGTCGAGCAATGCGTCCTCATGAAGGTAATACAGTGTCATTAATTCATAGAACTTGATCTTGAGGGGCTGAAGATCGGCTGCTTCCAAAAGCTTGGGACTGAGCTTCTTGCTCACAATTTGGCAGCGAATGTAATCCGACCGACGCAGCAGAAGAAGCATCTGCTTCAAAATATACTTTGTTTTCTCCTGGCGATCCATGGCTCCGAATGTCTCCACCTAAGTAGAACGCCAGTAGAAATAGGCAGTACCCTACCATCCAACAGCCGGAACCTTACCACCAGTAGCAACGAAACGCAGAAAAGGTGCTGGCATACTTGAACGTCCTGCAGCATCAGGGCTGCCTGCTCCACATCCCCTGCTTTTTCCTTCATTAGTGCAGAAAGCAGGATGAGCCGGGCGCGTTCTACCTCAACAAAGATCTGTGTAGCACAAACACATGCATGCAACAATGTGGGGCAAGGGAGCGCAGAAACTTCACAGGCCGTCGCTATACTCCATATGTGGCCCTCAGTTCTTGGCTCTCGGTAAGCCGTATCAAATGACACGCAAAAAAACAACCCTTGAGCAGGACGTTCAAGTATGGGGTTTCTGATGGGCACAGGAGAAGATGGCTGCTTCACCTTTCCCTCTGTCGCAGTTTTCAATGATTCGATGAAATGCGCCTTGTCAGCTGGCTTAAGGAACTGCAGAAGCTGCATGCCTAGTCTAACGACGGCGCAGATGCTTCGTTTGAGTTGACCCCGCCGTTTGATGAGGACGGTAACTTCTTGGCAGAATGACTCCACTCCTCGGGAGTCTAAAAAGGACACCGTAAATCCCTTTGCTTCTTTAGCTACATTATCAAGAGTGGCCGGGTCGAGTGCGTCGATGAGCAACTCAGCCTCAGGGTCTAGAACAACATCTTTCTTCTCCGGATCTTGCACTTTCACAAAACATCGCAAGTAGCAGGCGCACAGTTTCGAGCCGCTGGCACCGTCTTGGGCTTGGCGGCATTTCTTCTCTAAAGCCAAAATCTCGTCTGCCAACTGGTGCGCTGCCCTGAGGCCTCCGGTCTGCGAATGCACCCACCCATAGTGAAATGGTTCGAAACTGTGGAATCTCGCCGTCGGCCAGAACACTCACAACACAGCTTCCACCTCGAAATCCGTGAGCCTTTGTGCATATTTATATGCACGTGTCTACTGTTTAAAGTACCCAGCTGGTTGCAAGGGCGTGTCGGTCGTGCGGTTTGTTTCAATGACACTCTAAACGCGCCCAATGTGGGTAATCAACGCCGTGAAACCGGGTTGTCCAAAGCCATCAGTAAATTATACTGTGTGCAATTACTGACATAAAATTAGCAGCTGCAACTAAATAACAAAGCGAGGCTTCGTGAGAAGGCTTGTTCGATGTTACTTGCCTGCCGAGCCTGCTCCACCCGTTCGATTAGTGCAGCTGCCTGGGATGTAAAATCTTCAGTCCGCTTCTCCTCGCGAAGGCCAAGGGCCTCCTCGTCCTTGAGAATAGCGCTTGCCGTGTCTTGCGCCATTATGCTGGAGGTCTAGAGCAGCAGCCAACGCTGTAACCCCCAGCCGGGGAACTGCTGCCAGCAAGAGACTGTCTTTGCAACAGCCAGAAAAAGGCGTGCACGAAATTGTTAAGAAAATGCAAAGGAATAGCTTTGCTTTAACTAAAAGAAGAGTGGCGTGGCTGCTGGCCAAGTGAAGGCGCATTCGTTAGCCCTCGATACTTTGAACTATCAGCCAGGTTGCAAGTCTGTCGTCGCTGCACGGAAGAATAAAGGTTAAAAAGTGGAATTTTTGGAAGGGAACACATGTGAGGACAAAACGGTCTCATCCATCCATCGGATACGGTCGATACCTGGCAAGGGTCCCAAACAGTACTGCTGCATGCACTGCTATGTAAATTGCCATGTTAGCTTGAAAAGCTAGTCTACCCTAACAGTACGTTGAAAAAAGCTTTTTCATTAAACCAGTTGTTATTCTGTAATGTTGGAGAAAGGATTAGGAACAGTTTTATTTGTTAAATATCAAGCCTTTCTACAGAGTAACACGCAGCTGTCGTCCCAGCTCAGTACTCACGTAGACAGCAACATTTACGCCGGTATGAGGTCACATAGCGTGCGCAAAGGGGTTCTCATGATCGCGTTTGTCCTCTGAGAAATCAGTTTGGATAGAAGTGAACAATTGAATTACGTTACGGTTGCTTCTTCACAGTTGCTACAAAAACAAATCAGCCCCTGCAAGGAAAATTAAATGCGAAGGAGCGCCCATTAGCCGTACCACAACCATTGCTTGCGTTACGATAGTGGAGGATTTGGTGTATCTAGAGCAATACATGATAAATTTTACTTAAGAGAACCATCCAGAGTGCGTCTCCTTATTCCCAAAAGTCCAAATCGCCCACAAACGTTGAAAAAAGCATAGTGCGTACACGAAACCTACTCAACAGAAAGGGACCGCAGTCGCTTGCCAGTACAAACCTAATCTTTTCTGGTCGTGCAAAAGAATGCACAACAATAATCCAGTGAATGTGCTTTTGTAAAGAAGATAACACGGTGGGAAAACATGCAGGAAAAAGCAAACACGTTGCTAAAGGTTTAGCTCCAGTAGTATGAAAAGTATTGGGGAAACATGTAAAGCATGCGGGTAACAAAAGAGGCACCCATAATCCCGAATTATTTGTTGCAGTTGGAACTTCCTTACTACTTTCAACGTCTTTGAACCCCTCTTTTACCTCTATCCCCTAAAACCCGCTCATATGGAAACCTCCTGTGCCGTAGAGGTTCTCACATACGTTTTGCGGCCAAAACCGACGGGAAGCACAAAAACATTCTGAAAATAATACTCTGTTTAACGTCCGTTCCTACGATATCACGCCACTTCCGACAGAACAGAGTGTATTCGCAGAGGCACTACATCAGGCCGGGAGCTTAGTGTCAGAACCTGAGAGCTTTCACATTGGAATTTTTCTTTAATACACCCTATATTGAACATTGAATGCAAAATGAGTAGTGATCATAGTGGTAAGCCTCAACAGGTAGTTCCCCACACACGAAGTGCGTAACGAAAAATTATGTTCCCCCCTGACCAAAACATCCAAATAAATCCAGCATATGGCCGTGTGAATGCATGCCTTCGGCTTCAGCCCATGATAAAGTTTTAAGAGCGTGCAGTCAAACGCATTAGCTTCGCAGCACCGGCATGAGATTTTTGCTGCTAACGTTTCTGCAGTACAGCTTCCGCCCAGGCATTCGTTCACAGGGCATTTAAAAACACAGGGCATTTAAAAACCCAGCTGTTTCGTTGCTTGCCACCAGAAATGGTACAGCTCTTCATTCATCGCCGTCTAAAATTCATGGCCTGCGGGGCGTAGAGCTGCGCTAGTTCAACTTGCTGGCACTCAAGCCAACGTAAAACATCCAAGCTGCATCTGGTAAGACCTCTACAGCAGGTTGCAGCCCCTAAGCGTTGAAAAAGAAGCTTACCGCGTACAGTGACAAAAGGAAAAGAATACAAACGCCCCGATCTCCTTTAATTACCACCAAAGCGCATGCTTGCGTCCTGCATGTAACGCCTCCAGTGTTTCTAGAACGCAAGGGAGCGGCCCTCTTCAAGCTCTCTCCACATTCAGGATAGCGCAGATTAGCTGGAATTTACAAGGATATTGCAGAGGAAAACCGACGGAACTCTACCACCAAAGGATTTTGCTGAACCATTTACCAGTGGTTCTGTGATCGTGTCCAGAGCCCTTAACCCGCATCCAAAACACAAGACAGGTGCCCCCAAACATAGTGCAACAACTTATTTTCTCTCAAATATATATCTCAAAGGGAAATCTGTGCAGAAACCGTGAGGTAACACAGCAAAAAAGGAAGCTTTCGTTGTGGTCATCCAGCACACGGGCTAGCCATAAGTCTCACATGCACTTCCTGTAAACAACATGCGCTTCCTGTAAGCAACCCCAACAATCTAAACCAGCCATTCGTTTAAATAGGAAAAATTCAAACCGAAAGTGTTTGAATATTGAAGCATTGCTTTTCCTCATTACATAAGGGCGCCTCACTTACTGGAAGAACCAGTAAACCACCCGTGCAAGTGTCCCTTGGGCCTACGAACTTGAAAGTTGTCTGTCGTTGTTGTTTTATCCGGGATTTCCTGTATGCTGCTTCAGCTTATTGGAGGTGCGAAGGGGCCTCGAGGAACTTCTTGAACCTTCCATTGCATGAAACCGAGGTGTTAAGAACCCAGGCAAGGGTTTACACATGGGAAAGACGGGAATTTAATGAATTTTTAAAAGAATAGCCAGAATTACCACCATTCCTTGCGCTTGAACAGGTGGTACGGCAGGCGATGCCACCACAACCGTCAGTCTGTTCGGTGGGCTTCGCTGTTCTCCTGCAGCACAAAACGAAACTCCCAAGGATTACCTCCAGGAAACATGTCCGACATTAACCAGGAGGACGCTGTGGTCAAAGTGGTGGCTGCCTCTGAGGAGGCAGAGGAGGTTGAGAATGTGGAACACAGGGAAGAATCCCAAAGTAAACCAAAACCAGCGTAGGTCTACGTTGCGTCCTACAGAAAAGCGGTTTTCGACTTGTGCTGTGGATAGGGCGTGAATTAGACAAAAGGTTTTTTCTTACATTACATTATAACCCTGACCTTCAAGAATAAGCACACAAATGGGATCTAGTGGATAAAACAGTTTTTCCAACCAGAAACTTGTCTATACCATAGTCGGTTGTCTTAATTCTATGTGACAAGCCTTTATTCATGGCCATTAGAGAATCACGAGGAAATGTGGGCTGCAGAGTATAACGGCCCGTGCATCATCTATGCTATTCCCTGTGCTCAGGACTCCTATGGCAGCGCTTGCACACATGGCGGCGGACAAGTAGGTATACCATTTGAGGCTTATTCGTTGATGCCAGGAATCGATTATAGCTGCTTAGAGGTGATGAGATGTTTGTTACATAACGACAGTCCGGCGATGTCTTGTGGGCACGCTTTCCCTGCTTTCAGGGGCAAGAGGATAAGCGTTTGCGAAGAGCGCGTATTCGAGGGTTGTCACCAAGGGAATATGGAAAAACCCACCCCAACGCCTGAGCGGCCTTCTCCGCAGTTACATGGGTAGGTCAACATCAGAATTATTAACCCACTGTCGCTATTGCGCTGAGTGTGCTGCACTAGTTCCACCTTTGGGCTGTGTTTCGACAGACCCACTAAGGGGAAGAAAAGGTTTTGTGGCAGAGGTTGTGGTGTTTGCGGCTGTAATTGCATGAGAATTTTGCTGTGGCTTCATGAGAATGCACCCACAGCGGCATTTGCATAGAAGCGTTTTTATCTCAATGTTTGTCGTCCGTCTTCAGCAAGCCTTTGGTTGGCGCGGTGCGCGTTCTACCCACGTCGAATGATGAGATGCAGAAGATCTTGTGAGTCGAATCTATGAAAGCCCGAAGGAACAGGGATAATAGTATTCAGTAGTTAAGGACAATAAGTGCATCATATGGTTCAAAGGAATGGTGACGTTTCAGTAATCTGGTCGCGATAATGATAAAACGTACATACCGAACAAACTATTTTCTGCGCATTGATTTTCAGAGCCGCGAAGGTGCGAAAGAGTGAATGAAGTTTTGCGTTGTAACGGGTCATGAATGGAGCAAGCTGATCCTTTTGTTCGGAAATCGACAAAAAGTTGAACACAGCGCATGTTATGGGAAAGCGCTTCGCCTCGTTCAGCAAAAGAGGATAGGCGCGGCTGTTTGGTGCACCGCAACTCAAACCACTGCTTCAAAAAGTCTCGGTTGAGATGATGGTAGCGTCTTGAATTCATCTCACGCAGGTTCTTACAGATGCATGTGTGCTTTGGTTCTCTTTATGGGCACTGAGCAGGTATTTTCAGCTGGTTTGTTTTATGTGGCCACACAGGGAACCCGCACCAGTCTCCCGCTCCTTCGAACTGCTTTCTCCATTACTGCACAAAACAAAACTTGGGTTGGGTTGTGCAGACACAACAGACTTTCTTTGAGCATTTCTGTTATGTTTAAACTAAAGACTTCTTGTTGGCCCAGGGCGGGGATGGAACGTCTTCCAGATGCCGTTGAAGTTGAATTATTAGTCACACAAAAGCGCCTGCAACTTAAAGTGCAGGAAGTCTGAAGTGGAAAGAATGCAATAGCTCCTCCGTCTTGAAAGGAGCACGTTGCAATAATGGGAGGTCTCTAAATAGTCTGGAGAAAATTGTATAGTATGAAACTGAAGGGTCACAAACGGCGGGGAACTGCAGATGTAGCATGCTAAAGTGCGTGTAAGTGCTATGCATCAAACGCCTTTGTGATTAGTCCATATGCACCTATATGCACATATCATGCACGATTGGGTAGAGCAGCATCAGCTAGCCGTAGCTAGCTGCAGACTGCTGAAGTGGGGGAGTCGCATCCCAGCACCTCCACAAGCTAATGGCCATACGCATGAGGCTATTTCAGGCTGCGCTACGGGAAAGGGCAGAACTTATTAGAGAGATCTCTGGACCAGAAAGTTCTCTTTTTAAGATATCTTTAATGGTATAGTCTAGCTCATTGTCGCATCTGGCCATTTGCAACCACTCCTGCCTAGGGCAGGAGTCTCGGTGTCACAGCAGGTAGACGAATGTCATTGAAATAATGCACACCAATAATACAACTGCATGCTCTTTTGCTGCCGCGTTTTCTTAAAAATTCGGCAAGTAGATTGTGTCGGTTCACTAACGCATTTCATGTTACTGTTAAGCGTCGCCTAAAACAATAAGTTGCTTCTGTCCAGCATGGTGAAAACTCTCCAATCCAAAACGTCTTTAAAAGAGCCAGTAAAAAATATTTTTTTGGAACGATCACGCGGTTTAGCACTCTAACAACTGTCGCTGTGTCCAGTTACCCCCTCCCAGAGTTGGGGCTCCCACCCTTTACCGAATACGTCCTTGAACGATCTGCCAATGTCTCTACGCCTGTTCTTCCAACCTATGAGATATTTTAATAGGAATGGCTGATGTTTCACGTTTGGTTTCGGGAACTTGGCCCTTTCAGTATGGACAGAAGCGGCTGTAGAAACGCTTGCTGATAACCCCAGCATACTGAATAGAATCTACCTTAGAAGACATATGCGTTTGAAAAGTGTCATATGAAAGTATGGATTCAAATGCTTGGGTTGATGGAGATGTGGGCAGTTGGTTCTTGCGGAGCTTGGCGTACGACACGAAACAACCTCTGCTGGCCTGGGCCACTTCGGGTAGGAATAGCGCATCTCCACCCATTTTAAAACAACTGCAAACGTGCAGGCTTTAGCCTGAACGTGCCCTTGAATCTTTGCTTTTTATTTGGATAGATTTCGCCATAACAAACCGTGCTGGCCACAGCTGGCCGAATTGGTGACGCTCCTGAATTCCACAGACACACACACTTTGGTAAACTTTGTTTTTTTTTTCAATTCTTCGAGCTCACTTATGATGAACGCTGCTGTCGCTGTGCAGGCCAAAGTCTTCGCCATGGGGATATTGTCTGCCTACGTGGCGATACGGGCACCGGGAAGAGCCTCGTTGTAGCAGTAAGTCTTGCAGCGGCACCGTTCATCTCTGTAGAACTCTGGCCAGCCTACGGTTGTTATCTGCTCGTACTGCGTGGCCTCCATACAAATCATAAGATAAGAAAGACCAATGTTGCATGTATACGTATTCAGAAATACAGCTAAAGAGAAGTGCATGTGTCCCACGTGCCACTTGAACATCATGCGCTTGCAGCAAGCGCTGGCCGAGTTTCTGATGCCTCCATCAGCTGGAGGTTTTGGAACAGAGTGTCTTCTTCTTCTTGGAAACGACAATATTTCCCCGCACCTTCTCAGGGAGCAAATAGCGGCAAAGCTGGCACAAGTAAGCCATGAGACCCTTCTTATGCTTTCCCAAATCCTTACCTGCCAATCTCGGGCGTGGAAAGCTTCCGCCGTTGTGGAGGGTATCGACCCCGTATGTCCGTGCCAAACCAAATTTCGCAGAATCCGCACAACGCGACTGCTAGAGGGAAGCTGGATGAGGTGGTTTCAGAGAGTTTCTCGTAAGCAAGTGCTGCTTGGTTATGTTTCCTTTTCCCTATAATTATTAATGTTTACTCAGCTCTCGAAGTGTAGCAGAAGCCAAGATGAAGATTCGTATTGTTGGGACGTGTGACTGCAGAAACTTCCACGTTGTTTCCGTGGGGTCGGTGGATCAGCTGCAACAGTTCGTAAAAATGCTGCCAAAATTGTTGAACGGATATCTGCGATTCTGTCGCGTTGTGTTTGTTGATGATCTTGATTTAGGTATGGCGACGTGTCCCATGAACAGAAGCATCACACATTTGCAGATTCAATGCGAGTTATGAGGGAAAGCTGCATGGCATCCTGTGATGAGTCTGTTGCCGGCCAGGCATTTTGTTCATTGGATACATGTGTACTTTTGTGGCAGTTTCTTGCCGCATCTTCACGAGCGCCAGCACCATTGACTGAGAGAGCTGTTGGGTGCATGGGGTATAGTGCCGAGGCAAGTGGCCTCTGACCACGAGGCAGGTTATTATGACCGTTATGCTGCTTGAACCTTTCTCTCTGCTGGATGTTGTTGTATTTTGGTTTGTAGGGATGGCCTCAGTTCCCTCCTTCGCACCACAAATGACCCAGCTTACCGAAGTGGTTCATTCGTTTCTGCAAGCTGCGGCGCGCCATGGGCTGTTGACGATCTACGGGTTGAACCGGCGCTTGGCCGTTCGGGTCCCTCAGCAGCAGCAGCCCATCATTCACAAATCCTTCCCCCCAATTCACACAAGCATAGAAATGGAGAAAAAAACCCATCTACAACAACCAGACAGTGCAGCATTTCCCGGTAGCAAGCAGACACGAAACACTCCATCAGGAGCTGCTACTGGAAGCCTCTTCTCATATGTAGAAAGTGCGTCTTGCCGGTTGGTCTCTTGGAGGCCCCCCCGACGATTTGTATTGCATCTGTTTCGCGAGCCAAGGCAGCAGCAGCGGAGCTACTCCTGGATTCCATCGCGGATCGTTTGCATTTCTGAAACCGAGGGAAACTGCACTTTTGCTATAAACAGAGATGGCCAGTTCACACGACTAAATGTTTAATAAAGGTTCAACTGCACAATGCTGCGGATCTGCGGCTGTTGTAGCAACTGCCTCACGTGACGCAAGAGGCACTGACACTCAGCATTTTCACCTTTAAAAAAACTGCTGAATTCAACACAAGCTGCTACCCAAATAAACTATTTCAGCTAGTCTGCTTCCTGCACGATCCGCTATACACGAGGCAGGCCAGGAGAGACGACGGAATAACTTGAGATGTGCAGATGTTTGGTTGAAGAGGCAGGCGGGGCAGTGCCAGGTGTATCCGAGAGGGAATGCCATTTCTCTTTAAGGCAAGCAAAAACGCTATTCAGAGAGCAGCGGCCTCTCGCTCTTGTGGAAACAGCAGCCACGCATGTCGCTAGCTCTCTGGTATAGAGCCCTAAGCCAAAACAAAAAACAGAGCCTTCTTGCATGTTTTACACTTCTGTCTCTTGTAGCTTTCGGGAAGCTGAAGTGTCATCATAGCCTGTGCTCGTAGTCGCCGGCCTCGGTGAGATAGCGAATCCATTTTGCTGGGACGTATTGGGATTTGTCGGTAACACGAAGGTAACGAATGCACAAACCGCTTGCTGTCATCCCAGGGATAGAAAAGGTCACCCTTAAAGGCCCTCGCACTGGAGACGGTGGGCTGGACACTTCCAAAAGAAACCGAAGCAGATATTCACTGCCTCCAGCAAACCTGAAGCAAATCACGCACTCAACGTCTATACACCCCGGATTTAGAATGCACAAGTCCACAAGCCAATGTTCCCTTACAACAGGAAGCACGCGCAATCACAGCAGAAACAATCTCTTTGGTCATTTACATACATATCTACTTCATCTCATAGTTTGTGTGAATACTCGTTTATAAATGTTTGAAATCGGTTCTCTCTAACCTCGCGAGCTTCCACACAACTGCCATCTGTGAACTGTCAAGCTTCGCTTTGCCCGAAGATGTCTGAAGAGCACTAATCGCACAGACTTCCGGCGGCGTCGGCACAATGACCTGAAGAGGCACGTACCATAAGCAACCACCAACAAGAAAATGCATCATATATACAAAATACATGTACATATATATATATATATATGTGTGTGTATATATTTATTTATTTATATGCTGGCTTTGCTGTGTTGTTCCGCTCTGTTCTAATAGAAGTGCAGCCTTGCCTCAACGTTGAGGGCACTAAGCGTCTGTGGGAAGAGGGCCTTGAGAAACACCAAGTACTCAAATTGCCCCTTTTTTTTTTCGTAAAAGAAAGGGCAAACTTTAAATGGAAGCACCACCTCGTCAGTGCATCTGCATGGACAAAGGCACACAAGAAAACGACACAATATTCTGAAGTGTATGTACACCATAGGTGAGAAGTAAAACCGCCAAACTGGCATTCTCACTAAAAACAGAACAGTATATGCACATACAACCAGAAACGTATCTCTCAACGCATTAGAACTTGGAATTTTTTGTCCATAAAATCAAACTGAATAAAAATACTCATTCGATTTGTAAATAAAAACATTCATTTGACTTGCCTGTAAGACATGAGCTCGAAATTACCATCTGGCGGCGTAAAAGACATTGTATCTTCCGAGGAGTGTTTCCCCATGCGAACACACTGGTGAAATCTACAGGCCGAGAGTTTGACGCATCCCCTTGCTCCTGCAGGTGCATTTCGTTTACCGCTGTCGGGCACAACTCGCTGCGCTACTACAGAGCCAGCTCCTTCCTGCGTTTGCTGGGCGCCTCCAACAGGGTTTCTTGCAGCTTCCGCTGCTGCCCATGGAAGAGGTGCGTTTGTGATGGCTTGAACGCGCGAGCCCTCCGTTGCAGGCCCATCGGAGACAGCCGTAAATTCATTTGTTGCCAGTCTGCACTCGGGCATTCCCGAGAGAAAGCAGCGAACAAGCACTTTGCCCTCCACCTCTTGCCGCAAGACAGTTCCATTTTGAGCAACAAGTGCATGCACTTTCTCCACGACGTCCACAAACACTTCATTCTTTCGGTAGCGGATCCCAGGCCGACGCCAAGGCGCCATCCCCGTGGCCTGTGCTGCCAATTTAGCTCCAGCCTCGCTGCTATCGGCTTGAGCAGCGGAGCCCCCCCCTGAAGTGCGAAGCCCTGCATTGGCCTCTGCAAAAAGAAGAAGCACTTTGGGATCGGATGTTTGTGGCACTCCCCCATCAATTGCTTCATCCAATATTTCGAAAACAATGTCTGCATGCGCTGCAATGAAGGCCTCGTTCAGATTCGCTTGCGGGCGCCGCAGGCCCAAAGCTCCAAGAGTGCTTGGGGCTGCAACCCGCGCAGCACATTCTTGCAACAACGATAACAAGCGTCGAAGCAAAACAAGTGCGAGGATCACATTCGGGTTTCCTCTGCATGCCACAGCTGCTACAATTCCATCAGTACCCCGCTGTCGCAATGCTGCATCTGTTCGCTGAAGCGATGCTTCTACTCCCACACAATTCGTAGTTGCTGAATCTGTATTTGCAACTGCGCCGGAATCGCCGGCACAAATGTATATGAACGTTGTCTTGTCGCGAGCGTCACCCACGCACAGCACTGGAGGCACGGAGTGTATGTACAGTCGGGAAAACAGCTCCCGCTCAAACGCTGCTAAGTGAGCTGCCGGCACTTCGCGGATTCCGTAAGTACGTGACAAAAGCACCGCTCCCCTCGGTGCCATCAAATACAAAGCGTCATACATCTCCACAAATGCCGCAACTACAAAAACCCTAAAATAGAACAGCAGATACCAAGCGGCACTAACGGTGCTCGCCCCAAACGAGCACAGACCGGCAGGCGATGCTCAACGGCGCGAATCATGAGCTCGACCCTCGGCCATTTTAGGTTTCCCTGAAGTTTTTGCCGGGAGTCGAACCTTCGCGAGCGGGGCTGTCCCAGCTGTTAAACAGACGGAAACAAAGCCTGCACAAAGGGGGGTCCTCCTTCCCTTTCCTCGCGTTCAAAAAACCTCCCCTTGCTGTTGCCGTGCAGGCTGAAATTCCCATAGCAGCAAACCGACGGCCTGGCGATTTCCAAGCCGCTGTGGCTGTGGCTGGCCAAACAGACAAACCACCACCTTTGGGCTCCGTTTGTGTTTTCTGTTGAGATTGACGGAAGACGCACGCGTCCCCGACTCCCCAGAGTATTGAATCTGTCGGGAGCCGGCGGAAGTTGTTCTTCTTTTATTGTTTGAAGGCTAGCAGCAGTAGATGTTGTTGCTATTCACGAAGGGAGAGGAGACCTGCTGCGCTTGACAGCACACAGGAGGCAAAGAGCTGCTTGCGTTAAGGCGCTTCCAATTTCTCCGCGTAAATTTGAACGTGTGCGCTGCTTTCCCTGAGCTGCCCTTCGATCGATGTTGGCCATCGAGAAAGATGAGAAAGATGAGAAAGATGAAGATTATTGCTTGCCTCTCCACAGCAGCTGTGCACGGCTATCATCAAGAAAAACATAATCGGATTCAAATGCACACTTGTGGGAGAGAAAAGAAGCTCAGCAGGACTCAAGGTGCAGGCCTTTGCAAGCCCCACAGCCACTGCATGCAGCCGAAGAAAGATGTGAACTTCATCAACAAACATCAATTAATAATGGTTTTACGTTTATTTTTGTATTTATATTAAATATTTAAAAAGCGTGTTGTCAGAAACTGTCAAAACCCTAGCGATGTCTCTCATGCGCACTGGATTTGAGTGCTGCTGTACAGCCACTGACAATACTATAAAGATAGTTTTTACCCACACCAAATTCGCCTCTTTTTGTCTATCTTTTATTTGCGGATTGAATTAAATAAAATAAAGAAAACAAATACAGTACCAACATGCCCAGCGGAAAACCCATAACTCAAATTGTGGCATGTGAGTGCATGTGTTCCTGTGTCTGTTTGTTATAACGTAGAATTGTCCCTTCTAATAATTTTAAGATATTTGTGAGTAAAGAAGTCAAGCTAATCTCTGAGGGGAGCAATAACCCAGCTCCTCTTCTTGTCTGTTCGGATGAGACTATGCCCAAGGTGCAGCCTGCCTGCTCAGCCGCATCCCCTTGCCGTTTGGCTCTCCTAAGGCCTACCTGGCGGCAGAGCCGCCACTGTGAAAGGCCAGACTGCTTTGGGGTTTAACTATTCTTAACTTACTGTTTTGTGTTAATATGTTAATACTTATGGCCTCGAAGCAGAGGCATGAATACGAACACCACATGGCTCTATCATCCAAATCCCTTCACCCGCACCAACCGAAGGGGAGGATGGGCTGGCTGCAGAGCCACAGGCAGCCGGGAATTTTCTTCGCTGATAAACCCAAAAATTGCAGTAGAAAATTTTTAATACTTTTTGAACGGGAGCCTGAACAATCAAAATTGGCACAAGCTTAAACATTTCTCTCAGAAAAATTCAGATATTCACTAGGGCAATTAGGAGTTATAGCAAACAGACACCGCAAGACCAAACACGCTCGGTTCATTCAAATGCTGCATTATACATGGCCATACACCACAATCTTCTTACACGCTGTCCGCTCTTGTGTGTAAAGGCGGACAAGCTGCAACATCTGCTGCTTCTGCACCTCGAATCAGAACAGATTAAAACCTCCACGTAACTCAGCAGTTTTGGCTGTAATAAAATAAAAAAGGCATTTATTAAAAGAATGTTTCGATAAATAAAAATATATTTGGTAGCATTCGACAGCAAGGGTGCAAGATGGAATCCTGTTTCCCAAAGCCACCGGATTTCTGCCCTTTTGCCATGTGTCAATTTCTACAGAAAGCAAACAAACCTTTTAAAGTTTTAACAAGACCTAAAGACTTTTAGTTTTGTTTAGATAAACACATCCTACCCTCAACACGCTTCGCTAGGGTTTAACCTTCAAATGTTTTCGGGTTGTTTGTAGCACCGAGTCTACTGGCATGAGGAGCATCATTTCCTGGCCAGCTGAATGAACTGGTTGTGTTTTGAAGGCTAGGTGTTTGGCTCTAATGACCAACTCCAACAAACTCTTTCTCAAGTTGGCGCCTATTTTTGTTGCCTTCAGGGAATCTGACTAATTCCCAATGAACTTCGACTGTACAGACAGCACCGCAATTTTCACGCCTTGAAAGTCTCCATGTGAAATGAATCAAACCTTCCCTCTGCCTCTCCCCCCAAAACAAACAAGCATCAAAATTGACTTTGTACGCAGAAACACATCCGCCACACTAGGCCTAAACGCAGCAGCAAACCGATGCAGCTATCGATTTGTCTTTAAGTTTACCTTCTATGGTAAAAGTTGAATTATTAGAATCCAGGAAAAGATGGATGAAAGAGACGCAATTCACAGAAAGCTGGCAACTGACGAACTGCCAACAGCAGAGGAAACCGCAAAGAGAAGAAGAGGCAGAGCCCAACAACTAACAACCAAGACAAAAAGGCATTTGGGGGATTGGGAGGAAGCAGGACGGCCTCTGCTGAGCTCTGTCTCAGCCTCTGAATACACAAATCCCTAGTAAAGACACGGGACAATAATAGTATATGTCATCGCCAAGTTAAAACAAGGATACTGACAACTTCAAAAAGAGAGAGAGGCACAAAGGGCCCCCAAAGGCACTTGGCCAAGAGACTGTTGCAAAGCTAATTCTACGACATGACTAGCAGATTTTTTGGGAGCTTTTGCTGAACAAGAACGAGAAGCAGCTAGACATGAGAAACTCGCAGCGGAGACGCAGCTCAGGAGTACGGAGTCAACTGCCATCCGACGAATTTTATTGTCGACTGAGGCAGAATTAAAGAAAAGGATTATTCATGCCAAATCCTCGACAAATAAAATTACTTGAAAATGTTTTACACAGGAGCAGCCGTTTACAGGCACATCTCCGAGCTTAAAAAGATGGTTGTCTGCGAGAAGAACTTTTCTGGTTTCGCCGCGATCAATAATAGCTCCTATTCACATTAAGCCAAAAGAATTGGAGCCCTGTTGCTACCTACGCTATTAGGTATCAAGCTACCGTGAGTCTAGACAGCCCCTGGTCTCCCAATTCAAATAAAAAAATTCATATTTTTTTAAGAAAAGCAGCTCCTTAGAAACCCAGGGTGTACGTACACCAGAAAGTTGGTTAGCATTGACGACGCGGTTTGTCGTCTGTTGAAGATAGACGAATCATGTTTCTTTTGTCGCTTCCGAAATGCAGCAAATATAATTATAATAAACAAATATATATTCGTTTTAAAGAGAAAAATAGCTTTAGAAAACATAATTTTGCCGCTGCAGCTTTGCGAGAGATTTGCAGGTCAGTACATCGCCATACACTCGGGCGACGGCTACCGAGTGGCTGGGGTGTATGCATGTATATTCTCTTTCCGTGTCTGTTTTTTGTTTATATATCTGCATTATACAAGCTTCTGTCTGCTGCTGCTGCCTTTATTGCTGCTTCTTCTTCTCTACGAGCACAACCACAAACCCATCTCCCCACTCTGGCGCCGCTCCTTGCTCGTTGACTCTGTCACTTCTTTTTTTCCTTGAATTTCAGATGCCAAAAGACGATTCTGGGGTGTACAGACACCTGAATACCTCAGGAACGCCCCTCTGAGCCTGAGACCCTTCAAACTGAATTCTCTGCAGGTACTCCCGTGCATCTTCTGCTGCAACAATTCCGATAGCGTCAGGCTAATCGAATCCCAGAGGGATAGAAAGTGGCAGAGGCGGCGAAAGCAAAGAACTGCCAATGGAGCCGCTGGCGACCGGCCCTAGTCGGGCTGTAGTGACACCTCAAGAACAAAGAGTCATTGATTCTCATCTTCAGCAAGTGCTCCGCATTCCAGGAAATGATTGCTGCGCCGACTGCGGGGCAAAACACCCAAGATGGGCGTCTGTAAACCTCGGTAAGAAACCGTCAAGTCCACTCAACTACAAAAGACCCATTTAAAAGAGAAGACCAAAAAATAAAAAAAATAAAAACTTAAATCTTTATAATCCCTGTCTCTCTCATTGCTGAGGAGTTTTGTAGAAACATTTTTGTTTGGATTCCGTAGGAATGCGGTGTACGTACAGCAGCTGGAAAGAGCCCGGCTTTCAGCTATGAATGAGCTGTCGGTACACCTGAAGCATGCAGTGTGGTGTTTCTGTGTTTGCAGGAGTCGTGATTTGTTTGGAGTGCAGCGGCATTCATAGAAAGATGGGGGTGCACATCAGCAAGGTTAAGAGCGTCACGTTAGACCGCTGGACTGCACAGTGGGTTAAGGTAAGAAATAGATGCAGATGCTCAATCTTGATTTTTGCATGCGTGCTGCTGCCTATGTTCCTTTTCACGGAAGCAGCGGCTTTTATTTGCATTTTTCTGTGTATTTATATTTATTGTAGCACCAGGGAACTAAATTAAAGTGGCATTTAATGTTCACCTCTCTTGAGGCTACAATAGACGCTAGGACAGTCGCTGGGTTGTCGAATGGTCGGTGTGTTTGGGGTGTACAGACACTTGAAGCGATTGGAAACGAAGTGGCAAAGAATTATTACGAGCATTCTTTGCCTGCTGATATCAAGCGCCCAACGCGTTCTGACGATTCAAAGTGCGTCTTCTTTTATTATTATTTTCAAGAAGGGAAAGTGAAATGTAGTTGAAGTGATGCATCCAAACGGAAACCAGCGGGCGGTGAATGTCCGTCAAACTTGGGGTGTACAGACACCACAGCATGAGGTCTATTTTTGGAATGCGAATGACGCAGCACTATTGAAAATTGGATTCGCACGAAATATGAACGCAAGAATTATGCGCCCAAGGGTGTCCCAGAGCCTTGGACTCTGGTGGCTGAGGGTGAGCCTCGGCCTTCACATGGCAGTTGATTTTTTTTGCTTATTTGTTTGCATGCATTCGAGCGTTTGATTGATTTTAGATGGGATTCTGGTTTTCTACTTATTGGGAAACTCACGAAGTGTTCAATGTGCACCAAGTGAGCTGTCTGTACACCCCGGCGCTTTCTGCAGGCAAAGATCCACGCACCTTTTTCGCTGCCGCCATTGATGAGAAAAGAGAAACCAAGAGCCGCAAGGCGCACAACTCGTAGGTTTTTAAAAACATCATGGGATGGATAACAGGCTATTGGGGTGTATAGACAGCTGCGACGCATGGCACAAACATCAAGCTGCAGGAAGCGTTTGTTATATTTGTTTTTGCGGCGCAGAGATGCCAAGAAAACAGCAGTTGCCTCTGCCCCGTCCGTGCCGTAAGTACTGTATTGCTTCAGACTCAAGGTTCTACGGTTAAGGGTTTAGGGTTTAGGGTTTAGGGTTTAGGGTTTAGGGTTT
>NPHX01000301.1:53628-72225 GCA_002271815.1 Eimeria falciformis
TTAGTAGAGCAGATGTTTCTTTTCCTTGCTGCTACTCCCAGAGCAGCGGCCACTCCACCTTAACTTTGTTCTCAGCTTCTTTGTATGTCCATTTAGGGTTTAGGGTTTAGGGTTTAGGGTTTAGGGTTTAGGGTTTGCGGTTCAGAGGACATGGCACATCGGGGAGACTGTTGGCCGGCTTGGTGCCCCGAGCGTCTCTTTGCAAAGTTTGAGGGTGCGTGGGTTGACAAAATGAAGTGTCAGTTCAGCAGAAAAGAAGCAGAGGCGTTTGTCTTGGTAAGGCTCAGCCCCGGCTGTATGTACACCTCATCTCTCTCCCTCTCCCCTGTCTCCCCTTTTCTCTTTCCACGTGGGGTCTGCGTGGCATGGGGCTTTGCATGCCCTCCAGGATTTGTGGCTAGCTGCACTGCTCGATGTGCAGCTACTGGTGTATATTTTGTTTCTTCCAACTCCTCTGTAAGGATGTGCTTTTTGGCTGCAGCGGGAGGTTAGTGGCGAGGTGTATGTCAACGGGAATTGTTTTCACGACCCTCTGCGTCTGTCTGTCTCCATCCCAACTGTGTTGCTGGAGGAGACACTTAAAAACCCCAAAAGCACCTTTTGTTCAAGGCTCAAGAAGGACTTTAAGGTCTGTGTCAGCGGGGGAGGTGACTGGCGCTATTTGGACCTTCTTCCGAAAGACGGTGCGCATGCATGCGTTCATTTCTGTGCTTTTTGGGGCTGTTTATTTGAACACACTCTTTGGGGAAGGCAGCTGTTCAACATGGCAAACAAGGAAAAGAGGGATACCGCTTTAGAGACAGAATACATGAATATCAGTTTTGCTTTTGTTGCTACTTGCCAGGAGGAAAATTGGGAGCTACACTTTATGTAATGCAGCAGTTAGGTTTTACTCCCCAGAAGGTGAGGTTCTATATGCGGCGGGGTGTACGTACACTCCAAAGTCACACAAAGTATTTCGGGTGTACGTGCAGCAGATGCGTTCTTCTGCGGTGTCTGTACACCTCAGATGCAGGCTCTTGTCTTTTAGTGTGTAGAATAGGAAATAATAAAAAGCCGCAGTCTCCTCATTAAAGTTTATTTATTTATTTATTTATTTATTTGTCGCATTCGTTTTCGCAGACGCTCGTTTGCGGAGACAGCGGGAACGACATTGATATGTTTTGCCATCCTTCAATTTTGGGTTGTTGCGTGGGGAACGCCCACGAGGTGCTTTTAAATTTTCTCCGAAAGCCTCCTGGCAAACCAACTGCAGAAAACTCGACAACTGCAACATCAACTCCAGACAGAGCAGAGCCTGCCCCTTGTCGTGCAATCGAAGCAACCAACGAGCAGGCCACAGGGGAGACAGACGCAGACTCTGAGCCTTTCTTTCTCCGAGATTTACACCCCACTCCTCATGTGAGAAGAGAAACACAAAATGGACTTTGCTCCTGTTCTCTCCCTCGAATTTAAACAACATATTCTAAACCCACCTGCTGCATTCTCTGCGTCTGCGTTGGGGTGTACGTACACCTCCTTATTCTGCGTGATTGTGCTTCTGTTCCTTAGGTTTGCTTCTCCCAGTATCCCTGCGCAGGCACGTCATTTCTTTTCTCTTTCCCTCTTTTGCATAGTCTGTAAACCCTAAACCCTAAACCCTAAACCCTAAACTTTAAACCTTAAACCCCAAACCCTAAACCCTAAACCCTAAACCCTCTGTGTGTGTTTGTCGAACTTCAGGAGGCATCCTCGACTCCCTGCGTTTCTTTCAGTTTGACCAAAGTATTGAAGGCCTCCCCTGAGGCGCCATGCTTGGGGTGTCTGTACACCCAAACCAATTGGTCTTGTGCCATTTGCTTATGTATGCGTCCTGCTAGCTAGCCATTCTAATTAGCTGCCCACTCCATAGTGCATCCAGCTAGCTAGCTAGCTAACAGGAAAGGTCGCTTTCGCTTAGTGCTGTTGTTTGGACTCCCATGGGTCGTCTGCAAGGTGTCTATACACCTGAAAGAGGCGCGCGCTATTTCCGTCTCCCTTCTCTCCTACGTCTGCTCCTTGAACGCAAACAAAAGAATAAAAATGAAATAAAAAATGTTGCGATGAGCCGCATCAGCAAAATATAAAAAAGCAGCTTTTAAATGAATTATGTGACAATCCTCCCCGAGTGTCTGTCCACCGCAGCAACAATGCAATCGGGAGGCACCACTCCGTCTGCGTCTCCCTCAGTAAGAACCACTCCATTAGCAGAAATAAAGAAGCGCACATTTTTTGCTATTGCTTTTTCAAAGTCCAAAATAAGCAGCAGATCGCAAGACGCCCGAAACCCTGAAACAGGGAAGGAGCCGGCGTGGTTATTTGTCTCTTGCACTTTTCTTTTTTCTGGGATTGAAATGTCACCAAGTGACCCTGTCCATACACCCCAAAACGGGGCGAAGTGTATGTGGTTCCTCGACATGCGTTTTAAACCCTGCCTCCTGATTTGATTCCAATGCCGCAAATACGTGCCATGCACTAAAGTCACTCCTCTCCCTCCTGTAGCCGCACTTGTGGACCCCTTCGGGCTGTCCATACACCCCAAAACTGCCTCTTCAAGTTCTTGTTGAGAGTTAATTGGAGACAAGAGAAGGCCGCTGTCTATCTCAGAAATGGAGTGACCCTGCGTGGCGCGTATGTACACCTCAGTAGCCTTGGCTGCGCATTCCACGCAGCAAACTTCACCCGCAGGCAAAACTGAAAAAAGAGGTTCCCCTTGAGAGCCTTCTCCTTCCTCGGGTGTACGTACACCCTGAGAATCACCAGAAAGCAATGGTGACCTGGCTAGTGCAAGTTGAAACCTTCGTTTTTTATCTGTAGAAACCACAGAAAGAACATCGGAGAGTGAAAAAGTGGTATTCTCTCTAAGTGCAAGAACAGAAGAAAGAGACACAAAACCATCTAGGCGCAAGCAGAGGCCCCTGCGGGGCCCCTCATGTCTCAGGAGTTTCGTTAGGCGGCGGGAAAACGAATCTCTGGCAGATCTGTTGTTTCTCTCTGCATGCAAAAGGGTATTTAAACCCGTGTCTCTCATTTCTGCGTCAGGTGTATAGACAGCCCTCTCCCCGCAGAGGGGACAACGGACGCGCCGGTCTCCGGCAAGACTTGCCATAGAAGTGTACAGACACCACAGAAAAGAGACAGGAAGGAAGAAGGTCACTTTATCTACGGCCAAGGGAAAAGAATACAAAAAGCTGCCCAGCCGTCTGCTGTATCCAAGACCCACAAAGCAGTGCAGCCGCAGCAACGCAAAAAAAAAGAAAAAGAACAAAAAGAAATGGAATTTTAAGTCTGTAATGCGGCAAAAATACCACAAACTTCTAATCAAAATAAAAATAGAAAACAGTTTTACAAAACGGACGAAGGGAAATCTGCTTTTGTTTTTGAAGAGAAGATACAAAAAAACAAAAATAAAATGTAATAATATAATTAATAAATGGAAAAGGTAGTACATTTGAAAGAAAGTAAAAAATGAGGGAAAAAGCCCCAAACACAGCCAAACCTGACTCCTTCCACTCCCACAACTGAACTGTACGTACACCTGAAAGGGAGGCAACATCAGGAGGCGTTTTGCGGGACATCTTTCCATATCTATTGCTTTATTTGTTCATTTTCTATTTTTCTTTCTTTCCTTGACCTTTTATTCAAATTCTCAGCGGCGCTCCTGCTGCAAATTTCTGCCCTTGTACTTAGCGACAGGTGCCCCACATCCCCTCTGATATTCCCTGCTGTTTCTCATTTATTTTGACGCCATTTGATTGTGGGAAACTGTCCTGGCTATACAGATACCAGCGCGAGGTGAACTGTATGTACACTCCAACTGGTAAACCCCAAGTGCAGCCTCCCCTACAACCCCCCCATTTTTGTTATTTTCTTTTGAGGTTGGCCCGTACCGGTCTGTCTCGCCTCTTTTTAGAGTTTTCGAAAACTTATTTTAAGGAAATATTATCAATGACATAGTCAGCAGTATCTCTGGTTATTTTCATTTTCCAAAGAAGCGTCAGTTTTTTGTGGCTGGCTTTTTCATCGTGGCCCTGCCCCTTCCGCATTCTTTCGAGCCGCGATTTATTTTTGGTTTTCTTTTGTTTTCCCTAGATAAAAAATGTGGGACATTTCCGCATCTTCGACGGCTGCTCTAAACCCCAAATTTAGGGAGGTGTATACATGCGTTCACGGGCCTCATGGACCCGAGTATTCTCTGCAAACAATCCCCCATTTGTCCCCTGAAGGTTCTTGGGGCGGCTCGCACTGGGGGACGCCCCAGGGGCCCCTCTCTGCAGAGGCAACAAGTGCCGGGGGGGCCCCTTGGGGGGCCCCTTGCAGCAAAGAGGACCTGAGACTTCAAACCAGCAGATGCGCTTCCACATGTGCAAACGATTTTGGGGTTTGTGTGCCGTCGAGCATTGAAGGGGGGCCCCTAGGGGGGGCCCCCTGTCCAGCAAATCAGGGGAGCCATCTCTGTAGAGTGAAAAGAAGGCTGGACTTGGGGGGGGCCCCCGACCTTAAACAGCAAAGAATTTGCGGCATGTGGCAGGCCTGATAATACACAGCACGAGGAAGGGGCCCCTTCTTTAATCCCTGTATAGGGGCCCCTATTTAGTCCCTGTGGGGGCCCCCCCACTTCGTCACTGGGGGCCCCGCTTTGAAGGCAGCAGGCGGCTGTTGTACGCACTGCATTCAAGGGGGAGATAGGGATGTGTTTTTTTGTTTGTTACCAATTTCAAGCAGAAGACCCAAATTTAATATAAGTGAGAACAATGGAGATTGAACTGGGAGCTCAACACAGCAGCAGTTGTCTCCGTGTACAGAGCAACAGAAGCTACTTTTTAAGCGTCAGCTGAGCTGTACAAACAGCCAAAAACTGTTGGCAAAAAGTGCAGCAGCTGCAGGGGCCCCCCTCCACCCTTTTTGCTGGGCATATTTATTCTGCTGCGCTTCTCTTTAGGATGTATGTGCTTTGTTTGAGTTGATGGGGAATTAATGGACAAGCAATTCAATTGAACTTTCTTGTCATTCCGTCGTTTTCCCCTCTGCAGTGTATCTACAGTGTTTAGGGTTTAGTGCGAACAGCACAATAGCCTTGCCGCCTTGCACTTTTTTGTAGAGGCATGAACGGCTTAAAGGAAGTAATATTTACTTTATTTATTTGTTACACTTTATTAGAGACAATTCCCCCGAGAAACTCTCCCTATCAGTCTAAGCTGTGCGTTTGTCGATAGTTAGCAAGGGGATTCGAAGTGTACAGACACCCGGGGCCCTCGAGAAAGCTTAGATGCGTCTAAACACGCAATTAGGGGCCCCCCGATTGAATTCCGAGATAGGGAGGCAACTGAGGCCCTGGGAACGTGCTGGATACGGGGAGGTGTCTGCAGTGGCCCTCGTGGTTTCTTTGGAATGTTGCAAGTAGAGCGCTAGCTCTACATCTGCATTGCATGCGTGGAAAAGGAAGGTTTTTCTGCTATGTTTTTGTGTTTGTGTTGGTTTATTAAGCTTAGTTAAACGGTTTAGTTGTCATGCACGGCACGAAAAAAACAGTTTGAATCTCAGGTGTATGTACAGCGTAGGAAGTAACGAGCGCGCTGGGTCGCTGTCTTATACGCTGCACCCCATCGGCTAGCGTATATTTTCTGAGTTTTTTGAGTGAATTAGACATACAATGTTAATAAAGGGAAAGAAATGTGTTAAGCAGTTGTTTTTCTGCGGAAGGGGAGACATGATAAAGCAAGCTAGGGCCCCGCTGTGTTGCCGCTGCCTCTTGGGGTTGTTAGTAGCAGTTGCTGAGGGGCCTCTTATTTGAACTGGGAGCTGCATACTGAAATGCTAGAGGTTTGATGGTGTGATGGGTTCTGCACGGAGCATTTCATAGCTGGCCTCACCGGAAAGCTGGGGTGTACTGACAGGTCAACGCTTGTTTCCGGCGGAGGCCTCTGAGGTCTGTGGCCTCTTGCCTACCCTCGTGCCTCATTTCTTTTCTTTTAATATTTCAGAGTTTTTGTATTTAAACCGCATCATTCGTGCAGGAGAGGGAGGCTGCAGCTCCCTCTGCCAGCAGAGCTGTTAGCCTCTCAGCCCCCTAGCCGCAGCACTCCTCTTGCCGCAGGTAAAGGCTCTCTCCCTGCTAGCTAACACAAAAGGGGGGGCCCCTGGGGACAAGACGGGGGCCCCTCTCGCAGCCCCCACCATCCCGTTTATTCTGCGTGCATTGGGATGAGCTGCATGACTCTGTTGCTATGTGACCCTTAACGCCTGTGGCAGAGGGGCCCCTGCATTTCCTCTGTGCTGTTTGTAGTGTACGTTGAGTGGCTTGATGGTTTTAGAGAATAGAAGGAGGCGGACTCTTTGTTAGTTTCATTTGGTGGGAACCTTTTCTATTATTTGCTGGCTAATTGTTTTCCCGTGAGCATAGATTGGCCTGTCTCTGTTGTGTGTGCGTCTGTTGCCGTGGCAGCTGTCTGTACACCTGAAAATGGAGACGTTTGGCCGTGAGAGCGAGAGCCAGGGGATGGAGTCTGCGCCGCACTCTGTCTCCGGCGAGCAATCTTTGCACGAGGCTCAAGGAATACCTTCGTGTTTAGATTCAACAGCAGAGAGTGAAGGGGCCCCCCTGGGGGCCCCCGCAGACTCTCAAGACGGGGGACCAGGGGGGCCCCCCGACGATATGTCAAAGCCTTGGGGTTTAGGTGGGGAAGACGGCGCAGCCTCAAGGCCCTTTGAACAGCAAATGGCAGAGGGGGTAAACAGCAAGAAGCTGCATCAATTTAGAACACAGCTGCACCAGCTGTCTAGACAGAAGGACGGGCTCATGCCTAAGCCAGGTAAGATAGAGTTTAGGGTTTAGGGTTTAGGGTTTAGGGTTTAGGGTTTAGGATGTCGGTGGTGCCTCTTCTGCCCTCCGCGTTTCTCCGAAAGCGAATTACTTGAAAGGAAAAGAATGATAAATGCCAACAAACAAAACAATAAAAATATTTAAAGAGACAAGACGAGGTTGGTTTCTATTCTGAGGGTTTGCTACAGACGGAACCTTCCCCACAGACTGGCTAGGGTTGGCCTGGGAGTATCAAGCGTTGGCGGAGCATGTCATTCGATCCGCTTGGCCCTGCTGCTACCCTGAGGGTTTGCTGCCTTGCGTTTCCCAGCAAGTCGATTATCTTAAAAGACGCTTGGAGGTGGGAAACCCTTAGGGTTTAGGGTTTAGGGTTTAGGGTTTAGCTGTTGATGTCGTCGGGTTTCGTTCTTGCGTTGCATGCCCCGTGTAGGGCTTGTTTTGTGTGCGAAATGCTGTGTGGTTTCTTGAGGGTTTGTGGTTTGTGGTTTGTGGTTTAGGAGTTTCCGTCGATTCCAATGTCTGAAAAGGACAAGTTTCAGCGTTTGTTTATTTTGGCTGCTTTGGGGATAATAGCAAAAATGAAGCTTGTAACATTTTGCTGGACGTTTGTGGAATTGAAGCAAAATGAATCCAAGGCAGGAGGGAAAGGAATGTCTCTTTATCTTTCTCAAATTCGACAGAGTCCGTTGAAAGGTGCTCGCCGGTTGTCGGGGGTCCAAATGCAGGCAGGGGCAGGGGGGGGGCCCCCTGGGGGCCTCGCGGGGGGCCCCCCCACCTTGGACGATATCGAGAGGACCGAATACACAACAAGGTCTGGTAGGAAGACGCATCGAACGGCAATGAAGCCGGAGAAGGCATAGACACTTGAGCAGCAAAATTACAGAGACAGCAGAGACACAGAGAGAGAGAGAGGCCCCATCTTCTTCTTGAAGGGGCCCTGACGATGAGCGCTGGGCCCTCGAAACGCTTTGTTACTTCGGGGGGCCCCAAGGTGTCCACCACTAGCGCGGGGGCCCCTAAGGAGAACCCAGGGGCGCAAAAGTGACCCTAAAACGCGCCTAAAGCGGCGCAGCAAACGGGCGGGGGCCCTCTCTCGGGTAGAATCGGTTTGACGGGGGCCCTTGAGGAAGGTCACTCAGGGGGGCCCCTGGGGATTCCCAATGTGAAGGTTTTGTACTGAGAGTAGCAGCGCAGAACTTTCTAGGCAGTTTGGTCGAGGAGGGTGTTGTTGCATGGAGGTTGTGAGGGGTGAGAAAAAACAAAAATTTGTTTATTTGTCTTGAAAAATCGAAACGCAGGGAATTATTAACCCTGACGGACGCGTTCTTTAAAAAATGCATTTGCTTTCTCTCCCAGCGTGCTTTGCAGTGTTCGGGTGTACATACACCTCAAGGTGACGGGTGCTGTCAGTTCCACCTGTGGTTAGGACTGAGGAGGGTTTAGTTAATTCGACCACGTAGTTGGTCATAGTGTTGAACTTAATGCGCATCTGGTTTCGTCCTTAGGCAGACCGAGACAGAGGAAAGCGACAACAAAGAAGCTGCATGCGGCTTGGGGCCCGCGTTTGTGTTGACTGAAAACAAAAAGGGGAAGCATTTGGTAGCTCCTCAGCGGCTAGCCACGGCAGCTAGCTGCGTGGCAAAGTGCAATGTTAAGAACCTATATAATCGAAGCAGTAGGGAATGCAATATGCCGCAGCACAAACACAAATACACCCCAAAGGGTTCCCGCTAAACAGCCAACAAAACACTGCATCTCTGAGTGGTCTTCGAGGTAGTACCTTGCCCATGGCATGGGTCCAAAGACGCCCACAGAAACGCATGCGAGCAGCAGACGGGAGGTGATAGGGGAGGCAGATACGGCGGTCTCCAGCAGAAACCACACGAGAAACGCGTAAGACACAAGGCAGTGGGAGGAAGGCATTCCAGGCGAATTTACCAGAGACAGAGATGGCCGAGGCTCGCGAATCAAACGCTTAAAGAAGTGCTCATTCAAGAGAGTCAGAGAGAGCTGCACGGCCTGCGGCGTTGAAACACAACACACAAAACCCTCAACATTACACACACAAACAAACTCTATTAAAAAACATGAATTAAAAACAGAGAAAGATTATGGTAAGGAAAAGGGAATACTAAGGCGTACTTGGCCTTAGAGTTTAGAGTTTAGGGTTTAGGATTTAGGGTTTAGGGTTTAGGGTTTAGAAGTGTTACCGCTGCGAAGAGAGGCAAGACAGCCCATGTGCAGATGGCGTTCAAAAGGACAAAGAAAAACATCGCAAACGGCATGTAGCTGTATCCAATGGCTGCGAGTTTCGGTGGTGTAATAGGTTTTCTAACTGTTACAGAGAAGAGAGAAAAGGCATTACATACTCCCCCTTCTTCGATGTCTTTCTCTGTGGTGATGAGAGCCCTGCGCGCTTTCTCAACTTCTCCCGAAACACTTTGCCACACCTTAGCTGCAAAGGAGCGAGCCTTCTCTGGGTGGGTGAGAGGTGTGGCCTCTGTCACCCCAACATCCAACCCTCCTGCACTTGCCATGGAGTTTTTCGAGAGAACTGAAATGCCGTAAGCCACTTCTGCCGCTGGGGGAAGCAACTTAACACTGTTTACACTTGAATCGGGAAGATAACGCGGAAAACAAAGGGCATCTATACCCTGACTGCCGCCAATCATCCTCTTGCGGTGTATGCTAAGCAAAAATGCGAATAGCCAGAGGTGATTTGCAAGAAACCTAAAAAAGAGACTGACAACCGGTTAAATGACCTTCTTTTTAACAAAACCCCTTGGCATGCAGATTTTTATTTCTTTTTCTGTTAGACGTTCTGTTTCGCAACAAATGTGGGGCCTGCGTACAGAGGGTCACTTGGGGTGGGGAGGATGAGGCTGCTGTTTCTGATGAAAATAAATCTTTTCAACGTATTTCACTTATTTCAAATAACTGTCTTTTAACTGTTTCAAATACTTTCAATAAAAATAAAATTTTTAAACCAGCAAAACCCGCCAGATCGCACAGGCATGGAATGGTCCATTGTGCTTAACCATCAATTTCTCTGCACGTTGGAGTTACGAAACCAGGAGGTTCCTATCAAAGAACTATACAAAAATAAACTATTTTAAAAACACGAAAATAATTGGAAAGGTAAATTAGCGAGAAATCGCTCTCCACAAAGAAGAATTCAAATATTTGTTCAGTCGGCAGTGTTTTCGGCTGGTTAGGACGAGGTTTATGAAGTGTCATTAGTTAAAACATCAAAGAAGCATCCAATAAATAATTATTAAAACCATGAAAACTAGATGATACTTGGAAAACCCAACACTTATCTAGGGCCCCCAGCTTGATAAAGACGAAGGAAAATGCAGCGTATATTAACAACTTCGAGCATCTGCATCTCGAAATAAAGACAAGAAAATACACTTATTGCTTGCTACAAGTTACAGCAGAAATCCTGTTAATAAACAAACTGCATCCAAAACAAAGGTTCTTGTCAGAAAGGAAACTCAAGCGGAAGAACAAGCTCGTTGAAAGGATCCCTAGCCCTCCCATGCCATGCAAAATCCTCTTTGTATCTAAAAGTATTTTTCTAAACAAAAGACAAACTTTACATTCGACGCTATCCCTAGAAAGCTGCCCTTTTAAACTTGAACTATTCCTAAATCGCATGCAGCCTGCAGGCCAGTGGAGCGTTTGGATGGCCAAGCGCCATGGAGCATCAAACGAACACTTTTTCAAATACAAGTTTAAAGGGGTCACAGAAAAATAAAAAAAGCAGGGAGACCCTGCCTAAAACTGCAACTCTTTGCGGCTGAAGCAAAGATTTCAAAATCACAGAGCTGCGGCTTTGCCGCATTTCTCCATGTACACAAATTCAGCTACATTTTCAACCTTTTTCCTACCAACCACTAACCATAACAAAGAAAAAAGCAGTGCCTATTAAATAAGCAATGCATGACAAAGAAAAGAGCGATGCCTATTAAAACAGCAATGCTATTTAAAGTAAGAGAGCACCAACTGCAACTGCAGCAAACATTAAGACAGCCGGCACTGCCGTCTGTGCAGAGCTGCCAATAGCTCCGGCAATTTTCTTCCACTGCCTCCTCCTGCAGGACACATCAAACCCCAAAATTACAAATATTCTTCTCCATACCAAATTGAAAATACAAACAAGACAAAATAAAACTGCGTTTTAAGAGAGCTTACGTGAATACACCGTCTTTCAAAGAAACCTCCGGCTTCGTCTCACAGAAAAGCGCGTGGTTCGTGTGGCTCTCAGGATCGCCGTCTTGCCCAAACTTGCAAGTGATAACTTTGCACTCTGCTGTTGAATTTTCTTTCGGGTTATACAAAGCAAAGAAGTTTTGGGTAGTCTGCTGATTATACAACTCTTCTGCTTGGCTTTTGGGAGGCGGGCCTTTTGGAAAAGAAGCTATAGCGGCCTGAAACTGCCTAACAACAGCCAAGCAATCAACCTTGCTCGGATCTTCCACAGGCAGCAACGCGTATGTTGCATCCTCAGTTTCACCCTCTGGGTAGGGCTGTACGGCAACTGGAGAGCCAATTGCCTGCACGGTGCAAAATGCACAAGGGGATGAGAATGAATATCCACCCATTTGAAAGAATGCTGTCAAGACACTGCAGACAGATCACTGAACACCTACACCCACCTTGCATACGTTCTTCCAATAGCCTGCTAGGGAGGCATCCGGCAGTCCTGTAGCTGATTCCATGAACTGTGGGAGGCCTGCATTTTGACGCGCTACGTCTATCGCCACAAGGCACCTGTTTTCGGTCCCTGCAAACATACCCCAGACAATAACAATGCCAATCCAGCCCAAATGGTATTTAAATAAATGTCAGAGGCATTGAAAAATAAGAAATAGTTGCTTACCGATTGTAATTTCCAAATCTCCCGTGCGAACAGCGGAGACGAACAGGAGAAAAAATGGTGAGGCACATGCGACACCGAGAAATTTGAGCATTGCCATTTTCTAACAAAGTACTTGTACAAATAACAAATATTAAGAAAAGGGAAAAAAAGGTCACTTTGAATGCAAATTAAATGGACATGGCGACGAAAGTTAATTCCCAGCTAAGCTCAGAGTGTTGGAACTTGAGAGCTCATAGCTTTTAATGCAGCTCATTCAAATACCTATTGTGTACAAACGGCTGTTGTATCTTTATCTTTTTAAATACATCTGCACACTAAATATATTTAATATTTGAATAGTTTGCCAATTTCAGAGATCTTTGGATGCTGCACGTACACTTGAGGTTCCAGCACAAAACATCGCACGACTCCTTTCGATTCGATCTGGCAAGTTCCAGTACCACCCGTTTCTAAATTGTTTTTTTGTGGTTGCTCACGCCGTCAAAGTGACTTTGTAGAGTTTTTGTTGCTGCAGTAAGGAAGCTAGAGTGGCGGGAATTTGATTAGTTTCGGTAGTTTGTAGCCACAGTGCCTCCGTGGTTTCAGCACACTAAAATGCGAGTTAGAGATATACAAAAGCATCTGTCCCAATGCGTTTCTTTTCACTTTATATAAACTCTTTAATTACGGCGGAATAAACCATTATTTTCTGGTGTAGCTACTGCTAGTTGCACGCGGCCCAAGACTGGTGAGGTGCACTACCCCAAAGAATTCAGATTTCTCGGGTTTCCTAAGGACTGAGTTTTTGGCCTTGCCAATGTGTCCTTAACATACTAAAATAAAAAATTTTAGAAACTATTTTAAATAGAGAGGTAGTCGGTTTCTTATCTAATCAACTCTTCATCCAGCTGACCATTACCAAGGTGGATGAGAATTTTGTTTGCTGAGGCGCGCTTGCTTGCCTGCATTCCATGTAACGTGTTTTAAACTCTATTCTGTAGCAATTAATTTGTAAAAATGTTCTTATTGCTGTGGATAGAAAACCTTCTAAAAGGTTTTGTGTTCTATTGGCGCTCTAGTGAGGTGCCTCAAGCTTGCTGGCTTGGGGTAACAAGCTTGTCCCAGCAAACACAGTTCAAATTGAAACCAAAAGTTTTTAATAACAAATTTCTTTTTTTCTGCGCTTGATGCTCCTTTTTGCCCACCAGCTAGCCAGGCGGCAGAGGGCAGCTAGCCAGGCGGGCAGAGGGCAGCTAGCCAGGCGAGCAGAGGGCAGCTAGCCAGCACTCAGCGTTTCTACAAACCCAAAATTGAGCCAAATACGTTGCTGGTAGAGGCCTCATGGAGGCAAAGTTCAGCGTCGATACACCTGGTTGCCTAAAACTGCTCGGGCTGGCGATGAAGAGACTGACACGTGACATACAAAAAGAGATTACTGATTATTGTTTGTTTGTGTTTGAAACAAAAGACAGAAGACAAATGGGGCGCTGCTTGCATAGAAAGGGTAGCGTTCAAATCCAAGAAGAAAATAGCGGCATTTTATTCTAACGGAGGGTCAGGCAGTGCTGTACAGACACCTCGGCAACGCGGCCACAGCGAGCAGCAGACCCAATGGAACAGGAAATGCAATTCCAGGAGGTTTTCTTACAAAGCAGAGAGGAGCAGCAGCTTGCTGGAGATAGCCCAACCAAGAGAGGCTGCTGAGGTTGCTGCATTTCATTAATAATTTAAATTTGTTTTGTTCTAGAAAACAAAACGCTCGTTTGAACCCCAGCCCTTGAGTTGCATGCGACCCGCAGCCCAGCCTGTGCTGCGCTGCTTCAGGAGCCACTTTGGCTAGCTGGCTAGCTACTGTGGCTAGCTGCCGCTGCTTGTACGCACATGGCTGCAGGCCTGCATCAAAACCCTTTATTTAGCAGCCATTTCCGTCTGCTGCCGTCTACACTAAAGCAGAAAGATGCTCAACTGTCTCCTTTTGAAGAAGAGACAGTTGCTGCTGGGTGTCTCCCTACGCCTGTCTGTTTCTCTGTCTGTCTCTCTTTTTTATCTAAGCATTTCTTTTTGTCTCTTGCTGTCTCCATTTATTTACATATTAAAAATGTTGTGGCTTTCGGCATGGGGGCCCTTCCACCTTGGCGCCAACAACACGAGGAGCGCCTCCCCTCTGCCACCCTAAACCCTAAACCCTAAACCCTAAACCACCACCAATGAATCTTGCCTCTGCGCTTTTCCTGGCGGAGCCGGCGGTGACCGCTGTAGGCTCCGTCAATCATTCGCGCTTTGCCAAAACCCTAAACCCTAAACCCTAAACCCTAAACCTCCACTGGCGGCGCATGCTGTGGGTTAGTAGAGGAAAACAAGGGTAGTTGTGCCCTTTGTTTGGGGCTTGTTTCCCTGCTTCTCCTCTGCATGCGCTTCCTTAACATCAGCCTCCTCCCCCTCCCCGCCTTGTTCTCCCGTACCGCTCAGCGGGGTTTGGTCTCCAGGGTTTAGGTGCATTTGGAGAAACCAGTCCGTGGCGCGATATTTGTCCTCGATGCTCAGGCCGAATGCCAGCGGCAAGAGAGGCAGAGGCGCGCTGCAACTCAGCGTACGCAGAAGTTTCTTTGAACGCCTGCATCTCTGCCTCCAGAGATGCAGCGTGACGCGCCCTGTGTACATACACCCCAAACCACAAACCACAAACCACAAACCACTGCCAATTGAAACAAACTGGGAAGACAACCAAATACATCAAGGCAATACACACACAACAGTTAGACAGACACTGGAGCAGGCAGCAAAAACACTCCAGCTAGCCAGCTAGCCAACCACCTAGCTAGCTAGCTAACTAGCTAGCTAACTAGGTAACTAGCTAGCTAGACTTGCTACGTGCCTGGCTTCACGGAGGTTCTGCCGGCGTGCCTCTTCAGAGGCCTCCTCCCGGCGCTGCGCCCAGCTCTCTGCTGCCCTGCAGCAAACACCCCCTAACACACACGAGCGCGCATGCATGCAGCAGCAGCAACAGCAGCAACGAAAGCAGCAGCAGCAGCAGGACCTGCCTGTAGAGATAGAAAAGAAGAGCAGCAAGAAGGATGACAACTGCCAGCGTCCAAAGTGTCTGAGGCGCTACAACCTCTTCCTCCTCTTCGCTTGGCAACCCGCCGTAAGGCCGCCCCTCCCCAGAGAGCTTGTGGCCTTCTGGTAGCATCGCTTTCGCTGGGAAGTAGGAAACAGATCATCAGCGAAAATTAAAATATAAATAAAAGGAACTTCAGGGATTAAGCTACACAACACGCATCAGAGGCTCCTGGGATGTGTGTACAGACACCTCAGGGAGGAGCTGGGGAAATGCCACCAGGTGCCTATACACCCGAAAAGTATGAATGATTTTTTTGGCTCTTTCTCTCCAACAAGATGGAAGTGTACATACACCCGAATGCTGGCAGGAATAGTTCAGCCCTAACTCGAAACAAATGTATTTTTCTAAACAAAACACGAGAAATTACAAAATAACGCTATTTATATTTATGCTTCTGCATCCTATTTGCTTATTTGCTGCTGCTGCTTCTGCCACTACAGCTGCATGCACCGCTGCTGCAGCAGCAGCCGTAGCAGCAGCAGCAGCAGCAACACCGCAAGACCACAAACTCTTTTCGTTACTTAACGAAAGAGGACTCGATCTGTTTCTGGGGCCCCTCCTGTCCTAAACCCTAAACCCTAAACCCTAGAATTTTGGGGCCCCGTGCAGGCGTTGGGAGTAGACATGACGATCCCGTGGGGGCAGGGTTTTTTGTTAAGAGATTAAGGCAAAGAAAGGAGACAGGGGGGGGCACCGCCAAGGCAGCAGCAGCAGCACTTTCAGAAGCAGCAGCAGCAGCAGCAGCAGCAGCAGCAGCAAAGAGCGCCAGCAGCAAGAGAAAATAAGCACAAGGCGCAGATACCCCAGACAGCAGCAGCCGCCGTAACTGCAGCAGAAACAGCAGCAGCAGCAGCAGCATCAGCAGCAGCAGCATCAGCAGCAGCATCAGCAGCAGCATCAGCAGCAGCATCAGCAGCAGCAGCATCAGCAGCAGCAGCAGCAGATGTCACGTCGGCGCGACACTCCCAGTGGGAGGGATGGGCTGGAGGATCCCAGGGACCGTGAGGGCAAAGACACCCCAAGCAGCAGCAGCAGCAGCAGCAGCAGCAGCAGCAGAGCTCTTGGGCGTAGCTCTGACAAGAAATCCGCAACGCATAACAGCAGCAGCAGCAGCAGCAGCAACCGAGGGCGGAACTGGGATGTAGCAGCAGACTGGCAGCAGCAGCAGCAGCATCGGCGGCGCAGCAGAAGCGACAGCAGAGGGGAGAGAGATAGAAGAGACAGAGATAGAAGAGACAGGACAAACCCCGAGAAAAGAGACAGAGACAGAGACAGATATCAAGACAGAGACAGAGATAGAGACAGAGACAGAGACAGAGACAGAGACAGCCGCAGAGACAGAGACAGAGACAGAGACAGAGAGCGGTTGCGGCGGCGTGAGCGATCAGCAGAGCGTGATTGGGACAGATCAAAGGAAAGAGACACTGAGAGTCGCAGCAGCAGAAGGAGAGAGGAGGCCCTAAGCTGCACTGCTGCCATCCGAGGGGTCCCAGAGGGTATAACTGAAGAGGAGACAGAAGAACACGTAAGGGCCTTGGCAATTTCAAAGAGATTCTCCACTCCAGACGCCGTGCGCTTGCAGCTCTGCGGTGTACAGACACTCAACGCGCTCTGCCCCGCTGCCTCCCGCCTGTCTCCAGAACAGGCGCAGCTGCTGCTCCCTACAGCAGCAGCAGCAGACAAACAGCAGCAGCAGCAGCAGCAGCAGCAGCAGGAAGTGAAAGAGCAGCAGCTGCTCGTTGCCTTTGTGGATTTTCCTTCGACAGATGCAGCCCAAAAATTTCTCAAGTCTTGCAAGGGGGAGGTCTGCGCTCTTGGGGGACGTCTCTGTCCTGTTGCGGTGTTGCTGCAGCAGCAGCAGCAGCAGCAAGACCGCAGCAGAGCAGCAGCAGCAGCAGATGGGCCTGACCCTTGCT
Source organism: Eimeria falciformis (assembly GCA_002271815.1). Taxonomy (NCBI): domain Eukaryota; phylum Apicomplexa; class Conoidasida; order Eucoccidiorida; family Eimeriidae; genus Eimeria; species Eimeria falciformis. Next base: position 70,371 of record NPHX01000301.1, read on the forward strand.
GCCCCTTAGAGTGGCTGTGCAGCTCCTGTGGAGCTGCAAACAGCAGCAGCAGCAGCAGCAGCCCAACGTGTGTCTCTTGCGGGGCCCCTCCCCCGCGTGGGGGGGCCCCCGAGGGGCCCCTTGAGACTGAAGGGGGTTGGGATGGAGGGGGTAGAAGCAACCCGTCTGCTGTCGTGGTTGTCTCCGACATTTTTCTTATTGAGCTTGAGGATCTGCTTCGGTCTCTGCGGCGTCGGCTGCGGCGCAGCAGCAGCAGCAGCAGCAGCAAGAGCAGCAGCAGCAAGAACAGCAGCAGCAGCAGCAGCAACCTGCAACAGACAGGCGACTACCAATCGTGTGTATATGTGAAGGATGCTCCAGGGACCCTGAGGCCCTGCGCCTTTGTGGTGCTGAAGTTCGGGTGTACAGACACCGCAAAGGCGGCCTGGCGCTGCCTGCGGGACCTCCGCGGCCTTGAAATCGGAGGTCACTTGTGCACTGTGAGACCCTGGCTAATGAAGCGAGAAGAGGAGACACATTGGAAAGAACTGCAAACTGTTGCTGCTGCTGCTGCAGCAAACGGAGGCAGCAGCAGCAAACAAGGAAAGGGCGGAAATGACCAACTCACTTTCACACTTCAGGAACTCCAGGAAGTTGCCAGTAAATCCCTGCTGCTGCTGCTGCTTTTGCTGCTGCTGCTGCTGCTGCTTTTGCGGGTGCTGCTGCTTATGCTGCTGCTGCTTATGCTGCTGCTGCTGCTTATGCTGCTGCTGCTTATGCTGCTTATGCTGCTGCTGCTGCTGCTGCTTATGCTGCTGCTGCTGCTGCTGCTGCTTTTGCTGCTGCTGCTGCTTATGCTGCTGCTGCTTATGCTGCTGCTGGGTATTGTGTTGCATTCGTTTGTTGTGTGTTTTGTCGTGTGTTGGTTTGTGTTGTTCATTCAGAGACATCTCCCATGTGGGATCGTCTCCTCCAGCAATGCCAAGGCCTGTTGCTTCCCCTGGAGAACAACCGGCCTCCTCCCCTGCCAACTCAAGACCCTCAAAGCGGCTACTTGTTTTCTGCTGCTGCCGATCTGTACTACGACCCTTCCACCTCTTTCTTTATGACAGCAGCGGGAGACTATTACGTGCACGACACATCCCAGAGTGCCCTGCGCCGCATCTGCAACTACGAACAGCAAAAGAAAGAAGCTGCTGAGGCTGCTGCTGATCAGCAGCAGCAGCAGCAGCAGCAGCAGCAGCCCACCGCATCTATTGTCGCATCCCTCGTAGCATCGGCGCAGCGAAGTGCCCAGGCCACCAAAGAGGCCATTGAAAAAGCTAAGACCTCCGAGAAGAGACACCCTGCAGCAGATCCTGCTGCTGTTGCTGCTGCTGCTGCTGCACTACAGCAGCAACACCAGCAGCAACAACACGCTCTACTCCCGGCAGCTGGACCCTCCCCAAGGACTGGATTCTCCAGCGGCCCAACACCCCATGGGATGCAGCAGCAGCACCAGCAGCAGCAGCAGCAGCACACGCCTCGTGGTTTCTCCTCGGAGCCCCCTGGGGGCTTTGGCGTGACTCCTCCCCCCCCAGGGCCCCCCTCCCGCAGCGCCAGCGGGGCCTCCCCTGTGGGAGCAGGAGGGGCTGGGGGCACCCCTATGAACGTGAGCGGGGCCTTTCGTCCTGCTGCTGCTGCTGCAGCACCAAGTGTCATTGCTGATGTTGCGAAGGTCTTTGAACGCAATCTTGCTGCTGCTGCAGCAGACGATGTGAAAGTATCAACAGGGGGGGCCCCGGGGCCCCTCCTGCCAAACGCTCTCCCTGCTGGAGCAGGAACCACGAACAACAGCAGCAGCAACAGCAGCAGCAGCAGCAACAGCAGCAGCAGC